>JARHVA010000658.1:4502500-4632500 GCA_037957365.1 Torreya grandis | reverse complement strand
AAATTTAATCTATTGGAAGATATGTTTTTGGCACATTTTTTAATCAACATTAGTGATACTGTTTCCTATGCTCAAGTGGTATTACTCAAACAAAATTCTAATGAGCCAATAGCTGAATATGGCTTGTGATATAAAATTATATTATCAAAGATGACTATCCCCATGGAAGATAGATAACTCTAATATGTAATCAAGTAGTGTTTGTTACAAGCATTTCATGAAGCTATCAAATTCAATAAGTTTCCATCATTCACAGATCTTTGCCATACAATGAAAAAATGGGAAGTCAAGCTTCTCTCCATGGGAAAAATAAAGTACACAACTAAGTCACATTCAACTACTAAGATTTTAATAAGTATCAATACAAGGTGAAACCCAATGAGAATAAGAATGATTTAAAAATAATAGTTAATGTAGCTTCAAAGACACATCATCACTTGGTTTTATTGACTCCTCCAAGGAGACCTTTCATGACTCTTCCTCATCCTCCAACATAGGTTATACACCATCCTTGGAATGAAATGTCATATCTCTCCCTCCCATAAAAGAGGTTGATATGACTAGGCCTCTTCCAAATAATTATGATTATATTGACTTATACGACTATCATAGGGCACTAGGATATAATCCAAATAGAAGCATTATTTTGAAACATAATATAAAATATTTGATAGAAGTTAATGTAATTGATCCTAATACTCATACAAAGTCACCTACACCACAATAAACTAAATCAAAAATAATATAAATATTTTTAGATCGATCTCTAAAACATACAACTAATGAGACATCAAACATTTCAGATGTTCACTATACTTATCAAACACATCCACCACCAACATCCTATCAAAATCAAATTATAGACACACACCATCCAAATAAAATCATTTTATCATAATATAGTGTCATATATACCTCTTATTATTTTTTTAGAGAAAGAGATAGTTGATGATGACATGGATTTTTTTTCACTCTTTATATGAGCCTATATTGATCATCATCCTATTCAGAGTGTCATGGTTGATAATTGATCAAGTGTTAACATTTATACTATCACACTTCTATAACACTTTGGTTATTCATAGTAGGACATTTATTAGATGGATACAGTTATTCATGGTTTTAGTTTCCATCTTTGAAGATCCATCAGGGAGATAATACTACCATTACAAGTTGGGCCTGCATATGTGGCCACAAGATTAATAGTGGTACCTAGAGCCATAACATTTGACATTTTATTATGTAGGAATTAGATACAAAAACTTTGAGACATTCCATCCACTATCCACAAATTTCTCAAATATATGCATGTTAATCAAGTGGTTAAATTTGAGGGCCTTGTATATGAGTATCTTGTACCTATTACACAAGTCATACAATAGACACCAGTTCTTGTTATGCACTTATATTTTATTATCACACATCTGAGATTAGTCAAGCCACTAGTACAAGTGAGGTTTAATCCTACAACAATACCATGTATGGATACTCTCCCACGAAGACCCCTATTAGAGAAACCCTTATGTCAAAGACATGTGGACTTTATATGGTATCTATCCACCATCACATAGAATAAAATTATAACGTAGAGCTTCCACTCCAATTACTTCTATTAAATGGGTCCTTTTGGCTAATTTTGGTGCCTACATGAATAACTTTGTCCTGAAGGTCAATAATGGATTGAAGAGCTAAGTAGAGTTATAGATTAGTCAAATAATCAAAATTATTGAGAATTTTTTTGGATGGAATAAGTAGAGCAAAGGGATCATACAACTTGTAAATATTTTGAAACATTTTAAGTTAACTTAAAGTGTATTTTTTCAAAATTCTAATGGATATGTCTAGAGTTGTAGAGAAAGATTTAAGAAGGTCTCATGGTGTTTAAGTAGTTCAAGGTCATGGACAAGTATGCACAAAGCCTCAAGAGTTCATTCATACCTTATAAATTCAATAAAAATTTCATGAACAAGATTTGAATATCCATACTATCATTAGGATGTCACAAATAAAATAGACTGGTCAGCTTATTTGTACATTTTATAGATAAGCTCAGAAAGGCTCACATGATAAAAGGAACATGTGTGATAAAATTTCTCCATGCATGAAACATATTATTCAAGTTTCATGTCTTGATGAACTTTCTACCTCAAGATCTAGGTCATCAAAGTTGGTCACACATAGAAAGATGTTTGTGTGAGCATCAAATCCAAGCCTCATAAAATAGCCATTTAGACTCAAATGATCAATGAAAAGCATGTAGACATCATTTAGAAACACATAGGTCAAATTAATTGAAAATTTTGTAAACATACTTAATAAGCTCTCAGAGCTAGCAGATTAAGTGGGCACAATAATTTTAGAATCAATATCATCTCCTAAAAATTTGGTGCCTTCATTATTTGCATGCTTCAAGTTATGGCCCTTATAAGTTGGTCAAATAATGGGAGATGTTCGCATAGATGTCAAATTTAAGCTCAAGAAAAAATCCATTGTATTTTAAATTGTTATGGTCACATGAACATCAAGATGTCTTCATGGATATAT
The DNA here is from genome assembly GCA_037957365.1 of Torreya grandis. Taxonomy (NCBI): domain Eukaryota; kingdom Viridiplantae; phylum Streptophyta; class Pinopsida; order Cupressales; family Taxaceae; genus Torreya; species Torreya grandis. Next base: position 4,629,956 of record JARHVA010000658.1, on the reverse strand, counting down.
TTGAAAGTCACGTGGATGTCAAATTTAAGACAATAAGAAAACCATTGGAACGTAAATATGATGGTCGTACAAACGTCAAACATGGTCTTGTGGACATTAAATAATGGGAGTGAGTACATAAAATTTGATCTCATGAAATAGCCATTTGGTTTCAAATAGTGGGTCCCATTAATATCAATGGCTTGTGTTTTATCATACCATAGATCCAGTGATGACTAGGAGGTCAAAAAAGTAAAAGGGTCCATCCAAAGAAGATTAGTCGCTTGAAATCATTCATATGAAGAGAGATAAATTGTGAAATATGGGTTAATAAGTCAATAGTATCCTAATTATAAATGCATGATTGAAAAATGCCACCTGCACATTCAAATTGGCATAAGATTTAATGACACACCTTCAATAGAGAAATTAGATCAATGATGAGTGAGAGTCAAGAGAGGTCAAGAAGGCAATGAGGCTTAAACTAAGTGAAAGACTACAAAGTTTATTAATTTGGTGAAGCCTGAGTCAATAGATAATAGCCAATGAAAAAAGTGCAAGCTTGGTGCTTTTGATGAAGGTCAAAGGGGTAGGTAGGTTTTTAACCTGAGAAAAGTGTCTAAAATAAAGGAACCAATCTCGAATAGGGTCTAAAGTAAACCAAAATATAAATTTTAAGGATTGAAATCCACCATTAAAGATCCATAACTATAAAATAGGTCTTTTTATACCTAATATAGATCACAAAGGTTAGCAAATGTCAAAGCAAGATCTACCGAGATCCATCTCATTAACATGATAGCTATATGAAAACTAATAAATATGATTGGTTTTTAATATATAAGAATAAATTTTATTAGATATTTATTTGAGGTAGATATGTGATTATGGGGAAGATTTTGGTCCTTTTCCATTGTCATTTCCTATACAAGAATATATTTACAACCACCTAAGGTATAACAAGCATGGCTCTATCAGATCAAAAATATGAGGATATTATCCTCATAATGATATCCAAGTTTAGTACGGCATGGAATATCAAAGTATTTTAATGCTATTATGAGTAAGATCATGACTCACAACCTTCAACAAACCCTTCTCCTATAGTGTGTGTCTCAAATAATGAAATGATTTGAGACTTTTGAATGCATGAGGTTAATGATGGATCAATATTAATGACATCAAAGTAGTTGGAGCATTCATGAGGAGGGGTGAAATGTAATTTAATGATGATGGATAGCATGTTTCACCTTTCTCTCTCTATTTCCCATTTCTCTATATCATTCCATTCTTTCCCATTTGGAAGCTTTCTCTCAGATTTTAGAAGTAGACTCTCTCACTTTTGATTTTGACTCTCTCTCTCTCTCTCATGTATTAAAGAGTAAAGACTCTCATTTGATAAAAAATACCCTATAAATTTTTTTATGAAAGACCTATTGAATTAATAAATATTTTATTTGCTTATTTCTCCTATCTAAATTTTGTGTAGGAAAGCAAATTCACTATGGCATTGTGAAGGATAATCTTCCATGACCTTGGTCCTTATTTATTACTCATTTCAAAGTGTCTTGAAATTAGTTAAAATTCTAAGTTAGTATTCTCTATGCCATTAATGCAAGCTCTCAATGGGTCTTATAACTCCTCTTTGCCTTCATTCATTATTTCTTGAACCTAGCTTACGAAATACTTATGCAACTAACTAGTCTATTGAGATTGTGTGCACTATGTATTGTCTTATGTTTCCTTAGTGTCTACTCCATGCATATGAAGGCCTCATTAAAATTTAGTACATCACCCTTTTATCCTTTTTAAGATCAATTAAATCTATTTCTAACCCTTTTCCCTATGAAAGCATTAGTTTTAGGTGAGCATCAAAGAGGAAACTAGCCTTCTCCAGAGGTTCAACCCCACCATAGGATACCCATAGCCTAGGGTTATTCCAATAGTTAATATCAATTGGAAAGGGCCTAAAGAATCCTCTCCAAGGGTGAAAATCTGAGCTATAACAAATTTATCATGCTTAATGGGACCACACCATAATACATTAAAGATAGATTGATCAAGATTGATGTTGGTTTGATTAGTTTGTAGTGGTGATATCTACATACAATAGTATCTAGTGACTCCAAAAAATAAAGACTCTAAAGAACTCAATATGGTGGTAAACCAGTAGTTTTATTTCATACCAAAGGTGACTACAAGATCAGCTTCTAGAGGTATTCCTTTCAAATTTATTGAGCTTTTTTTAAATTTATCTAAGAGGTTAAGGTTTGCTAATACTTACCCATATGTGGGAAGATTTTATCCTAAACCAATCTCAAGGCCTACCTTTTAAAGTACACCTTTGTTACCCCTTTTTACTATCATGATTCCTTAAAGAGCTTTTTCATTTATGGATTTTAATGTTCAAAGTCCTTTAAACCTACCATAATATGATCCTATGCTAGTAGCAACTCTCAAAAGTGTCCCCTACTTCACAAGAGACCAAACCACAACCCATTTTGAGCACCTCATGGACATAGAAAATTTATACAATATTCATAATATCACTATGGAAAATATAGCTATTATATTATTAGCTATATCTTTTAAGGGGAAAACTTTAGACTGGTGTATGAAGGCCTTGTTGCTAATTCTATCCAATCATGGAACTAGTTGGGAGATGCATTGTGTAAAATATCTGAAGACAAAAGTGACCATTTGTCACATGTAGAGAAGTTAATTATTATTCAAATATCCCCCCATAAATTCATGCAAGATTTGAATACAATGTTTCAAAAAACCTTGGGATAGAATTCTAGTTTATGTTAGACCAACACATAACTTTGATTTCCTTTAATATTTTAAGGCTTTAAATAGTGACATAGTAGTGATGATTAAATATATGGGAGGGAATGTATTTGTAGATGCTTATGAGGTGGCTATTAAAGTAGAAAATTGTCTGGTTCAAGCTGATAATCTTATACCTAGACCACCAATGCCTCCATTTATTGAGATCATACCACCTTATGTTGTTATCCCTTCACTTGATGTCATTCCTCCTACACCAACACTTGTTTCAATACCTACACCAAAGTAGGAAAAGATTTCCACTAGTCAATCCAGTGATTCCCAAGAGAAAAAGAACTATTAGAGCTTAAGAGCATGCTCCAAACCTTGAGAAGTGATGTAGTGAATGTCAAAAGGTGGAAAGATTTCAATAGGCCTTACCAAGATTCATATAAACCTCAATAACAATCCTATCAAGAAAATAGGCCAGCATATAAATGAATTTTCCAAGGGTAAATCCATTTTCAAGGCGAAGTCCAAGGACATCCTAGATACAATAGGAAAAACAATTATAATCCAAATTCTATAAGTACTTCGAAAACCTTGGTCCCAATTCAAAATAATGTTTCTTAATAATATGAGGGGAACATACCCTATAATAAATCTTTTAATCAACATAGTGTCCCAGATATTAACTTCAACCAAGCCTTTAATAATCAATGGCAGTAGGTTGCTAATTATGGATACAATAAAGCCTTAATGGCTCAAAACATAGAAGGCCCCATGATGACAAAACCAAAAGAGCCTCCACAATGTCAAGGATATAATTAGGGACCAAACTAGATAGATGCCACCATGATTAGTTATGAGAAAAAAGAGTGTTATGCATCCAATCAATATGATAGTTCCATCCAAGCCTACATACCAGTGGCAATAAATACAAGGTTTAAAATAAGGAAAATGGATGGTAATCAGGGAGCATTCAAAGAAATTCCTGCCATTACTCCTTCACTAACAAATCCAAATGAACTTTTTGTCACTCCAAAGGTTTTAGTACCTCCAAAAAATTAGAATCAAGGGAATCTTTTTATGCCCCAAGTCTCACAAGTTAAACAAACAATAGTGGTGGCTCCCAAAGTGAAAGCAAAGGTTGGTGGTTCACCCATCACAATTATTGAACAAATGAGGAAATATAATGTGAGTGTGCCAATGTGGGATATACTCTCCATGCCTAGTCAAGTGGACATTATTTAGGAAGGTTTATCCAAGATTAATGTTACAATAGTTATAGATAAGACACCAAGTAAGGTGAATGAATTTCTCACCAATGTAGATAAAGGGCCTAGTGAAGGGAATTCAAGTAAGGTGGTAAAGCTTCCTCCCTTCTATATTTTAGTGATTATTGATAACTCTTTGGTGCATAATTGTTTGGTAGATATTAGGACTAGTACTTTCATACTGCCAAAGTCTATAGCTGATCAGCTTGGTCTTAAATATGATCCACAGTCTAAAGGATTTATAAAACATGATGGTTCTTCCACTATGCCATCTAGTATCATTAGAGACCTCAATTTAACCCTGCATGCTTTTCTTAGTGTCTCAATGGTTCAAGATGTGTTGATCCTAGATGTACATTCTCATTTTACCCTATGCATATCCATAGAATTCACTATAAATATAGGAGGTTGTTTAGCATCAAATTGGTCATACATGACATTCAAGACTAGATATGGGACCAAAGAATCAATCAAGACCAATCCCATTGGAAAATTCCACATAAAACCTTATGGGATAAATAACATAAACCTCAATTTCATTATCCTTGATGAGGATGAATTCATAATTGGTCAAGAATTAAACACTCACCCTAAGGAGATACCAGATATGTTCTTGGATGAACTATGGGGTGACAATCAACTACTCAACCCTTTGGAAGGTGTTGAAGAAAGGGGCATGGGAGTCTATTTGCTACATACAGAGAATCATTCCATGTCATCCCTAATTGGACCTTAAAAAGAACCTAATGGCATATGGAAATTGTTTTTTGATGGTTTAAGGAGAAAACATGGAGTGGATTTAGGTGCAATGCTGGTATCCCCCTCAAATGTCAAGTATTTCTCCTTTTACAAGTTCTAATTCTATCATTTATATAATGTAGTATAATATGAGGGTCTAATCCATGGCCTTTAATGGTCCAATAAGAGAAAGGTCAAATAATTGCAAGTTTATGGAGACATTGAGCTCATGGTGAATCAGGTTAGAGGCTAGAACACCACAAATAACCATTCTATGAGGTCTTAAAAACATAGAGTGTGGGACCTAATTGAGGATTTTAAGGCCTTCAACATTCAAGTTATGCCAAGGAACCATAATGAACATGTTAACCATTTGGTAGTTATAAGAGCTTAATTTTATATCCAAAATGAGTTAAAAAAGACCAAGGTGTAGACATATATCAAAGTGGTGGTAAGACCATCAGTGCCAGATAATGAATCCCATTGGCAATATTTTGAAAATGATGAGAAAATTGAATGCTTCTTATAGTAGGAAGTAGAGTTCTCCTGCATTAACCAAGAAAAGTCTCAACATAAATATGGGGAGAAAATTATTCAATTAAGATCTAACAAACTTTCCAAAGGGAAAATGACCCTTGAAGGTCTCTTACATGAAGGGGACCATATGATAAAATATAAATCAGTGATGTCAACTAGTGAGGATAACTATGAAAGGGTCCTTATCATCAAGGATAGAATTTTCAAGCTTGGTAAGGTGAAAAATAAATAAGAAACGCATGATTTCATATAAATTTTTAAAGAGTATGCATACATATTCGCTTATGATTATAGTGACCTGAGAGGTTTTGATTCAAAGTTAGCCCAACATCCTATAAAACTAGAGGCTAATGCTAAGCCTATACGATAGAAGCAAAGGCCTATAAACCCTAAAATAAAAGAGCTTATGCTGAAATATTTAACTAATTTAATTGAATCTAGGATCATCTTCCCCATTAACCACTCCTCATGGGTAGCCAATTTGGTTCCTATCAAGAAGAAAAGTGGGGAGATTAGTTTATGTGTTGACCTTAGGGATCTAAACAATCTCTCCTTAAAAGACCACTACACTCTACCATCCATGGAGCAACTTCTACAAATAGTTTTAGGTTTAGAATTATTCTCTCTATTGGATGGTTATTCAAGTTACTACCAAGTATTGGTAATAGAGGAAGATCATATAAGACTACCTTCACCACCAAGTGGGGCACATATGCTTACCAAAAGATACTTTTTGGCTTGTCTAATACTAGGAAAATTTTCCAAAGAGCCATGGATATGGCCTTTCAAGTATTACTAAATAAAATGGTGTTGGTATACTTGGATGACATCATAGTTTTCTCCAAGAATTCTAGTGAACACATGAATCATTTAAGGTTGATTTTCTAAAGATGCAGAGAGTATGAGATTTATTTAAATATCAAGAAATGTGTATTTGTTGTTCATGAAGGAAAACTTTTGGGTCATATTTTTTTAAAGGAAGGAATATCTATTGACCCTAAAAGGATCAGTGCCATTTTGGAATTATCTCTACCCAAGTACAAGAAATGAATTCAGAGCTTCCTTGGAAAAATAAATTTTGTGAGAAGGTTTATACCAGTATTTAAAAACTTGGTCAAACCTATCACTACCATAATGAGGAAAAGACAAGAATTTTCTTGGTAAAGAGAAGGAAAAGAAGAATTTAAGGCCATAAAAAAGGCAATTTTCCAAGCACCCTCACTCATAAATCCTAATTTCTTGAAGTATTTCATTTTGTACACCCTTGCCAATATTAACAACATATCAGCTATGTTGATATAAAAAAATGGTGAAAGACTTGAATAACTAATTACCTTTTTTAATCAAGGGATGAAAGGATATGAGGTGAGGTACATGTTTATTTAAAATTAGGTTATTTTAGATTTGAGAATCCTCAATAATTTCAAGTCAATGCTCTTAAACACTATGATTCATCTGACGATGTCTCACCCTAGAGTGAAAAACTTTCTTCTCAATAGGGATCTAAATGAGAAAAAAGTTGGATAGATAACTAAAGTCATGGTGTATGATGTGTAAATTAAGGTCACTAAGATTTTTATAGGAAAATTATTATGTGATAATATGGTGGAGGATATTCAATAAGACAAAGAAGTTTATTGGTAACACAAAATCACCCACAGGCAGATGCATCTCCACTTCATAGAAGTTGGCTCCATAACATGACACATTTCTTACTAATAGGATAATGCCATAAAGGTTTGGAAAAACCCAAAATAAGTTATTTCAAACTTTAGTCTATAGCTTATGCATTATTTGAGGATGTTCTTTTCAGAAGGGACCTCAATGGGGTACTCTTTATGTGCACTGATGACAATCAAGTGACAAAGATCTTGGAGTAGTTTCATGTTTGAGTGGTAGGAGATCATTTTTATTTAAAGAATATAATATATAAGGTAATGAAATATGGTTATTAATATCCTATCATCTTCAAATATGCCTATTCATGGGTAATAAGGTGTCAATAATGTGCTCTCTTCAAAGGTAAATATAGGTTGGTAGCCTTTCCCCTTAACCCAATTTAGGTGGAGTAACCCTTCATGTAGTAGGGTATAACATTCATAAGGATGATTAACCCTCCTTTAAGTGAAAGTAATAAATGGTTACTCACTATAATAGACTAAATTACTAGGTGGGTGGAGGCAATTTCTTTTAAATAAGCTAATGAGATAGTAATGTTGGACATTTATGATAAAATAGTCACAAGGTTTGATGTATTGGCTACTATAATTTTAAATAATGTATTAGAATTAATTGGCATGATAATGAGTGGATGGAAACTTAAATAATGCATTTACCTCAGTACATCATCTAACTACTATACCCAAGGCAATGGGTTAGCAGAGTTCATGAACAAGAACTTGATTAGGATCATTGAGAGGACCATGCAGGATAATGAAAGAGAATGACATATAAATCTAAGAATAACCTTATGGGATAACAAGGTGACTCACAAATAATTCATTGTTAATTATCCATATATTTTAGTATATGTAAGGGAGGCTAGGTTACCCATATTTCTTAAACTTCCAACATTGGAGTTAGCTCATCAATTAGAACTGATGAAAAGTGGACCTATGGAAGTAAGGATGGTAGAGCTCATGGAGATTTAAGAAACTAGGGACCTTGATATGAAGATGTTAGAATCACATCAATATTAGGTCAATAAATCCTTTGAAAAGAGAGTTACAACAAGGGACTTCAAAGAAGGGGACCTAGTCCTCAAGTGGGATTCAAATAAGGCCAAGCCAGGAAACCATACCAAGTTTGATAGCTTATGGAATGGTCCTTATTTGATCCATGGATGTAAGAAACACTATTATTTTTATCTTGCCCAACTAGATGGAGAGGTATTTTTAGAGGTACAATCACTAAGAGGGGGATGAATCAGTGAGCCCAAATAATCTAACTTAGATTTTGATCTTTATAAACACTTAATTAGTTATTAAAATCATTCATAAATCATACACATCATTCATAGAAATAAACAAGAGAGATAATGTAAGATCAATCACATAACACATGGCATATGTGGGAAACCCTCTTGGGGAATAAAACCCATTAGAACCTATAATTGGACTACTATCCTATAATAACAATAACCAATTTAGACCAACTACAATTTATTAAGGAACTACAATCCCTATTTAGTGAGACTATAATCCCACAAGGTGTTGCCACACTTGTCTAGCTAAGCTACAACAATAACTAGACCTTTTAGCAAGTATCACCTTACAAGGAGGCTAAAACCACCTTAGATGTTGATTTTCCATAACAACACCTATGAACACATCCACCTTATCATTGAATTCTTTAACACTTGATGTTGGACCTATGAATATCACTCTTTATAGACACCTAAATCTAGCCACCAATAACCTCCAATTAGGCTTTTGACCAATTTCCACTTGAAATACACAATTTATCCTAAAAACACTAAAGCACAGTAAATGAGTTAAACTTGATATATTCAAGTGTTGATTCTATCAAGGGTATCCCTAAATGGGGTAGTGAAATATATGGGATAGCTAAATTTGATCATATCATTTCAAGTTAAAATGCCAATTTTGCACCTAAGTGCTCTGGATTGCTCTTTCTTATCAAATCTTTTGCACAAGATATGTACCTTTGTTATTTTCTATTGGTAACATCCTAAATGGGATAATGGATCCAATGCATCTGACATTACCTTCCAATTCCAATCTAGTTGAATTTTGGACTAATAACAAGACATTCTGATCAATTTGAGTAATTTGTACACAAAGTGCTTAAAGATGCTTAAAATCTAATTAACCCAAATCAAGGCCTAATTAAGAATTCCATGGAAACTTGTTGAATAATTTATTTTGGAAATGAATATTGAATATCTACATCATCAGGTGACCTAATTTCTTAAGAAGGCATCCCTAAGCCATAAATGCCACAAATATTATGCTTCATGCCTCCCATGCCTCATCAAATCCCTCCATGGCTCTTAATTGCTCCTCTATCCCAAATATTGATGAGCCTATTTATCAAATTTAATTGCATTATTGGATTAATCCTTAGCCACACATCTCAATCTTGAGATTGATGGTTTAGTTTGATTATGATCAATCTCAAAAATCTATAAATAGAGAGGCCATGAACATCATTTTTAATATATTTTTGGTGTAATGTTATTATGCTCAAATATCTTCAAACACATGATTATGTAATGTTATAATGCAAAATTGATTACAAAGCTTCATGAAACTAATGTTACCATGCCAAATTTATTCCAAGCCAACCCAAGCCACAAGATAAATGTTCCAAGGAGAGATGGAGGTATAAAATCTTCCTTTGATGAAGAATTCATGAGCACAAACTGAGCAAGCCACTACTACAAAGGCATTTGGAGCATCTAAAGAAGGTGAAGGAATTCTTGTTGTTTTTCCTTAATTTTTAGTTGTGTTTATCATTTGTTTTTTTTAAATAAGCTCACCCTAGTAACTACGCATGAATATGTTATCTTAGTGTGTTTTTTATTTGGTTTCATTCATTAACACCATAATAATCTCCTCTTCTTAGTCAAATTCATAGTTCACACTCTTCACCTTCACTCATATTCAAACAATAATAACACTATTCTGCCAATAGAATTATGACCTATAGGCCATAAAAATAGTCCTAAATATATTTTGGTATTGAAATAATCCATAAGGTACTACACCCCTCCTTCACTCCACAATCCACACTCATAATCCTCTCTCAAATCACTCCTTCATCTCACTCACAATGTCTAGAAATCAACCCTTTTGATTTCACTATTTATAGAGCATTCATGATCATCATGTTCTTGGTCGGTCATTAGGTATGGGTTAACCATTAATACATCTTAAATGTGAATTCATATCTCAAAAACATATTCATAATTTGGCCAAAGCATCTATGGGTCACCCTTAAGAAGCTACACCTTTTAATAAGGCCATTATATCTCTTATAGGTTTTATGGAGACCTATTCACCCATTTAGCACACCATCAATAAAAAAAGAACATAGGATAACTTTAAAATACATGGGTCCAATATTTATGTCCCCTTAGACATCTTAAAATTATCATAGTCATCTTAGCTCACCTCTGTGTATACTCAAACAACTCAAACACTGACCTAGTGCATAAGAACATCATGAATGAATACACAGTCAACTTATTAATATTTGTTCATAAAAAATATTATTTATCACACATCCAACATACATATATATCATCTTAATATATTATAAAATACTTCCCAATATACAAATCTTCATGAAAAATTGAAACACCATCAATATAATCTTGAACATTCTTCTCGGATCACTTACAGTCTATGCATGAACACAGTCAAAATTTAAGATTAATAACTTTGATTGTAAAAAAATATATATTTAAAATTAGGTTTAATGGATGAACCATGTATTCCTCTTCATATTTCATTTTTACAGCACTAACAAATGTAACTTCTATCTAAAGATATGGACAAAATACATAGCTCTAGTTTTTTCCTTTACAAAATTCAGATGTTTAAATGCCAATGATCATAGTTAAACTTCAACCACTTTCCTTCATCTTTCATTCTAACTTAGCTCAAAAAATAAAGATACATTTATCTCTCTAAAAATTACATTTAACTTTAATGTCGTTAAACATCGAAGAGGTTGACCACTTTGACTTACTACGCTCCATAGATTTTAAACTATATGATCACACACTCACCATTGATCTATATCCTTTACCTTTATGTAATCATTAAACATCATGAACCTCTCCTCATCTCTATAATTCCAAACATCTTGTGTCAAATTTTATCCATCTATCTTCTCAATACTTCTTAAAATTTACCACTTGCATATTTGATTAAGTATGTGAACCTTGCTCATCTGCCTGAGTAGCCATTTTTGAACCATAATAACTTCTTCCATGATTTGATGCATGATATCAAATTTGGATCATATGATCTCCCCATAGATTATAATACATTTATATGTCAATATACTCCTAAAACCCACATATATTTGAGATATTCCATCATCAACATGCTTAATTTGAAATTTCTTCCACAGAGCCAACTGTGCCTGAAACTCCCTAGAAGGACAACTTTGAACATGCATATATTTTTCCAAGATATAGCACATGATTTATAATTTATTTAAAATAAACTAGGATCAAAATTAAAAAAACCTATATGATCACCTTCTCTTTAAATATCCACATCTGTGAGATATGACATTAACAAAATGCTTAATTGGCTTTATTTGAACATAGAAAACACTATCAAAATCCCTGGGAGACAAACTTTTTACATGTATATATTTTGACACACTTTGTTGCATGATCTAAAAATTATTGAAAATAAACTAGGACCAAAACTAAGCAAACCCATATGATCATTTTGTCCTTACACCTCTATGCATGCAAATGCTGACCTCATCAACATACTCACTTGACTTTGCTTTAACCCTTTTCAAATTTAGTTATTGGAAAACAATGAATTCTACATTTGAAGACAAATTTTTACCCTCATATCTTTAACTAAAATTTGATGCATGACCTAATGTCTAGCACATAATAACTAGGAACTAATGTGATCAAAACTATATGAACAAATTCCCTTGAATCATTCTCACATGGCAATGATGATGTCATCAAATTACCTACTTAGAGTTTCTACCACTAGACCCAAAGTGTCAAGATGAAACCTATGGATAACTAGATGAATTCTACTCATGCACACAAGCACTGAAACAAACATGGACCTATGATATGACCCCTTTCACATGATCAATACTTCAAACTCATCCCTAGACATATCAAACCATGCAAACTCTAAAGATCAACCAAGCCTTCTTCAAGCATACAAGGATAAGCATATTTCACACTTTGTCATTATCATTTAGACTATCAAGGTACCTCATATACTCACCAAGATGCCTCTATGACATCACTATGACATCAATAAAAACTCTCCAATAGTATTACCCATTTCAGTCAATGTAATTCATTTAAAGCCCTATTATTGAATGGATTTTCATCCTTTCTAACATATTGTACATGTTAGAGTAGATTTCATGCTTTCCTATAAGTGACTTGTGCACATTTTCCTTTTTATTATGTGTTTCCCTTCAATAATTTCCTTAGGCACTTTATTTTTTTTGTTCTCTTTGTTCTTGTTACTTCAAGAGAGTTTCTAAAAAAGGGATAGTCCTATATCAGTTTCATCTTTAGTTGTGAGATAGACTTTACTTTGTATACCCAATGGACCATATCAAGGTAACCATTCTCTTGCATAACAAGCATGCAAACCTAGGATGTTGCTATAAATATTGGATAATTTTGACCTATGTACATAACTTCATCTTGAAGGTCAAGCATGGATTGAAGAGTTGAGAAAAGTTATAGATTAATCAAATAATCAAAGGGATTAAGCAAATTTCTAGATGGAATGAGTGTGCCAAAGGTATGATTCAATTTGTAAATATTTGAAACACTTTAAGTTAACTTAAAGTGTAATTTTTCAAAATTATAAGGGACAAATCTAGAGTTTCAAAATAAGATCTAAGTAGGTCTCATGGTGTTCAAGAAGTTCAAGGTCATGGATAAGTCTACACAAAGCCTCAGGAGTTCATTTGGACCTTAGAAATTCAATAAAAACTTTAGGAATAAGCTTTGAATAGCTAAACCATCATCAAGACATCATGAAGAAAATTTACTAGTCATCTTGTTTGTACATTTTATAAATGAGCTCAAAAAGGCTCACATGATTAAAGGAACACAAATGATCAAAGTTCTCCATACCTAGAACATATTCTACAAGTTTCATGACTCGATGAGCTTTTTATCTCAAGATCTAAGTCAAAAAAATTGGTCACATAAAACAAGATGTTCATACAAGCATAAAATCCAAGCCTCGATAAATATCTATTTAGATTCAAATAATCAATGATAGACATACAAACATCATGCAGCAACACATAGGTCAACTTACTTGAACATTTTTTAAACACACTTAGGAAGCTCCCAAAGCCAACATATCAAGTGGGCATAATCCTTTTAGTATCAATATATTTTTCTACAAATTTTGTGCCTTTATTATTTTATCACTTCAAGTTATGGGCCTTAAAAGTTGTTTAAATAATGGGAGACATTTGCATAGACGTCAAATTTAAGCTCAAGAAAAAAATCCATTGGAGTTTCAATTGTCATGGGAATGTGAACATCAATTATGTCTTAGTTAATGTATTTTATGATCATGCAAATGTCAAATTTAAGACAGTAAAAAACTATTGGATCCTAAATTTGACGGTTGTGTGAACATCAAATACAATCATATGGATGTCAAATTATGGGAATGAAGATGTCAAATTTGAGCATGTGAAATAGCCATTTGGTTTCAAATAGTGGGTCCCAATAATATAAATAGATTTCATTCAATCATACCATAGATCTAATGGTGAGAAAGAGGTCAACAATTTAAGGGTCCATATGGGATAGATAAATAGCTCATGGTCATTCGTACTAAGAGAGATAAATGGTGTGAGATGGGTCAACAAGTTAGCAGGATCCTGAGTATAAAGGCATAATTGACAAGTGTCATAAGCATGTTAAAACTAGTTTAAGATCCAAAAAATACATTCAATTGGGTAATTAGATCAATGATGAGCAGGAGTCAAGAGAGGTTAAAAAGCTAATGAGGCTCAAACTAAATGTGAGACTACCAAGTGTCTTAATTTGATAAAGCTTGAGTCAATAGATGATAGAAAATGAACAAAGGACAAGCATATAAATTTTTATGAAGGTAAAAGGGGTAGATTTTTTACCTAAGTAAAGTGTATAAAACAAAGGAACCAAGCTTGAATAGGGTCCGAAGTGAACTAGCATGGATGTTTTGAGGATTGAGATCCACTATTAAAGCTCCATAACTATAGAATAGGTATTTTTAGACCTAATATAGATAAAAAAAGGTTGGTGACTATCAAATTAAGAAAAAAATAGTTTGTGAACTCCATCTCATTGACATGATAGCTATAGGAAAACCAATAAATATGATTGGTTTTCAATCTATAGAATAACTTTACTCAAATATTTCCTTAGGGAAGATATGTGATTATGGGGAAGCTTTTGGTCCTTCACTATGGTCATTTCTTAGAAAATAAAATATTTAAATCCACCTAAGGTACAATTATCATGGATCTATAAAATCAAAGATATGAGGGTTTTATCCTCATAATGATAGCCAAGTGAAAGATCACGTGGAAGATCACAAAAATTGGATGTTATTATGAGAAAGATCATGACTTACCACATTCAACAAACCCTTCTCCTCTAGTGTGTTTCTCAAACAATGAAATGATTCAAGACTTTTAGATGCATGAAAGTTAATGATGGATCAATATTTATGAGATCAAAGTAGTCAGAGTATTCACGAGGAGGGGTGACATCATATTTAATGATCATGGACAACATGTTTTTTATTTAACTACTTTTGGAATAATGGAGTTTTATTCCTATTTTAGTTAAGGTTTTGGAATAGTAAATCAATAAATAATATTTCAATAATTATAATTACTAATTTGTATAATTTATTGTGTCTTTTAAACCTTTCTAAAAATAGAAATAAATAAGGAGAAATACAACTTAGCTTAAAATTGGATTGAGATGACTGAGATAGAGGATTAAATTGGCTATGCATGAGTAGGATAATGTCACAAATTAGAATCTAGATTTTTTTTGGTGAAAGGATATAATGAAAATAGGATACTTCGGGGTCTGATTCTATAGTCTAGTCCTACCACTATTATCCAAACTAGTCATAGAAATCTAAGTTTTTTGGGTTTTATTCATTGTCCCTATATGAGTCTACCTATGAAATATTAAGTGTTGAATGTCGATGGAGCTGCTTGTAGAGATAATTCAATATTAAAATGCTAGACCATTATGTTTGATAAAATTTGAGAAAGAAGGGAGGGGTTTAGTGTGTACAAGATGCACTGAACGTGTATCCACACCCCTTGTGTGGGCATACTACCTACATACCAATATTCTAAAGAGGGATCAAGCCATATATAGTTCTCCCACTTGATGTTCTTCATGAAATAGTTTAATGAGGATGAAAAAATGCCAAATTAATAGTTATTGAGGAGGTTATGGATTGGTGTGAGGGTTTGAATATGTTTGTAGCTATGTTAGGTAATTGTATGTAGAGAATAGGGAAATTTTCCTTAGTGGTTTGTTTGTATTTTTACTTACTTTATAATATTTGTCACCTCCTTTTGTAAATGACCTTTGGATGGATTTTTATAGGGAACTATTGATCATGGGTTAGATTTATTCATGTTAGGCCAACATGATGAAGGATAGAAATCAGATGAAAATGGTCATTTAGGCTCAATACGTGATTGGACATGAGTGCCAAAAATGGGACACCCTAGGGTCCAATTCTATAGTCGAATATGGCACTCCTATCCTATAGGATCAAGACCTAGAGGAATAGAATTGACTTAGGAAATAGAGCTTGTATGAGCTAGAATGATCATCTAGAAGGCTATAGATGAATGGGATTAGGAAAAAAGGTTTTTATAGAGGTCATGAGAGCATGAAATAAGGTCTTATGGATAGGGTATCACAAATCACACTCAAGTTACCAATTTGGACATTTTATATTACTATAATTTCCACCCCTTTATTCTAGTGATGCATCAAAGTGAAATACTAAGATAAAGGAAAAGTAGAAATGTACCTAAACTTACCTATAAGGGTGAAGTCCATGAGGCTATGTGATGTTGAGTGTGAATAGAGAGAGCACATTGTGAAGTGTAAATCTGCAAGAGAAAAACAAAGAGTAGATCAGTTCTTACTAGATATGTTATATCTAAAATAAATATATATAAATTTAGGTAAGAGAGAAGAAGAGAAAGTAATGAATACACCTCACCAGGTATGAAAACCAATATAAAAACTATTTTGATATTAAGTGATGCTAAGTGATGTTGGATACATTTTATACCCAGAGTAATATCATGAACAGATCTGAGTGTTGAATTCCCTAAGAGTGACTCAAGAATGCAAAGGCTATCCCTTTGGCTCCATCATTTCCCACTAACTAAAGCTATGTGATCCTATGTGTGCTAATTGATGTTTTGACTATGTGTCCAATCCATTTTAGTAGGTGGCTCAATAATATAAAGGCTACCTAGTCCTTTGGCTCCATAGTTGCCCACTAGGTGAAGCTATAAATTGATACTGGTATGAATGTGTGTCATATGAGATGGATATTAAAGTTCATGAATTCTCTATAATATGATAATGTGGTATGGATATCTAAATGTATACTAGAAACTAGGTCAATCTTGGCCACTTTGAGAGGTGGAGATTAGGCTTATATGAAAGCCACTCCAAAACTGGGAACTAGGCTTATGTGGAAGCCATTTAAGAATGATACCAACCACCTATAGATGGAATAAGGCATGAAACTACTAAAAATGCCTAGGTAATATATTGAACTCAAAAATAAAAGAATTCAAATGTGTCATGCACATTTCCCTAATCAATGGTGTCCATAATTGGATTCTGATCTAAAAGTTATACCAACTACCCAATCTAAAACTAGAAGCAAGAGCCATAATTCCAGGTATGATGCCCCCTATATCTAGATTATTTGAGAAAACTATATTGAAACTATTGATTTTGAACTATACTATTGCTAACAAAACTATAACTAAACTTACCATTTTATCTATTTCTAAAAAAATCTGGGTTTTTTGTTGTTTGGATAGGAGCACCAAAAATAAGACACCCTACTATTTAGTGATATTATCTAGGGCCAACACTCTATTCCTTTGCTAATTATGATCACTATTCTATAATCACCACTATTTTTCTAGTTTATTCTACCTATTTTGAACTTTAACTACTATTTTGAGTGTTTTGAAAACTAATTTTTGACCAGTGGAGGGCTCTAATCTCTATGAAAAAGCCCTTGTTTATTTTCCCCTATTTTGAAGGTAGGAATGAAGACCTTACAATGACTGTCCTCATAAGAAAGATACCTATAAGTGTGTTATGCTATGAAATTCATGATATATCAATGATAATAAAAAATATGTCTCAAGATATATCATAGTTTGTATTGGAGATTGTTAGATCAATAGGGGTATGCCTAGATAGATGTAATAATGTAATAACATGTGTAGTATACTAAATTAAAACTAGAAATATGATTAGTTTTCTATTTTTAGTTATTATTTTTTAAATATGGATACAACATGATGTCCATCATGGTATACAAGCAAGTAAGATAATGCATAATGTGGATCATAGCACTACAAACAATTGAGAAGAAAACAAACAACAAGCATATAAGGCAAGAAGAAAGGAGCATACAAGAGTGGCTAAGGGGCCAAGGAAAAAAAAGGACATGGGCACATGTCACTTAAATTAGAAATCAATCATACAAGGAATGTTCAAATTCCACATAAACATACATTTGAAAATAATCAAGGTTGGAATGAGGACCACAATCACATAGAAGAGTATAAGAAAAGGACATTGGCAAATGTCTCAAGGCACACACAAGAGATAAAATAAGAAATAAGAAATACAATCACATCTAGTTATTCAAAGCAAGAAAGTAAAGCATGTAAATATATTGGAAATACTATCACATATAACAAATCAAATCAAGAAGTGAAAGTATGCAGAACATGTAGTATAAGACTAGGTAGATGCTAAGAAATACACAAGTCTTATATACTAGTGAGTATTGATAGAATAATATATATAATCTAGTAATTAATGTACATCATCATGACAAGTAAATTTTGTGGTGTAATAATGACCTAACCTGGATGGTGTAGTCATCTAGAAGATACCCTCGATGGGTAGATATATCAATGTATGTCTTGAATGCTGAAGTAGGATGCCCCCTCGATAGGTAGAGTAAAGCAATAAAAGATCTAAATGTCACTGTACACACTCAAATAATATTAAGTGAAGCATGGTAATGTATATAAATAAAAAAATAATAACATATAACAACAAATGTAACTCTAGCATGGTAGTATAAATGTAAAGCATGGATAATGCATATAATTGAAATGTTTTTGTGTTTTTTAATTATTTAAATGTATTTATATTTTGAAATGTTATAATGTTTTTGTTATTTTGAAATATTTGAATGTTTTATGGTATTTTGACATATTTTAATTTTTCTATATTTTTATATAAGCTATATACAATCAATCATAAGAAAACTATGTACAAGCATATGAATAAAGTAATATATACACAAATGACGTAAAAGACTAGGCTCGAGGGCGTAAAGGGTTCAAATAAGGAGCCCACTAGGGATGGATATGGAGGAAGGGATCATAGACATCATAAAATTCCTAAATATAATCATCATAAGTATCATCATATGCCACAAATGTTGTATACATGGTGGCTATCTCCTTAGGTGTCAGTAAGATTTGTAATTTTTGTGTGGTTGGAGATCTATCAGTTGTAATGGTGTCATCTTATTGAAGATGAACTAAAGGTTGCTCTGGTGGTGAAGATGTTGAGTCTCTTTTAGTTCTTTTAGCTCTGACAGTAGACATTTTTAGTGAAAGTGGTGGAGATAGTGCTAGTGGTGATGTATATGAATAGTACCCTAGACCTGTAGTTTATCTAATCTTTATTGTAAAGTTATACATGAATTTGTATCATGGCTTGTGATTTTGTGAAAGAGACAAAATGGGTTACCATCTTTCCTTAATAACTATGTTTTACTATAGTTAGTGTGATTAATCCATAATCAAGTAACATATATAGCATAATATGTGGCTAATGTTGTGTGTTACCTACCTGAATCTGAATGACTAGATCTATATCTATAGAGGTAACTATGTGGAATCAATGTTCCAAGTCATTTTTCTATGTTCATGAATATGGATCATATCTTGAGAGTGCAGTGTGAGATGTTAAGAGTGATGTAATATGTGTAATGAAAGCTCTAGAGTCATCTTAGTACTCTCCTAAGCCAAATGGGGTAAATCTAAATCCACACAAATAGTCATCTATGAGTGTGGGTATTATATCATCATCTTAAGTAGCTTGGGAATCTATATCAACAACATTTACATATGGCAACTCAAAATTCACCACAAGGGCTAACTACAATATGGGAGTCTCATCAACTATAGTAGTAGAAGATGATAGTGCTACAAGAGTATCTGTAACTATTAGAGAAGTTGTATATGTAGAATCAATTGGTACTATTGGAACCATTATCAGTGATTATGTGATTGTAACAAGTATAGGAAATATGAATGATGAATTAGATGGAATGGCTGAAGATGTTATGATTAGCTAAGTATCTAGAGCTGAGGAAATAATTTTAAGTGAAGGAGTGTGAGTTATGCTAGTCTTTCCTACCTCATATGTATATATCTAGTCAAGAGAAATGTGATGAGGTGGTGCTTGAATTATTATGTGAGGTGTCCCGTCTGGTGAAATAGTCTAAGATGAATCTCTAATTATATAATATCTAAATGGTTGGTTATCTACTAGGTATGTATATATGTATCCTTCATGGATAAATTTAACACATCAATGAAGAGTGGAAATAATTTACCCATGATGTTTATCCAAAGTCATCTAAGTAGAAGGTTATATTGAAGAGGACCTAACATGACCTGGAACTCTGTAGAGAGGATTTTGGGCCCTACCATGATATCCAAAGCAATAGTACATAATGTATATCATGGTATATCATCAAACCCTCTAATGTTCTTATATGAATTTTTCATGGATGCCATATCTACACCCATGGTTTGTAAGAATGTAATATTACATATATTAAGTATGGAACCAATATCAACTAAAACTCTCTTAACTACATGAGTTTTGACTTGAGCTTGTATGAACAGTGGTAAATTTTGATCAATAATTATCTAATAAGGCATGTCCTCATGATCAAAATAAATAACATCTTCTATAGTTTTTAATGTGTTGACCACTAATGCACAATAAGAAGGTTCTAAATCAATGGGCATATAAGTCTGAGTGAGTGCCTGATAAATAATGTCCTTGAACATAATTGCTTTTTGAAGTAGTTCTAACATGGAAATCTTAGTTGGTGTGTTTCTAAAATGATCAAGAATATCATATGCCTTATGTGGGTCTACTTGTGTGGGTGGGTTGGGCCTGGGATTGGAAGGAATAGGAGGGATGCAAGAATCTTGACTAGGTGGGAGAGGCATGGTGGTACATCGATTAACATCTCTAACCACATTATCTACTAGCCATATAGGACTAGTAGTAGCTATGAGAGGAGAGTATAGATAATTAATAGGTTGAGGTGGTAGAAGGACAAAGGGTGTCAATTGGGATCTTTGGCAATGGGTAGTGACTTCGGAAAGAGTAAAATGGACCATGCATCATGACTCAACATCAGATATAGGCTCCAAGGTAGGTGCGGCAAGAGGTATCTTAGCATGTTTATCAATGAATGTGATAATATCATCTCATAATAGAAAAAGTAAGCATGAAAAGAACATAATGAGGATTTGAAAGAACATATGGTAAACTTCATCATTCATATACATGATAGGACCAAGTATGAATTCCTTATTATTTGTGAGAAATGTTTTGAAAGGAGTAAGATCCATTTGTAATTTTATGTAAAATCTGTAAGGTGATACCCCAAAAATAAAGGGACCTAGTAAATTCAACTAGGTTTTGAATGCAATTATTTTTAGAATTACTAAGGTAAATTTAAAAATTAAATGTGAATTTATGATTTAAATATACAAGAAAAATCATAAAAAATACTATAAAAATATCGAGACCTAGTATAGGTAACTAGGGTTTGAAAGAAATTATTTTTAAAATTACTTAGGTAAATTTTTAAAATTTTATGTAACAATATGTAGGAAAAATCAAGAAAATATTGGG
Source organism: Torreya grandis (assembly GCA_037957365.1). Lineage (NCBI taxonomy): Eukaryota > Viridiplantae > Streptophyta > Pinopsida > Cupressales > Taxaceae > Torreya > Torreya grandis. Next base: position 4,608,686 of record JARHVA010000658.1, on the reverse strand, counting down.
ATCTAGTATAGGCAACGAGGGTTTGAATGAAATTATTTTTAAAATTACTAAGGTAAATTTAAAAACTAAATATGAATTTATGATTTAAAAATTCAATAAAAATTAAAAAAAATATTAGAAAAATTAGAAATTCATTTTCCCTAGGGTTTCTAGGGTTGTTATGCGCAAATGAACTAAGTCAGATTCACTAAGTGATTTAATAGTTTTGGGAGTAATGGAGTTTTATTGCTATTGTATTTTATGGTTTGGAATAGTAAGTCAATAAATAATATTACAATAATTATAGTAATGATTTATATAATTTATTGTGTCTTTTAAACCTTTCTAAAAATAGCAATAAATAAGGAGAAATATAACTTAGCTTAAAACTAGATTGAGATCGTTGAGACAGAGGTTGAAACTAGCTATGTAGGACTGGGATAGTATCACAACTTAGAATCTCAATTTTGTTTGGTGAAAGGATAAGAGAACCAAAAATAGGACACTTTAGGATCTGACACTATAGGCCACTCCTACCATTATTATCCAAATTGGTCACAAAGATTTGAGTTTTATGGGTTTTGTTTGCTATCCCTATATGAGTCTGCATATGAAATATTAAGTGTTGAATGTTGATGGATCTCCTTGTAGAGATGATTTAATCTTGAAACCTTAGAACTTCATTGTGTTATATAAGATTTGAGAAAGAGGGGGGTTAGTGTGTGTAAGATGCACTGAATGTGTATCCACACCCCTTGTGTGGGCATGCTTCCTACATACCAATACTTTGAAGAGGGATCAATCCATATGTATCTCTCCCACTTGATTTGATTCGTAAAATAGTTTAAAGAGTATGAAAAAATTCCAAATTGAGAGTGCTTGAGGTGGATAGGGATTGGTGTGAAGGCTTGAATATGTTTGTAGCTATGTTGGGTAACTGTATATAGAGAATAGGGAAATTTTCCTTAGTGGTTTATTTATATTCTTTCTTGCTTTGTAATATTTTTCACCTCCTTTTGTAAATGACCTTTGGATGGAATTTTACAGGGAAATATTGATCATGGGTTAGATGTATTCACACTAGATCAACATGATGAAGGATATGAATTAGATGAAAATGGTTGTTTGGGCTCAAAATGTGATTTGATAGGAGAACTGAAAATAGGACACCCTAGGGTCTGACAGTATAGTACAAGTATGGTGCTCCTATCCTACAAGCTCAAGACCTGGGGGGGTAGAATTGGCCTAGGAAATAAATCCTCGCTAAGCTAGAATGACCATTTGGAAGGCTATAGATGATTGGGAATAAGTAAAAAGGTGTTTAGAAGGGTTATGAGAACATGAAAGAAGGTCTTATGGATAGGGTGTCAAAATTCACACTAAATTTACCAATTTGGACATTTTATATGACTATAGTTTACCATTTATCTCTATCTTTCCCCTTTCTATATATCATCCCATTCTTTCCCATTTGGAAGTTATCTCTCAAAATTTATAAGTAGACTCTCTCACTTTTGATTGTGACTCTCTCTCTCAAGTATTAAAGAGAAGATAATCTCATTTGATAATGGAGACCCTATAAAAGTTTGTATGAAAGACTTCTTGAAATAATAAAGATTTTCTTTACCTATCTCTCCTCTCTGAATTGTGTGTAGCAAATCATGTGCACTATGGCATTGTGAAGGATAATCTTCCATACCCTTGGTCCTTCTTTCTTACTTATTTCAAAGTGTCTTGAAATTAGTTAAAAGTTTAATTTTGTGTTCTTTCTACCATTAATGCAAGCTTTCAGTGAGTCTTATAACTCCTCTTTTCTTTCATTCATTATTTCTTGAACATAGCTTGTGAAATACTTATGCAATTAGCTACTGTAGTGAAATTATGTGAACTAAATATTTTCTTATGCTTCCTCAATGTCTACTCCATACATATGAGGGCCTCATTAAAATTTGGTGAAATACCATTTTATCATTCTTAGGATCCCTTAAACCTCTTTCTAACCCTTTTCCCTATGTTAGCATTAGTTTTAGGTGAGCATCAAAGATGAAGTTTGCCTTTTATGGAGGTTTAACCCCACCATAGGATACCCATAGCATAAAATTATCCCAATAATTAAGATCAATTAGAAAGGGACTAAATAAGCCTCTCAAAGGGTGCAAATCTGAGATATAACATGTCTATAATAACCCTACAATTCATAATTTAGTTCATTCGACTTCACATATTTAGATCCCTATAGTTTACATGCTAGTTCAATCAACTCATTAGATTCATAGACCTAATACATTGACAGTTTTAGATATAGATCACTCAGTGAATCCTATTCTTAGATCCCAAAAACTCCATCACATTACATGCATGATCAATATCCCCGTATTTGAAATAGGACACATTGATTGTGAGTCTCTTATAAGACTCATCACTTACTAGTATCTCTCCTCTTACCTTGATCCTTGTATATAGTTTCATTTTCATGATTGTTTCTACATAAATTATATACTCAAAAAACCCAAAAATAATATAATATATTTGAAATACAATAATATTCAAATATTTCTCAAAAACATAAAATATTAGATTGTTTGCATATCCATGTTTACATTCTTTATATACTATTTGGTTACTACATATGCTAGCTATCTTAGTATAGTTAGTTTTTATCATGCATGCATGCTTCATTTGTTCTATTCAAGTGTTCACATATTATTATAGGACTCAAGTCCATCACAATGATATATATTTTCTACTATCTAACCACTATGGGCATACACACACATATACTTTTTCAGCATTGATACATTTGTCCATTGGGGGCATCCTATACACAACTTATGCTTTACTAGGTTATATAATTATATACTACTCATATTTTTGATGACTACTAGTGTTATAGACTAAATTTATGTATAGTTTTGATCTTATATATATTTATACCACATGTTCATCCATACTTTCCTTTCTATCTTTCCTATTTTATATTTAATTTATCTCGTTGATTCTACATCTATTTGATGACATTTAAATAAACTATTATATTACGGATCTACAATAATTCCTTTCATTATATGTATACTTTGGACATGTACCCATGTCCTTATGTGTGCCTTCCTGATTGTGTATGTGGACATTTGAACATGTCCTTCCATGTGCCTTTAAGCCAACCTTGCTTGTTGTATGTCTACGTGGATTATTAACCAATTTTGACCCTCAAAGTCAAGATGTCAACCCTTATAGTCAAAAAAATTATTTTCATGTTTTGGTAACCTATTTCAAACATTTTCCATTCCTTATTAGTCTTAAAATAGTCTTTATAAAGTCTTATTATCAAATATTAAGGTAAATTTACAGAGAATAAGGTAACACTTTGTGTTTATTTTAGAATAATCTAGTCATGTCATGGAGTGATGAAACTTCATCAAGTTTTTTCATAGGTCTTTAGGTGTCCCTCAAAGTAATTTCATGACCTAATAAAATTGTATAAGCATTTTATGATGTTTTGGAGAAGTTAAGGTTCTTTTATGGAATTTAAGCTAATGATCTATGAGGAAAAAGGTTTGTTTTCTAACTTTAATGTATGCCAAAGCCAATCAAAGTGAATAATCCATAAAAAAATCATTCTAAGGTCCCTAGAGTATTTACATAACTACCATTTATGTTAGAAAGTTAGAATTTTTGGATCTATGTGATAACATAGCGAACAAAAATGTAGTGGTAGAAATGCAGTATGATAAAAATGTTGTATGACAAAAATGTCACAAGAATAAAACATAGAGGTATAGGTAATATCAAAAAGAGACTAATTGGGAAATTTTAGTGATTATCACATTGTTTATTTGTTGTCTAGTTCATTTGAGTGATAGTAATTAACATTTCATGGTGGAAAAGTAATGCACCAAATTTACAAGAAAAATAATAGAGGAAAAAGTGATTTCATGAGTTTGGACCTTTAGTTGAAAGTTGTGTCATCTTTGTGACATTAACAATACTACTAAATTTTTTCCTTACTAAATTTTTTCCTCACAATGTTTTTTCATACTAAATTTTTTTCATGCTACATTTTTACCACTACGTTATTTACTACTATGTTTTTGTCTGCTACTTTTTCATAGGATGATAAATGTTTGATTTCAATGCCTTGAAGGGAGTTTAATGTAATTTTACGGCCTTAAGAGATTAAATTATAGGTGAAAATAGTTTCATGTAGATTCTTTGGATTCCACATGTCATATTCCAGTTTGGGATCAAGTTTATGGTTCTAAAATTACAAAACACTCTTCCTTCTCCCCATCATTGCCTTCACAAGTTAAGAAAGGCAAAATTCAAATGTATGGTACAAATAGGAGAGAGAAATTTGGAAGCTAAAATTTTATAAATTTTTATGGGACCTAATGAGATGTAATTGGTTTATTTTTTCATGTCCCTTAATTTATGAACAATCATTAAGAGTGATAGGAGGTCACTATGTATTGTTCATCCAAGTAGGGTCTGATTTTGCTCATTTTTCTCAAATTTAGAATCTGATGGATGAGAATGAATTATGTGGGATGTTTTTATAGGTTAAGAGATTCCTTTAAATTTTGGTTTCATCAAGCAACTTAACCTTCTCAAGTGTCTTCAAAAAGAGGAAAAGTTTCTCAAGTGTTTGGAGCTTTAGTCATTCCTATTACAAGTGTTTTAATGTAAAATCCCATTACTGTGAAATAAGTAATTTAAACTCCCATTATTCTCATATGATTCAAGTTACCTCTCCTTGAGATATAATTCCTTGTATATGATATTTTCAATAGATTCCATGTTTTTCTCTTTGGAAGCATGGTCTACATATAAATGGTTTTTTGCAGGCATTACTATAAATTTTTGCCTACCAATGAACATAAATGATATAGCATATTAAAATAAAATTACATATATTTTATGAAATTTTATTAGTATGAACTTAAAGTGTACTCTTAAACAAATATTTGAATAGTCTTATCCACCCATAGGTCTGCAGACTTGCAGGTGGACATTCATTAGTCATAAGCTCCATGTTGAGTATTTTCAAACATTGAAGAATACTTTTTGTTCCCTCATAAACACTCATTTAAAACTAATGAATTACATTTTATCATCAGTAATCATGGATGAGTATATATATTCTAACTTCTATGCATAGACCTTGAAAATGATCTAACTTGATATAGGCCTGCATATACAAATGAGAGAATTTGAGACTTGTATGCTGATAGTAAGAAGACTATATATCATTGAGGTAGATCACATGATTATTGTAAATTATTTGATGAAACTTTAATTTCAAGGAGATCAATAATTATTCTATCTCTCATAATTCTATACAAGCAAGAAAAAAGACCTACAGGTTCCAGGCTTGTAGGTCTTAGTTTAGGATAAAGGGTAATTGTTTTGAGAGGAAGGAAGATGTGGAATCATGATTATTTGTAGATATAAAATGAGATTCAAAAATGAATTAAATCACTTAATTTTTTTTAAGGTGAATAAATTAGAGTTGAGATGACTGAGTCTATAGTTTTAATTCTCATGCACAGTTCTGCATATAAAGATGAGAAGTTAAAGGTCTGAAAATGTTAGAAAAGGTCAGTGTAACTTGAAGAATAATGATATGAGTCATCCAAGAATTTTTTATACTTTTAGAGTTCCATTATGGAGTTAAGGAACAAATTTCAAGACCTCATACTCAAACCCTTCTTAACTAACCACCTACAACCACAATTTTAGAAGAAAATCTTAAACAAATGTGTGTTTGTGAAGTTTAAGGTTTTTGGCAAATTCAGATTTTCCTAAACTCTCAATAATATGAAAAGAGTTATTGAATATGTTTATTAGTTTGTAATTGAAGTCCTAAATCCCAAAAGAAACTTAAGCACATAAACACCTCTAGGTTTGCTAAATAAGAAGGTTGGTTTCAAGCCTAAAGAGAGGCCAAAGTACACAAAAAAAACATTGGAGTCTAGATTAGGTATTTGGATAATGTTTAGAGTCATTAAAAGTCAAAAATAATAAAATTAAAGGCATAAAATATTTAACTATCTATAGGACTCATTTTCAACCATGTCTATATAGCCAATAAGGCCTAGAATCGTATCTACCTCATCAATTGCAAGAGGCTACTTGTATTGAGAGACATAAAGGCCTTTAGAGTGATTAAAGTACATATAGAGATACTCTCTATGATGATGTGGTTTCAAGTATCCCTTAGACTCATTTAAAGTGAAACAGATATTAAAAAACCTTGTTTAGACCTGTAGATCCTAACTCATACATAGGAAGGCCCTATAAGTATTCATGAGAATATTGGTTTGTTTGAAGAAAATAGAGGGTTTGAATATTTTGAGAAGTGCATAGACAAAACATATACCCTATAAATCCATTCATAGTTAGAGGAGCATAATAAAAGTGCAATTTAGGTCTTTAACACCACCTCAATTTGCTCAAATGGATGGTTTTAGTCTAAATTCAGAAATTCACTTACTTGGTAAGGCCATGACCTTATAAATGAAATAAAATAACTTTTATATATGGTAACTATGTCATCATACTTCAATATTATGGAATTGGTTGTTGAGTTAGACTTAGAACATTTGTGAACAAAGGCTAAGAACTCACACCCATCTCCAATGGCTTGCTTGTAACCTAAGAGACACCATATTTCACTTAGATCCATGATAAGGTTTTGAATGGGACCTACTGGTGATTTCAGGTGGTATAGAGGTCCCCTCACTACAATATTATGGCATTAAGAGAGAAAGAGGATTTGTTCTTTATGAATAGTCCTTAAGAATAAAACATGCCTTAAAATGCTCTTAAACCCCTCTTGAATACCCAATGTGATAAACATGATTTAAAATGTATTAAAATGTTTTTTGGAGCTTAAAATGACCTTAATGTTTTCATATCTCTCTTAAACACCATTTCATGGTACTGGTTGGCATGTGCAAGTATAGGAGTGTATGAAATAGTGTAGAATATATGATTTTTTTTAGGTATGAAAGGTATAAAGTGGATTAGAAATAAATAATTTAGGTCTATAAAGACTTATTATAGGTCATATAATCATCCAAACACATACTCAAGTCCTTTAATATGGAATATCATCTCTTCAAGTTGCCAAGTGAGTCAAAAAGTGGAAAATGTACTAATTTACAAGACAAGAGGTCTATATGCAGGCCTAAAAAACACATCAAGAGGCATATATTATTCATGAGTAGTTTCATTATGATGTTTCAGACCTCAAAAAACTATTTAAAATCACTTAAAATTGAAATTTTCTTGGAAAAACACTCAAATTATCTTTTAAGCCTGTTTAAATGCCTTGACTAGGGTTTTGGCCATTCTATGGTTCACATATCCATACAGGGTCTTGGGAGCTAAACATTACCATGGAGGTTTTAATTATCATGGGTAAATTTAATCACATGTTATTTTTAGGTTTCACATGTATAAGAGACCTATGGAGTCAAAATTTAGCTTCTAGACAAGGAGGCCTAATTAAGGAATAATTAAGGAGAGAGAATGGGCTAAAAAGGACACTTCCACTTAGATTCAGGACATGAAATTTGGAATTGAGATATTAAAAAATATTGGGTCCTCAAATGTGTAATAAATTTACCAATAAAATTTATACATTATTATATATAAGGAGGTTTACATGTTTTTAGGGCTATAAGGAATGAGGCCAAATGAGACCTTTTGGTGTAAAATGAGTTCTTGGGGGTAGTTTGAGACCTCAAAATGATTTTTTTAGGTCTAATATTATGTGAATATGTATTATATTTAGATATAATTCATTGGATAAGATGCAATCAAGTTTTGACACTTATAAGAAAGATTGGCCTAGTGAGGCAAATAGACTTCAAGACACCTAACAAGAGAATAAAGTGGTGTGTCAAAGGGAACCTTCAGAGATCAGTTGAAAGGTGTCAATATCATAGATATGATGTAACTCGACATGACCTAATGGTCAAGAGTTCCATTTTTCCTCTCATAAGACAAGAGAAGGGGAACTTTTAAAGAACAAGGCAATGTGTCAAGCCAAGTTTCAAAATTCCATGCCACTTGTAGAAGGAAAGCATATTAAGGATATTAAAATTCTCTTATATGACCTATTGAGATAGTATCATAACTCCTCTCATGGTTAAAAATATATTTGACACTTGTCTCTCTCTTTCTCTCTTATGCCCTTCTCCATGTTCCTCTATCTATTTCTATATATTGAGCCTTGGTAGGTTATGTTTGTATCCTCCACCTAGGTATGACAAATCCCTACCCATTTTCAATCCTTTAATGAATTAAAAATGTCTAGTTAATCTCCTTCTTTGACTAGTTCAATGTGTATTCTTGATTAGTTGATCTTGCTAAGTGATAATCTTGCTTCTTTAGTATTTTTATCATTTATTACATTCATGTTCAATTTGGAATCCTTTTTTTATGTATCTTAAAGTGTCCAAATGGAGTGTGTAAGGGTTTGGTTGATTATCTTCTCAATAGTGTTATGTCATGACCTCTTGATTAGTCCTCCTATCTCAATCATTATTATTAAGCTTCATGATAAGTATTGATATAGAGAGGCATATTTGTAGAAGTGTTTGTTGTAGATTAGTATCATTTTTGAAGTGTATTTGTAGCTAGTTGGTAGTGGTCCAACATATTTTTTGCATCAACCCCATTAGAATTAGATTGATTTCCATTTTCCTAAAAAGTGGTAGATTAGTGTTTGAGCCTAAGTGATTCATCAAGGGTATCTATCCATTTAACCTAGATATTTACCTCTCCAATAAGTCACCCACAACCTTGAGGTGTTTCAATGTTATTCCAAATTTTAAAGGATTGAATTACTTTAAAAAGGCTACAAATTTGGTTGATAACAATTTTGTCATGATCGATTGGATTAAGGTCCAAAGTAGTGGAAGGATTCTTGGTGTTGTTCTTCTATGTATCAACCTTTAGAGGCATTTAAAACACCAATGGTGACACCATGCATAAGAAACTAGTTATTGAAGCCAAGTCACTTGTTCAAAGTAAGTTATTTTTTTAATTTATTATCTTGATGATGTTTGTATGTCTAAGTTAGAGGTGAATTCTAGTTTCATGTAAGTGAATGAAGTATACCAATCCTATAACAATTCTTATCATCCTTAACATAAATCCTATCAGTCCTATGATGATCCTTATCAAACTCGCTATGATCCATATTATTCTTATGATCCTTATCATCCTTATCATGAGTCATACCAATCATATGACCATCCTTATCAATCTCAAGATGACCCTAACCAACATAGCCACTTCTTAAATTAGTCCATTTTAATTTTGAATAAAACTCTCTTAGGCTATGAGAGGTACATGATAGGGATTAACACACAAAGTAAATATGGTCAAGATGTCCCTAGTCATCTCATTCATGATATCAGAGACTCATTACAGCTAATGAAAGAAGAGTGGGCACTTATTGAAAGAGAAATTTGGAAAAGCCTCTCTAGTGAAATGTTAGATGTAAGTGGTATCATTTGAAAGATAGAAAATATGCTAAGAGTTCATGAAGGATAATAGGTTTAATCCTATTAGCCTCACATGTGCCACCCATTCTTATACAAGAGACTATTTCAAGTGAGTATCAAAGTGTTCCAAGCTCTTCACATGTTTCTAAAACTTTCCCTTATAAGAATTTAATCCAAGAGAGAATTAAAAGGAAGGAGTTGATTTTTGTTCAGAATCCTATTGTTGAAAACCAAGATTCTATCTCTTTTTCAAGAACCCCTGAATAAGTCCTTTAAGACACCAAGCTAGAATCAAGTAGTAAAATCATAGAGTAATCAAGTTTACACAAGTATAGATTGGGGAGTTGAAGTTAAAGAATAATTTGAACCTATGAAAGTCTCTCCCATCCCTCCTCAAGATCCCTCTTATATTCCATACCATCCTTCTTGTGATCCTTATCCTCATAAAGCCACTAATCACCTTCAATAAAATCTATTCCAAGAGAGTATAGATAAGAAAATCAAAGAGTTGGAGTTGAAAATGAAGAAGGCAGAAGAGAACCAAGATTAAGAGGTTGAAGTTAAATAAATCCTTGTACCCATTAAATCTCCATTTCCCTCCTCCCAAGAGCCTATATATTTTCCATCTTGGAGGTCTATCTAAGAAGGTTTTTAAAATAAGAATAAGGTCCTAATTGAGAAGGCTATAAATCAAGTAGCAGCTATTGAAGAACCTCAAAAAGGTTATGATAAAGGTGAAGTGTCCATTGCCTAACTCAAATTGATTTTCCTTCAAGAGTTATTACAAGAATACTCCATATCTAATACCCCAAGTTGAAAGAATTATCCTTCCATTCTCAATCCAAGTCATGAGCCACCCATCATACCTCATACTCCCTTTCTAACTCATGAACCTATCCATCACCCTCCCACCATCTCCCTTATTAAAGAGGAACATATCCTATCAGAATTAAATGAGGAGGAAGTTGCAACTATAATTGGATGTCAAGAAGGGTGTAAATAAGAAAATTTAATTATATATGATGAAATATTAACCAATGGTACTCTACTTGGTAAAGATAAACACAAATAAATCATCATAAATGAAAAAAGAAATGATCTTGATGATGTTGTAACTGCCTATGAGAAGGATGTTAAAATTGATACCTTAGATAATGAATAATTTGGTGAAGATATGAAATAAAAGGCTATTGAGAAGGACATCATGTTGACTAAATTTATTGAACCAAATGAGAAAATTTAAGGATATTTGAAGGACATGTGGTAGACTTATTTGCATATATTCAAGGAATATGAAGTTTTTGAGATGTTTCCACCTCTAGGAGAATAAGATCAAGTTGATGATGAAGAATGCAATGTTCTTAGTGAGCCAATATGTTTTGAAGTCCATGATAAATCAATATATGATGGAGACATTATTTAGGATAAACAAGATATTGGATTGGAAAACCCAATAGAGGATGATGTTATTGATATCTTCATGGACCAAAAAGACTTATGGCATAAGTATTGGGAAGTATGAAATGAATTCAAGGCTCTTCAAGGCCCTATACCTCCCGTTGGTCAAATTAAAGATGTTCTTGAGGTTATCTTACTCCTTGAATTCTAATGTGACAATCTACAAGGCACCAAGTTAGAGGCTACCCATATTAACCAAGAAGTAGTCATGTTTGAGATTGGAACAAGGACCAATAAACATCATGAGAGAGTTTTTGAAGTAAAAAATGAGTTCACATTTATACGTGATCAATTTATAGCTATCATTTCACTTGAGATAATGCGAAGATGAGTGTAATTCAAAGAAAGGATGAAGACAAAAAGACCAAGGTATAAGAGATAGCTTGCCTCATGTCATTCTTCATCTCATAGAGTAAGAGATAGTACAAGCTTCCCCTTTAACCTAGGAGGAAGAAGGAATTTTTTAGTCATTTGTATATATTAGTTTTCTTTCTTATGTGTTGTGTTCCCTAGTTATCACATGTGTGTATATTGTTTCTTTTTCTTGATGTGTGTTGTCTTTGTTTTTTGGTTTGGAGGTCAAATCAGTTTGTTTTGTCATGATCAAGGTCTAGTCATAGCTAAATTTGAGTGCAAATGACTCTACTACCCAATGGAAGGACAAGGCTACTAGTATATTTGTTGATCAATTTTGACCTCTAATGTTAAAATGTCAACCCATATAGGCAAAAAATTTATTTTCATGTTTTTCTAACCTAGTTAAAATCTTTGTCATGCCTTAGTAGTCTTCAAATAGTATTTATAAAGTCTTATTAGCAAAGTTTAAGGTAAATTTGTAGAGATTAAGGTAACACTTTATCTTTATTTTAGACTAGTCTAGTCATGTCATGGAGTGATGAAACTTTTTCAAGTTATTTAATATGTCCTTAGGCATATCTCAAATTCATTTCATGCTTTAATCAACTTTTATAAGCATATTATGATCTTTTGGAGAAGTTAAGTTTTTTTTGTGGACTTTAAGGTAATGTTCTATGAGGAGAAATGTGATTTTTTATAACTTTCATGTATGATAAGTCCCACAAAAGTGAATAATACATACCTAACTATTTAAAATTTCCTTGGATCAGTCACATAACTACGATTTATGTCAACAAGTCAGAAGGAAGTTAGAATCTTAGATTTCAACACCTAAAAGGGAGTTTAATACAATTGTAAAGACTTAGGAGATTGAATTGTAGGTAGAATAGTTTTATATAGTATCTTGGGTTTCCTCAGGTCATATTACATATTAATATCAATTTTTATGTCTTAAAATAGTAAAATACGCTTCCTTCTCTCCATAGTTTCCTTCACAAGCTTAAAATGCAAAATTCAAATGCACAATATGGATAGGAGAGATAAAGTTGGAATATAAAAATTTGGAAATTTTTAAGGTTCATAATGATCTTAAATTTATTTTAATTATTTTTCATATTCATTTCCTCTAATTTATGAACAATCTTTAGGAGTGACAGGAGGCCAATATGTCTTGTTCATCCATGCAGGGTCTGATTTTGCTCCTGTTTATCCACTTTAGAATTTGATGGAGGATAATTAATTTTTAGGTGTGTTTTTATAGGTATATGGTGTAATTTCAATGTTGGTTTCATCAATAAAATCAATCTTCGCAATTATCTTCAACAAGAGAAAATGTTTCTTAGGTTTTTGGAGCTTCAGTCACTCATACTACAAGTGTTTCGATTTGTTTGAATTATTATCGCTCTAAAATATTTTTTAGGTTTTAAATTATTCATTTAAAATACCATTAATATCCTATTATTCATGTTACCTCTCCTTGAGAGATAACTCCTTGTATATGATCTTTTCAAGATATGTCATGTATTGTTCTTTGGAAGCATAGTTTGTGCATAAATGGTTTTTTACAAGCATGAATATCAAGTTTAGCCTAATTATAAATGAACATAAATGATATATAATATGAAAATATAATTACATATTTTGGATACTAATGTTATGAATATGAAATTAAAATTTACTCTTTAACAAATACTTGAATAGTCTTGTCCACCCATAGATTTGCATACTTGTAGGTGGATGTTCATCAGTCATAATATCCATCTTGATTATTTTTACACATTTATGAATGCCTAGTGTTACTTCCTAAATAATCATTTAACACTAAATAATTCAATTTTATCATAAATAAACATGGGTATGTGTATATAATCTAAGTTTTATGCATACACCTTGTACATGAGCTAACTTGCTACAGGCCTGCATATACAAATAAGAGAATTTGAGACTAGTATGGTGATAGTAATAAATATACAAACCATTAAGGTAGATAACATGAGAATTAGAAATTAGTTTATGTAACTCCAAGTTCAAGGACCTTAATAATTAATCTCTCTTTAATAAGTCTATACAAGCAAGAAAAGAGACCTATAAGTTATAGTTCTAGAAGTCCTCTTTTTGGACAAAGGCTAATTTTATAGAGAGGAAGGAAGATGTGGAAGCATGATTAAATTAATATATAAAATGAAATGAATAAAAAACCAATGAAATTTCCTAAATATTTTGAAGGTCAATTAAGGAGAGTTGAGATGACTAAGTCTACAGTCCTAATGCTCATACATAGATCTGTGTACAAAGATGAGAAGGCAAATGTCTAAAAATGTCAAAAAAATTCAATATAACTTGAAGAATAATGAGAGTAATCCTTGAGGAAGTTTGGATTATTTTAGAGTGTTATGATGGACTTAAGGAACCAAGTTCAAGACCTCATACTTGAACCCTTCTTCAATGACCACCTAAAGCCACAATTTGAGAAGATGGTCTTAAACAATTGTGTGGTTGTGAAGTGTAAGGTTTTGGTCAAATTGAGAAGGTCCTAAACTCTCAATAATATGACAATATTTATTGAAGATGTTTATTAGTTTATAAGTGAAGTCCTAAATCCTAAAATGCATTTAAACACATAACCACCTATATGTTTACTCAATAGGTAGGCTAGTTTAAAGCCTAAAGATAGGGCAAACTTCATAAAGGAAACATTAGATTCTAGCTCAAGTAGATGGACAATGTATAGATTCATTAAAAATAAAAAAGATCCAAAGTAAATTCATAAAAGAATTAACTGTCTATGACACTCATTTTCCACCCTATCTATATATTTAATGAGGCTTAGAGACATATTTACCTAATTATTTTCAAGAGGATACTTGTCTTGAGAGACATAGAGGCCTATATAATGATTAAAGTCTATATGGAGATTATATATATCGATATGGTTTTAAGTATCCCTCAGACTCGTCTATAGCAAATAAAATATTGAAAAACCTTATCCAGGCCTATAAAGCCTAACTCATACATTGGAAAGCATTATAAGCAATTGTGAGAAGAGTCATTGGTTTGAAGAAAAGTGAGGGATTGAAGACTATGAGAAGTGTACAGGCAAATAAAATATCCTAGAAAGTCATTCAAAGTTAGAAGAACACAATAAAAGTGCAACTTAGGACTTTAACACCACTTTGATCTCCTCAAATGGATGATTGTAGCCTATAATCAGACCTTCAATCACTTGGTAATGCCATGAACCTATACATGAAATAAAATAACTTTTAGAGATGGTAACAAAGTCATAATACTTCAATCTTAAGGAATTGGTTGTTGAGTTAGACCCATAACAGGTATGAACAAAGGCTAAGAACTCAAACACCTCTCCAATGACCTACTTACAACTTGAGAGACACCATATTTCACTCATATATCTCATAAGGTGTTGCATGGGACAAAATTGTGATTTGATATGGTGAAGAGGTCCCATCACTACAATATTGTGGCATTAGGAGAGAGAAATAGGATTAGTTCTTTATGAACAATCCTTAATAACAAAACATGCCTTAAACCCTCCTAAAATCCTCCTAAAAACCTAATGTGAGAAGTAAACTTTCCAATGTATTCAAACATATTGTTTGGATCCTAAAATGACATTAATGGTATTCACAAGTCTCCTAAACACCATTTCATGCTACTAGTTGACATGTGCATCTACTTGGGTGTATGGAACATGGTAGAATATATGGATGTAAGCTTGTTTACATTTATTCAAGGTATAAAGTGGATTTAAAATCAATAATTAAGGTCAATAAATACTTATCATAGGTAATATAAACATCCAAACACCTATTGAGGTCCTTCAAGATGACATATAAGCTCTGTAAGTAGCTAAGTGAGTTAAGAAGTGGAAAATGCATTAATTTTTAAGCTAAGATGTTTATATGCAGGCCTAGAAAACATTTCAAGAGGCCTCTCTTTAGCATGATGAGTTTTATAATGATGTTTTAGACCTAAAAAAAATATTTCCAATGACTAAAACCTAAAAATCTCTTGGAACACTCAAATTGTCTCTTAAGCCTATTCAAATGCCTAGACTAGGGTTTTGACCATTCCATGGTTCCAATATCTATGCAGGGTCTCAAGAGCTTAAAATTGGCATAGAGTTTGTAATTATAATTATTAAAGTGAATCACATGGTTTTTTAATTTTCACTTGTGTGGGTGACTTGAGGAGTCAAATTTTAGTCTCTAGGCAAGGAGGCCTAATTGAGGCCTAATTGAGGATAGGGAATGGACTTAAAAGGGCACTTTCACTTAGAGTCAGGACATGAAATTTGGCATGGAGTTGTAAATCCATATGGGGTCCTCAAATATGTACTCATTTTACTAGGAAACTTTGTACATTATTATACATAATGAGGTTTATAAAATTTAAAGGCTACAAGGAATAAGGCCAAATGAGACCTTTTGGTGTAAAATGAGTTATTAGGGTTAGTTTGAGACCTCCAAATGCGTTTTTAAAAGTATAAAATGATTTTAATATGTATTATATGGAGATATAATGTATTGGAGAATATGAACTCAAGTTTTGACATTTATAAGAAAGATTGGCTTTTTGATCCAAAGAGATTTCAAGACACCTAGCAAGAGAATAAAGTAATGTGTCAAAGGAAACCTTTGGAGATCAATTGAAAGGTACCAAGAGAAGAGAAAATATGTAACTCAACATGACATAATGGTTAAGAGTGTTGTTTGTTCTCTCACAACCCAATAGAAGGGGTAATTTTAAAGAGCAAGGCAAGGTGTCAAGCCAAGTTTCCAACTTCACCCCACTCATAGAAGGAGAACATATTCAAGAGAGTAAACTTTTCTTCGAAGACCTACTAAGATAATTTCATAACTCGTATCTTGATTATAACTCTTCTTGACACATGTATCTCTCTCTTAAGCCTTTATCCCTTCTCCTCTCTCTTTCTCTATATATTGATCCTTAATAGGCTAAATTTGTATCCTCTACCTAGGTATGGTGAATCCCTACCTATTTTCAAGCCTTTTATGAATGATAAAATTCTAGTTAACCTCCTCCTTTGACTAGTTCAATGTGTATGATTGATTGGTTGATCTTGCTAAGTGATAGTCTTACTTCTTTGACATGTTTATCCTTTATTACATTCATGTTCAATTTGGAATCCTTTTTACAAGTCTCTTGAAGTGTCCAAATGGAGCGTGTAAGGATTTAGTGAGTTTTATTCTCAATAGTATCATGACATGACCTCTTGAATAGTCCTCTTAGCTCAATCATTCTTCATAACCTTCATGATAAGTATTGATGTAAAGAGGTAGACTTGGAGAAGTTTTTTGTGTAGGTTAGTCTCATGTTTTAAGTGAATTTGTAGTTAGTTGGTAGTGGTCTAGCATATTCGGTACATCACCCACATTAGAATGAGTTTCTCTCCCTTTTCCTAGCAAGTGGCAGATTAGTGTTTGAGCCTAAGTGATTCATCAAGGTGAGATATCCCTTTAACCTAGAGATTCACCTCTCCCATAGGTCACCCATAACCTTAAGGTGTTTCAATTTTATTCCAAATTTGGAAGGCTTGAACTACCTTCCAAAGGGTACAAATTTGGTTGATAACATGGACATTTAAGCATGTCCATGTATGTTTATTATTTTTTAGATTTTATGACATGTACCCATGTCCCTTGTATTATGTCTCCTTGGCCTAATTTGCATGCTTCACAAGTGTTTTATGTATGCTTTCATATATGTGTCATGGCCATGACACTTGTCTCTTGATTTTTACACTTACAATCATTTTTATATTCCATGAGTACCCTCATGCATCTCCCTTTCCTCCTTTGCTGCTTTGTTTTACATCATGCCCAATCCCACTAGATAGATATGTAGATTATTCTTAAATTATATAGTTTATACACATGATTAAATTATTATATAAATCTTGACAACCTTGTGAATTCTAGATCAAACATACATCATACATTACCAAATTGTGCTCAGATTATCTTACAATCTAATGTCATCTATACACATTATATTGCTTTATTACATATATATCCTTTATTATCAGTCTAACATACATCATTCAAAGATTTTATTTTGAGGAATATTATTACATAGGTACAACTCCCATAAAAAATGGGCATTCACAGTTATTTATCATAAAGACCAATGTATTTGGAGGCACTAAGAGTATAATTTTTAGCACACAAAAACAAAAATATAGAGCATAGAATCAAGAAAACATAAAAAAATAGTTAGACACATCAATTAAATTTTACATAAAAAAATAGGACATTAGTGATAAAATTAGAGCACTAGCACCCTAGCACTACTATCCAAGGTACAATGCTATTGTCTAGTAGCCTAAAAATAGGGAAATCTAGATTTTATAGAATGACACAGTACTTAAAACCTAGATTTATACATTTTTAGTCATAGGTTATTAGATTTGATCATTTTATGCTTAGTTTTACACATAATTATAATATATTTGCTCAGATGGGGACATCATATATGTTATGATTAGTCCCATTTAATTTTTAGATACACAAACACAAGTTGATACAACTCATTCCAAAATCCATATGCACATATATTAGAATTGGTAGCATGGGCATGGCACATTATTTCCATGTGATCAGTTTTATACCATTTGATCTCAAATGGAATGTTAAAATCCATGCCATTATTTACATTATATACTTCAAACACCATGTTCACTAGGTATCACACAAGATGTATACCTTATTCCATCTCTAGTAGTTGTCATTTTTGAATATTCCTTGAGTTATACTCCCAAGTAACCAAGTGGCCCCTTGGCCATTTATCATTTTGTTTATAAATGTCTCTAGGGCCATCCTACATAGTTTCATTTATATCAAATTATTATCAATTATATTGTATAGTTTTAGTTACAAATGCATCTATTACACATGGGTATACAATGATTGAGTCATAACCTATTTTGAGTTTTTAATCTAGCTATATAGGAGGGCTGGATAAGCCATTAGTCTAATTCAAGTTATTTTCATTATATGATCCACAAATTAGGGGTGGGTAATGATGGAATCAAAATTGGATTGAGTTCTTAATCCACCAACATATGATGATTGAGTAAGCCATTAGCTCAATCAAATATATTCATCATTTCATCACTATTTACACACATAGAGAGGATGTCACCAAGTTTTTGCATTTGTTCATGTACCTAGTGAGGTATATATTTTTTTATTTCCTCTTTCTCTCTCATATATATTTACATAATTTTATCTTTCATTTTTATATATCTTAAATAAGGATTAATTTATTCCATGTATTATTTTTAGGATATGTAATAAATCACGCTTCACATGCTCAAACCTAGATTCATGGGCTTTGCCTTATAGGTAAGTCTAGGTACACTTATTTTTCCTCTATCCTAATGTTTTCACTTTGTTACAATTATAGAATAAAGGGGGGAAATGTGGTCATATAAAATGTCACTTGAGTTTAATGAGTGTTACTTAAGACCACACATCCATAGTTTAGCCCTAGACTTATCTTAGGGCCTCTTTCAACACTTAACAAAATTTTATACGATCCTTTACACATCCATAAACACCTCAAAATATTTTCAATACCCTCCCTTAGGGATCCAATCCCCTAGTGCCTTATTTTATACCAACTAGATATTAGCGATATAATCTACACACTAGTGACCCATGCTAATGTCCCACTTTTAATGTTAATTTACTTTGCCAAAATTTAACCCTAACAAATATATTATCAATTTAGAAGACATATAGGGTGGGAATAGACATATTTTAAACCCTAGAAAAGCACTAGATCAATATAAATACATGAATTTTATCTGTATATACACTAGATGGAAATGAGATGCAAAATACTCAAATCAAGCTTAGAACAATTTATGCACAATCAAGGTTATTGATTCCTATTCTACCCTACTTATATATATAATCATCCAAAACCATCCCAAGATAAAAATATGAATATTTATAGTCTCAAGCATCATTCAAAACACTAAAGTTGATATTCATACTAGCATTCACTTGTACTTTCACCAAGCACTTAGACAAGAGAACTATATCAGGATTAATCCCTCCTTGAAGTATTGGTATGTATGAAAATATCAACATAGATGGGTGTTGAGGATGTCAAGGATACCCAAATAACATCATACTTTTTTTACTTGTGACATGTTAATACCCTAAAAGGATGGAGGTCTAGGGTTTGATCCTAAATCAGATCAAAATAATGCATAGACAGTGAATCAAAGTTCATCACATAGGTATAGATAGGTCAAACTCATCTAGAAGTACACCTAGAAGATAAAACATTTTTGCATAATGACACTAGCACTAAAATTAGGACACTAAAACTTGAATGCTACTATACAAGGTACAATGCTATTATCTAGGAGGGTTTATGATACTTGGACCTATTTGCAACACTCAAATCTACTTTTACACCAATTTTCATCTTCTAGATCATCTATCTCAGTTAGTTTCTAACTAAGTATTTGTTTGTGTCATTCATTCCTATTTTTATAAATATCATATTAGGTAAATTTTTACATAAATCAATGGATATATTTATTACATATTTCTACCCTAATTTACTATACCCAAACCCTTTAACAACCTAGGGATTAAACTCCATAAACCCTAAAAATTTAAATTATGTAGCTAAAGTAATTAAAAAGGAACAACACATATATCGTATAAATGGGTTAAGGTTATCAATAAATATTTGAATAGGTGATTTCATGATGTTTAAACAATGTAACAAGAAATTTAAGAAAGTGAAAATTGTGTTTAAGAATGAAAATTATGAAAATAAGAAGTTGAATAGATATTATATGAGATCAACCAATTGAGTTTTGATCATATAGAGAAGTATGTAAGTAAATTATTACATAGTTTGACATGTCAATGCTTGAATGATAAGATAGATCATAGACTAGGTCAACCAGGTAGTATAGAGTCGAATAGGTTGACATAGTTAGAAGTAAAGGATAATACTCAATCGATTAGGTAGACCTAGTTATACAAGAAGAAAATTAAAATAGTCTATAAAATACTAAGTTTCATAGGTTGACTTAGTTATATAGGAAGGAAAATTGAATAATCTATAAAAGAATGGGTCATACATGTTGACATAGTTCCATAAGAAGGAAAATAGAATAATTTGTAAAAGGTTGGGTTGAATAGGTTGACCTAATTCTTTAGGAAGGAAAATAGAATTGTATACACATAATATTTTCAAACTTTTATCACTTACTGATGGTCTTTATCTTTAATTAACCCATTGAGTCTCAATATATCTAAGTGCACACCTTAAGGGGTGTATCAAGAAAGAGGTGGGTAGACCATTAGTGATTCATATGATTTTTGTCCCTTTTGGCACTTGTTATCTACACACGTATCTCCTAAAAACCATTCCCCTAGGCTTGCTCTTCTCTCACACACTCCTCTAGTCATTTACCACCTTCTGTACCCATTTTTATAACCTAAAACCTTTGCCAATAGTTTACATGACTAGGTTGACTAGGTTGACTTTGTACTCTTATTGGTGAAACTCATTTAGGGTCTAGGTTGGCTCTTGGTCAACCTAGCCCATGACCTAGTGAGTTTTCATCAATAATGATAATAGCTCGACTAGGTTGACACTGTCAGCCAATTTTTTTGAAAGGGCTTAGGGTAAAATCTGTCTATATATAGAAGATAATTTCATCATTATTTAGAGAAGAGAATAAGAAGTAAGAGATATTGTTCATCTGCTTATCCACCATTCTATTTGAGGAGAAAGCTTAAGATTTCATACTTTCTTTGGAGACATGGATCTTATCTAGTGGAGAAGTCTTTTGGATGCATTGATAGGTTGTGTATCCTAGAGATGATTTATCCTTGTCATCCTTACATACCAAAACAACCTCTTACAAATAACCTTGGCTAAGGGAGAGATTGATGATCAATGGGTTTGTCTTCAAAGGTAAGTATTCCTAACTTGTGTCTTTCTTTGTAAGAGTAAATAGATATGCATTTATACTTCTCTTCTATGCATTAGGATTTTGTATACATTGACATGAGTATATGTCTCTTATGCATGTTTACTTTTATTTTTTATTTACCCCACATTGTGCTAAAAGCTTTGGTGAGCACTAGATTATATTTTATTATTATAGTTAATATGAAAACATGGGACTTAATTAAGCTTATTGCATAGTTTTTCTTGATGAGAGGCTTTTAAACCTTCCCTAGTATTATTATTGTGGTAAGAGATTCCCTTATTGGGTCTAGAGGATCCACACATTGGTAATGTACATGATTATTTAATGTATCCCCAATTAAAAGTGTAAATAAGATCTATCATCTCTCAGATAGGCTTGATTTGTAGATCTGATGCATTTATGATTGCATACATTCTGGTGAACCTGACATGAATCTAACCCTTGTAGGTTTTCTTTTTTTTTCATTTCTATCATTTTATTTATTATTTTTTATATATTTAGAATACTAGGTCGATAGGGTTGATATAGTTTCTAACTTTTGTACACATGTTTAACACATAGTAACATAAAAATGATTATGTTCTTTCTATGTAGGTTTTCATAATAAACATGTTATTATATTGAATAGGTTAATACAATACTCTTATTCAGCTCTAGAATAATAAACTAGGTTAAATAAGTTGACATAGTATCACAACCATCTTCTAGATAGCATATTAGGTCAACTAGGTTGGTATAGTCATCTTGATAGTCTTTAGAAAAAATGCAATTGTAGAACTAGGTCAACCCAATCAACACAGTTGGTAGAATTTGAAAGCAGCATTTAGGGCACTTCAACAAAAATCTCATAATCTTCAACATCTTCCAGCCCACCAAGGTTCCTTTATTTTTCTCTTTCAATTTAGTTCTTCCTTATATTTATATTTTACAAAGTTTGAAATCTTCAAAACTATAATCCTACATCAAACTAGGTCAACCTAGTTAACCTAATTCTGTATTCTATCTTCTATCTAAAATACTAGGTCAACCCTATTGATATAGTTATTACTGATTCTTATTTCTATAGTATAATAATGACCTATCAAATATCATCTATAATTTTTAAATACACTTTCATCTAAATTAACTTTGTATCATGTTTTAAATTGGAAATTAACAACTATATGTTAGTAATTACTTCACACTTTCACTTTTAGTTGTTTTCATTTTTAGAGTAGATCACATAGTCTAATTATGTGGTTTTTAAATATACCATTTAGTTGCATTATTTCTATCTTTCATGCACACACTACCAAATCACATAATTTCAAAATGTATTTAAACATCTATCTACCCAAGGCCTACCTACTTAGATTTAATCACCAAGGGGGAAGCCGACTTGGTTTTCTAGACAAGTATAAACATGTGGTTAATGGTACATATTGGAAAAACATCTAACACCCTTATCACTGTATGATTATGAAGTGAGGGGGTAGACCCCAATACCAATCCATTACCATTGCCACTAGAAATCCCTTTCAGCCTAAACATCTTGAAACTATCCATAGATTGATTTATAGTTTGCTACTTTTAGCCAACTTCCCTATTACACTTAAAAATAACATCTTATAATAATCTACCAACACTCAAGATGAACTCTTAGTTTACATTTACTTTTTAGTTGATTGATTGCTCTTTTCTCATTGTATGTTGCATTGGCTAGCATTGGTATAAGGTTTTGTGTTGTGTGCCTCAATTGGAACATTTCCATTGACCTAATTAATTGTGTGTTTGCTTTCATTATTGGATTTCAATGTACATTGCAAATTTTATCCCTATTTTTAGTATATTATCATTCTATTTGACACAGTCTCTTATAGATTGTTTGTTTTCCTTGCATGTAGTATTGAGCTAACCTGTTATACCCGGTATTCCTCTCAACATCTTAGGATACAATACTAAGTTGACCCTATCGAATCTATATCCTTATTAGGTTCTTCTATGTCTCAGGTTACAATATTAGGTCAACTCTGTCAACTTTGTATCCCTGTTATCTCATTTTTCGTACCTTATTTCTAGTACTAAGTTGACCCAGTCGACTCTATACTCTTCTATTCCCCTTCCTATTTATTTGATTTTACATCAACTTCACCTTACCTAATTTCTCTCCTTCATCATGAACTTCATGTTTGAAGATAACACTTAGTTGAATTCAATGGATATGATTAGTCTTACCAATATTAATAGGCTCTCCCATAAGCTTCTTATGGATCCTATCCTAGATGAAATTAATGTGCATATAGCCACTCACACTATAAATTATGGAACACCTCCTCATTCCTCTTCACTTCACAATCCTCTGTTCTCACTTAAAGATAAACCCAAACTAGAGTATACACCAAAAATTCTATTCATCATCACTAAGTTTCCTTAACATCAAGTAAAGTATCCTTATACTATGTATGAACTCATTATAAGTGGTCAAGTTGAGAATACTCATTCACCTTCTACCACATTCTCACATATATTTGGGGATACTAACTTCTTTTCTTCTCATCCTCTCCCTCTATTTTGACCCCTTCACATTAATTGACTTATTATTATTTGATATCCTCTACATCTATGCTTAGTATCTCTACTAACAACGTAGGTTATATATCTAGTTGGCATATTCCAAGACCCACACTTCTCAGTTCTTCCACTAGTGCATCATTTTATACTCATGGTAGTGCTTCTTCTCATCCCTTTACTAGTCCATTTTTTTCCACACTAGAAAATTATACCACTAGTGCCTCACATACTAATATCTATTCCCAAGCACCTATTAACACACATAGTGGTACCCAAGACACTACTACCAATTCTAATACTTAAAACAATGACAATAATGCAACTCAAACCCATCAAATTCTATTAAAAAATCTTAATCAAATGAATGCCTTTCAATATAAAAATGCAAATGAAATGATTCAAATGTAAAATCATCTAATCCATCCATAAATCCACCCTCAACAGATGGCATGGGGCATGCATAATCAAAAATTTTCCCCACCTTTGCTTAGGCATTTTAATATTAATCTTATCCCTCAAACTCCTCTTGTTAATAAGACAATCACGCATCTTCAAAATGAGCCTCTTACATCTCAAATTGATAATATCGATATAGGAGGTATCACCCCTACCATTTCGTACAATGGGTCAACTGACCCTAGTCTCCAATTAAAAACAATTTAAAATCTATATAAATACTGGGTCAAATTAAATACCTCTACCGCCACAAAGCTATTAGTAAAATATCTCATAGGTGATGCCTTAGATTGGTATAATTAGCTTAAATCTCATTTTATTACTAGTTTGGAAGATTTATTTAATTTTCTAATCCAGCAATTCCAATTGAATGAGTTCCCTAAGAATACCTTGGTCCATTGTGTCAATTGTCAGCAACTTGAGACCAAAATTGCACAAGATTTCATTAAATGATAGAAGACACTACCCAATAAATGTGAACATAATATGGTTGATGATAACCTTTTACCTCTATTTACCAATGCTCATTTTTCCAAGTTGTAATATCAGGTCTGAACTCTCTCCATGTACTTTAGAAGAGGCCAGTGACCAAGCTAATCATCAATATTTCCTTATGTGTTGATTCAAGACATCCCAAACTTCTATGGGTACTATATGTTTTTCAAGAATAAGAATCATCATGCTACCAATTATGGTGTCATGTACTCTTATGATACCATTCACACTATTCAAGTTGTTTTTCCCAACCAAACTTTAGAACAAACTTCCCCTTCTAACCACATTAGTAATCCTCATTTATATTCAACCAATAACATAAATGTTCACAAACCTTTATCCTTATCAGAATTACTAAAGCATCTATCAAGCCCTCTCCCATGAGAACATGATCCCACTCAATCCATGGAATATTGGTATGAACCTAATACATTTTGCTTATTTCATGTTAATTGGGGTCATTCTAATGAGACCTATAGGTAGATTCTTAATTTGGATATGAATTTACTTCTTGGTCCAAATTTTGACCATGATTCTATCATTCATAAATACAACAAGCCTATGACATTGATTTCAAATCCCATGAAACAAAAACTAAATCTCAATATTTGAACTAGGCTAATGCACATTTGATTTTATTTCAAATCATTAGGATACTCAAGACACACCTACCCCTTCTACCAATAATGTTAGTTGTCTTAATGACCCAACTCCCAAAGAGAATGTGGTTAATATGACTAACATGTGAAGGGTGGTTTCTTTCTTTGATCCCCAACACATCTACAAACCTCCATTACCTTTCACATTTCATGTTATCTAATATTATTCTCCAACTCACTTAACTGATTTGGGGCAAGAAGACCTTATATATTTTGACAAACCAATTCCAACACTTCCCTTAGATAACACTTCTCATACTATTTCTATCATTCCTCCATCTTCTTTACCTATCACCAATGATACTCAAACTTATATCAACACTTATTCTAATCCTTATCAAACCACACATGCATCAACTACTCCATCTTCTCAACATAATATTCAAACTTTTATTCTAATTAATTCTTCTACCTCTTCTCAACATAAATTCACATGCACTTTGACCCCTCCTTCTGAGGACCTCCTTCAACACTATGCTTCTCTTTCCAACAATATTATTATGGGTTATGATGAGTGGGATACTATAATGTTAATAACTAAACTCCCATCCCAAATCCCATTTCTCTAACTTATGTAGACCTCTCTGCATCACTGTAACCATCTTATGCAGCTTTTATTCAAAATGAACACTCTTCATTCTCCCCCAATAAGACGTGAAGCCATCTTATCTAGATTAGAAGATAGCATATTGCAACAATGTGAAGAGATGTCCATACATGTTGATGAAACAATAAACACTTCTCTTTCCCTCATATTTACCATTAATTCTATGATTATCGATGAAATTATTCTTCATATAGATGATCCTCCTTTGTTCATTAGTGTCTAAATTGATGATATCCAAGTCAATCATGACTTGATGATGAGAGTTATGAAACTTTTGTGTCTTATCTTGATTTTATCAAAACCTTTAGATATTTTTAATGTAATCTTATGTCCACATGCAACACATGTCAAGGCAATAATTGAAGAAAAATGCCTTCTTTAAATTATGTGTTGCTCTCCATTACTATCCACCTATCAACATTGATGTGAAGGTGATGATATTAAAATTTAATCTATCTTACAACATTTTTATTGGTAGGACATGGACTCATCATATGAGATAAATTTTATCTTCCACTTGTCAATGCATCAAATTTCCTCACAATGGAGCCATCTACAAGATTTAAGGTGACACTAACCTTTGGAATTTCAAAAAATTCTAAGACCTAGGTGTATTTAATATTTATATGTTTGAAACCTTACAAAGGATTCCATTTCATGAATCCCAACGATTCAACTTTCCCATCAATTCAACCCAAGGTTACAATGGTCATCCAAAAATCATCAAGAATATTCCCCCTAACCTCATATATTTTGTTGATGATGAGCTTGATGAGATCAATCTCAAGATTAAAAATTATAATCTCTTTCCTCATCTCATCTCTTAGTTTCCTACTTATTTACAACCTCATTCTCATCAACCACTTTGTGATGGCATCCCCATTATATAAACTAAGGCTCTACATTCCATTCATCACATCACATTGGATGATAAGGTCATCACTACCTATGCCATTGATCTCCATACACATAATTATGATGATGGTTATACCTTAGAAAATCCACTCTTATGAGGTCTTGTTTAAGACCATGATGCCAAGATTATTCATTATCATTCCTCTATATTTCATTCTTTTAGTAATCTTCCCATATTCTATATTATTTCATTCCTATTTTTATAATTTTTCCTCTTTATCATAGGATAGAGATGGTGTACACATGTCTAGTTTATAAATAACCTTGTAGAAGTATCCTTATGGATCATGTTATGACTAGTCACTATCACTTTATTAGATACCATGACCCCTATAGCCTACGTATCCCTGAGATGCATGTGACTATCCTTCAACCTTTTATAGACCCCACCCCTCTCTCAATAGAGACCAATTTAGATCCCATTTTTACTCCCTCTATACCTTAGTCTCATCCTATTTTTGATCCTATTTCTCTTTCAATTGAGCCTTGTAAAATCTCTCTACCAAACCCTCCTTCTATTGGTGATGGTTTTCTCCCTATACCATAGATGAATCCTTCACCCACCAAATGACTTGATCAGCCATACTATGGCATTCATTAAATTATTAATAACTAGGCTAGACATTATTCCCTATGCTAAGATCTATTAGTTTTTATTTCCCCTCATCCTATGAGTACACTTACCAAGACTTCTCATAGGTGTATCTATTTATTCCATGACATAGATAAACATTCATCCACACATTGTCACAAACTACAACTCTATATTGACTCTATGCATCCCACTACTTCTCAGTCTTTAGATAAGGATATCCCTCCCCTAAAGGTATTACCTAAGTATATTCTTAAATATAGAGAGGTATATTATCTCTAAAACTAATGTGGCACACATCACACTAATCACTGTCATATCCTTTAGCAACATCTTATGGATCACCTCCTAACCATTCTATCATCTTCTACCATTCCTCCCATAAGGCATTCTTACAATAAGCCTCCCCTTCTTCCATCATGGTTCTACCTCCTATGGCTCCATATCCTCCTATGGTCTTGTCTTCACCTACTATTCCTCCAATAGTGATTCCTTCACCCATGGATCTTCCCTCACCCATGGATCATTTTCCACCCATGGATCTTCCCTCACCCATGGATCATTTTCCACCCATGACTCCCTCACCCATGGCACCTTCCTCATCAGTGACCCCTTTATATCTTATATTAACCAGTCCCATGCATTCTCTTGAGCATCCCCTGTATGATAGCCCTCACCATCATGATCCTTAAATAATTCATACCTTTTCTATTGAGGAGAATCAATGTGAAGTATTTTCTCAACTTTTATTGAAGATTGATGAGACATTAGTTGAAATTCACATTAAAATACATAAAGACTTATCAAATGCTATGGATAATGTGTGTGGATAAATATATCAATACTTATGAATACATTCATGGTCTTCTTACATTTTCATTTAGATTGGATGTGTGATCTAACTTTATCTTTATCTATTTTTATATCATTTGACACTATGCCAAATTATTATATGTCTTACATGGTGATGTTGGTTTTGTATTTTATATTGGCTATGATGTCATTATGTTTTCTTATGGATTTCTTTTTCATAATTACATTCTTTTTCTTCTAAAATTCATTTTTCTTATGACACCATTATTTTTTTTTGTGATTTTTCTATTATATCTCTATCAACATGGATATTTGTTATTGTGACTTACTTATATAATCCTTGTTCCCCTTTAGTAATTCCTTCTTTACCTTGTGATCAATTAGTGACCAATTCATCTCATTATAGTCTCCTTTTATCAATCCACTTTGAATCTATTTTTTCCCTTTTTCCCTTTCACAAACTAATCATTCACATGGTTGAGACTTGAGATAACATGTTGGTTCATTGTTAATCCTATGTATTCTAGTTAGTCTTGTCTTTGGATACTTAGCTTCCTTTAGTTTAAGCCTAAATATCATTCATTTTTATCACTACAGCTCTCATGATCAGTCATTCCAAGTCTATATTAAGGAGGAATATTAAAGGCAACATTTAAAATTATAAAAATTTAAATCACGCTAAAAGAAATGATTTTAAACACATATCCTTCTTCTAATCAAAGATAAAAATCCACAGTTAGCCTCATGATAGAGCCAAGGTCTATTGGGGTGTGGTAGGCTAGTAAATCAGAAAAGGAGAATTTAAAAAAAAAATTAGTTCTACCTAATTTCTCATGAAAGTACCTAATATATGGAGTAGACTAATGACTCTCTAAGGGGTCCTGAGTAATGGGGAACACATTATGGGAAGGTAGATACATTTTAATTTCTTGATTAAAACTACCTACATGAGTTGATCTTAGTATCACACTTATTTACCTATGTATATTTGTGTCTATAGTGAACAGGTGTCCTCTATATATTGATGGCCACTAGTTACTCAATGTCTTCTCACATCCTTAGTATGCCTCATGCCTATTTTATTATTTTTATCATCCCTTTTTCACTACCTAAAACCTTAATATTTCCCCTTGAGAAATATTATTTTATTCACTAATCACTCCCCTAGGGATTCCATTTATAAGTTGCATTGTAAGACCATGGATATGACCTGGCCTTCATCACAAATTATCAAATTTTCAAACTACCATTCTAAACATCCCCTTTTACCAAATTTTTACACTTATTCCACCCCATTGGTGTGACCTTTATGATTTGTAGTGTAATAACATGGATAGAACCTAGCCTTCCTCACAAATTTTCCAATATCCAAGTCACAACAAAATTACATGTGTCAAATATGAGATACGATGTGATTGATTATGAGTTACACATCATCGACATGCTTCTCATCTTGATTTAGTATGTTTTATGGTTACTTCATTAATATTTCAATTTAATATTATTATTTTCCAATTTCATGTAAGAATCTAACCATTTTTATTAAGTTTTTCATTCTTCCCAACTTGAATTAATGTGATTAATTTAAGACCAATTTTGCCAATTTTGTTTCTCTTTTATTATTCCTAGCATGATTTAGTATGATTGATTAACTTAATGGATTTATTTTTATCCCATTTTCTCTTTCATGTGCTTTCTACTTTATTACATTATTTTCATACTTCCAAATGTGATTTAGTGTGTGTTTACTTATTATAATTTGGTGCCACTCTTTCTCATAGTTTAAAAACAATTTTTTGCCCTCTTGTTTACCACATTTCTCTATGGTCTTTTATACGTAGTCATATTTTGATACTACACATTTGCCAGTGTGAAATAGTGTGTAGTATATATTTTTTGATTAATTATACTTTTCCAAGTGCTCTTCACCTATTTCTTTTTAACCATGCATGTGTCATACATAGTACTAGAAAAGAAAACACAACACATATTTTCTATAGCATATACAAAAAAAGAAAAATACATGTGCTAGAAAGAAATATATCCATGAATCCACAACCAAAACCATAATATAAACTCATAAGATCAACATCCAACTATCAAAATAAAATATCTTTATATATCATGTGTTTTTTATACAAAGTAAAAAAATACATCTCTCTAGCTCTAAGGCTAGGATTTATCATATATATCTCATAGCCTAGTCATGATACCCATAGATGCCTCAAATAGTACCCTCTAAATAGTATGCTATAAAGAGGATGTTTGATATCCCAAGCCTTTTACCTATCACTGTAGGTTGACCATGTGGGCCTATCATATCCTAGCTAAATCATTGTAGCCAAATGCACAGCTCTCTCTAGAGCCATTACCATGTTTGTGCCTCTCCTATTCCCACCTTGGGTGGTGGTTATAACCCATATTTGTATTCTTGTAACTACCTTATGACCTCTACTTATAGTCTAAACTAGCTCACATAAGTTATGGCAGGTGGTACCATAGGATCTTCTAATGTGGTAGGGTCATATGGCATCAACACACCATCAATAATCTCATGGAGTGATCCTCTCACCAAGAATCCCCATATGGCCTTATCCTCCTCCATAGGATCTACAAAGTTTAAACTAGATATATGTTAGACCATAGATATATCTCAAAATATATCTATCTATCTATCTATCTAAAAATCTATCAATCTATTTATACACCTAGTATTCTATTTTCTAAAAACTTAAGCAAATTTTAACCATTTATCACCTATCTTGATGTTACCAATCACAATATACCCATTTTCTTGTCTACCAAGCATGGTCTTTCCATCAGATAATCCTCTAAGTACTTCATTTATTGGATGCCACCTGATTAATCTAAACCCGGGGGCCACCAACCATGCTTACCTCAAACCTCACCTTAGTGGTACCTCTATAGACCAACTCTACCCTAGACTAACTATTGTATTGTCCTAGATAAACACCCTCTATGCTCTTTATCACTACCAACATCTCTATCAGTGGGAAAATTGATATGGTCACCACTCCTTTTAATATGGTTTTAGTTGTGGTACCTATGGTACTCTTGCATACACATCCATACCCTATCTAGTTATTAGCCATCATGATTGACTTGTCCATGGTCATTCATGCCACTGTCTAATCTATAATATCATGATTGGTGTTATTCCTCCTCCTCTCCCCCTCAACTCTCTTACATGATAAGCCCAAAATGTGGGAACTACTATAGGAGATATCATTTGAGGGAGTCTAAAATGTCGTTGCAAGCATGCCACTGGATGTAACTCTACCCACTAGGTGTAGTGTCCCATGATCCATGCTTGTGTTAACTCTACTTCTACCATACCACAACTTGGATAAACTATTATAATGTGTCCATAATTATTCCACATGATCTCTCCTCATATGACCATCTATAACACTAGCATATGGGGCACAAACCAAACCACATTATCCTATCTCCATCTCAACACCCAAGGCAATCGATCATTAACCACATAGGGAAACCTAGTTGGTTGGTACATCAATAACCTCACATATATATAGGCACTTAGTAATACCATTGGTCATATATTATTATACACTTTGGACAACATCTCATACATATCATGTATGAACTGAACCCAAGTCATAAAGTACCCCCTTCTCTAATATTGACTGACATAAGGCTATCACATATAACGGTGCCTTGTTATTTAAATTATCACACAAAACTCATGCTATCATAAGCCCTATCATAGATTTTTTAGATATCTATAATTTTTGTGATATAAACATCAAATAGACTCACCCTCAATCTTTGGTAAATACTATTCAAGTAGGTCACCCATTAGGTTAATGCTTTCCTTTCCTCCTACCCATCCTATATCCCTGTGACAACTAGTGTCCCTCCTATAGGAAGTGCAAGTAAAGCATGGACATCCTCCAATGTGATACCAACTTCTATGGTATCCCCATACACCACCTAGCTAAAGGTATTGGTCAAGTGTTCCTAGGCTCCCAAAAGCATGGCCACTAAATCATCACTTAGTGTAACTCATCACATCTCCATGATGCCTCCTAATCCTAGTGTGACTAATCTATCTTAGTCCACCTATATCAGATTCTCCAATAAATATGGTAGCCAAGAGGTGTCTATTAATCACCAAAATCATCAGTGCCCATACAACCATAAAATAAAAAAAGATGTATTAGACCTCCATGTCACTTAGAATCAAATACATAATTTTCAAATTTTAATAAAAAACACCTAATTTGCCTTAATAGATTCATTTTCTACCAATTTGACCTATTTTTAGCCTAAATTGTCATTTCAATACTCAGTCGGGCACCTTGGGCCTTAAAAGTACTATATCAACCAAATTTTCACATTTGAATACATCAGCCACTTAATAACATACTAAGTCAACCTAATAGTAATAGATTGACCACTTGGACTTAACAAACTAAGTCAACCCTTTTTTTTCCCTTAGTACTAAATTGGAATTTTAACTTGACTAACTAAGTCAGCCATGAGGTACTAAGTTATCCCTCTAATATGAAAAACTAAGTCATCATATACCTACTAGGTCAACCCTGTTAAAACCTAATTTTAAACCTACTAGGTCAACTAGGTTAACCTAGTTATTTTAAACTATCAATTATTTGACCCACTTGTAATAAATGCCTTTGACATTTATTATTACAATTCCTTTTAACCTAATTCCCAATTTGACCTCTATTTTCATTAACAACTTTTTGGGGTTAATTTTGGCTTCTAAAATTGGTTTAAATTACAAATTTATATAAAATACTCAACTTAAAATAAAATACTCAAAACAAATTTGAAATTCTCAATTTCCTACCTATGTTACACTCATTATGGATGCTAGGTGTCCCTCTTGTCTCAAATATTATCTCCTCACCATCTTAGTTATTTCAACTTTTGTTAGGTCTCTTAGAGCTCTATTTTTCTCTTAGAATAAGTCAAACAATAGCAAACAATTTTTTTTCACCCTATTTAAAGTTCCTATTCATAGTTTTTTACCCTTCAAAAATTTGTCATCAGATTCCTTAATTTGATCATATATTTGTTTTTATGAAATCATTTTTCAAATCATAAAAAATTCCAAAATCATGATGTTGTGAATATTTTCAACTATTATATGCCTATATTGCAAAATTTTCAATTTTTCGCTAGTTTTTCCACTAATCTCTATAGGCTCACCTAAATTTTCTCACATTGAACACCTTCACATCTCTTGCATATCCTTATTTATCTAAAAAACTAAGGTAAGTAAAGGTATGTGTTTTCAATTCTATCCTTTTATTTATCTTATTTGCTCCTCACTGCATTTTAATTAGCATCAGTGTTATGTGTCATCACATTTTATTCCTGAAGCACCATCTTGTGTTACACTTACTTGACATGTGATGAGATTCAAATGGGGAATATGTATACATATATTATTTTAAAAAATTTATCAATTACTAACACTTTTTATATTTTAAGAACCTATTGAATCTCAATCTCTCTAAGTGCATGCCTTAAAGGGTACATTAGGTATGGGGTGGGCAGACCATTGGTGCTTCCCAAGATTAGTATCCCTAATTCCACTTGTTATCTACACACTTTTATCCTAAAAACCATTACCCTAGGCTTGTTATTCTCTCTTTAACACTCCTATAGTAATTTACCACCTTGCATACCCATTTTCCTAACCTAAAAAATCTTTTGATATTTTACATGACTAGGTTAACTAGATAAACCTTGTACTCTTATTGGTGAAACTCATTTAGAGTCTAGGTCAGCTCTTGGCTGACCTAGCCCATGACCTAGTGAGTTTTTATCAATAATGATAAAAGTTTGACTACGTCGACCCTCTTGGTAAAAAATTCTAGAATATTTTGTGATTAAATCCACCTATATATACAAGATCATTTCACCATTATTTAGAGAAGAGAAGAATAAGTAATCATTATTGTGCATCTACCTATCCACCATTATACTTGAGGATCAAGCGTAGGGTTTCATAATTTATTTGAAGATATATATCTTGTCTTGTGGATAATTATTTTGGATACATTGATAGGTTGTGTAACCTATATGATCCAAGCAACAATTTAGGTGATGATTCTACCCCAATTGATGACAGAACTTCCAGGAGCCATAACTTTTTCACCATAGCTCCAATTCACTCCATGTTTGAATCATTAGAAAGATAAGAATGAGAATAACATAGTGAGATGGCACAAGCTATGATTAATTGGTTTTTACCATATAAAACCCAATAAAAGTGCCCCAAATTTTAATTTTAGTAGTGTAGTCTAAAAATAGTAAGTTTCTAAAAATAGTAATTCCTCAAATTTTGTATTGTTGTAAATCATGGAAGTATAACAGCTTAATCTCCCTTGATATTGGTGACCTTACACATCTTCCTCCTACCTTTAAAATGTGTATAAATTAATATTTAACCTAAAATGTAAATTAGACATCTCTTCCTAGAGATAAGCATATGGTTGTATTTGCAATCTTGAGTAATAAAACATCTCTTCTCATAGAAATAATTGTTATTGTGTTATTTTTGTGTTATTTAAATATCTATCAATCAAAACTTATAATTTTTGGATCACTATAGCTGATTCATCCTTTTCATCCTTACATACCATAACAAACTCTTATGAAGCACCTTGGCCAAGGGAGATATTGAGGTTTGACGGGTTTGTCTTTAAAAATAAGTATTCCTAACTTTGTTCTTCCTTTCTAAGAGTAGATAAATATGCATTTATACTTCTCTTCCATGAATTAAGATCTCATATACATTGATGTGAGCATATGTCTCTTATGCATGTTTAAATTTATTATTTATTACCCCCACTTTGTGCCACAAGCTTTGGTGAGCACTAGATTAGATTTATTTTCTTTACTTATTATTAGTATAGTGAATATTCAAACATAAGACTTAATTAGGGTTATTACATAGTTTTTCTTGATTTGAAGATTTAAAACACTCCTTAGTATTATTATTATGGTAAGAGATCCCCTAATTGGGTCTAGTGGATCTACATATTAGTCATATTCCTGATTATCTAATGTCTCCCCAATCGGAAGTGTAAGTATGATCTATCTTCTTTGAGCTAAGATTGATTTGTAGATCTAATGAATTTCTAATTTCATATAAGAACTATATGTAAAGGGTTGGGTCAAGTAAGTTGACTTAGTTTTTTAAGAAGGAAATTCTTAAAATGATACGAGTTTAGATGATTTGGTTTGAGTTACAGAAACAATAACTAAATAGATAGGCAACTAGGTCAAGTTATTCAATCTAGTTGTAACACACATCAAAAACCTTCTATTAAGGTTGTCTAATATAATTTTGTAGTAAAACATATAATATAAAATAAAAAGAAATAATAATGAAATTTGGAAGATAATTAATTGCTCAAAAATAAGATCAAGAAG
Source organism: Torreya grandis (assembly GCA_037957365.1). Taxonomy (NCBI): domain Eukaryota; kingdom Viridiplantae; phylum Streptophyta; class Pinopsida; order Cupressales; family Taxaceae; genus Torreya; species Torreya grandis. Next base: position 4,572,823 of record JARHVA010000658.1, on the reverse strand, counting down.
TTGTATTAAAGGTCTTGATTGAAAGTGTATGTTCCCAACAATACTTACTTGTTTGTTGGATAGTGTTGACCCAATATTTTAGAGCAATGACTATAAGGGAAGTACCATTCCCATAGCCCACTAAATGTGATTTCAAGAGTAAGATAGAAGTTCTTCTCAATGATAACTGCTATTTAATGGACCACACAAATAAATGGATGTATACATTCCTAAGGTTTAATAAATAAGAAGATCGTAGGCATTTACAAAATACCATGAGGTAGGTAAAAAATAAAGACTGTGTTTAGCTATGCATTATGACTGTGAATATTAGGAAAATCTCTTTGCTCCATGATATCTATAAATGATAGATAAGGAGAATAAATAGAGTATCGAGTATCCTTTCATGATAGTATGTAAGTGGTTTAATAACTATCGGTACATAATTTCTAAGGAAAACCAAACAAAGTGAAAAACAAGAGCAAAAAATAATGTTTCAAAATCTCATTTATATTTTTTTAGAAAATAAATAAATAGGAAACCAACTAAAAAGTAAAGTGATTTTAATTACTATCAATGTAGGTTAATTCCCTTTTATTATACTAGGATGAAACTAAATAGAACAAAGTTGATTTGTTTGAATTAGTTATATAGATAGAATATAACAGAGTTGAGATGATCAACTCAGTCTATTGAAAGATAGTCCAAAATAAACATAGTTGAGGTAGTCAACTTAGTTTTATAGATATAAAGTAGATATATAACTAAGTCAATCCATTTAACTTAGTATATTGTAAAGGTATAATTTTATATAACTAAAAAAAATAGTAAAAATAATGAGAAAACAAATTTGCATAAAATTTGACAAAAAAATATTGTTCTATTTAGAGTGAACCTAGAATATTATATAGAGTCAACTAGGTCAATCTAGTAGTTTTATTAAAGATGTTGAGTTGTTATTTTGAACTGTGTTGTCTAGATGGAATTTTAAGCCTACAGAGGTAAAGACAAAATATTTAGATGGAGTTAAACTAGTCAACTTAGTAAAAATAAGACTAGTAAATGATAAAACAAATAATCATATGTTGATCAGATCAACCTAGTAGTATAAATTGAAAAAATAAAAAAAATCAAAGAATTGAGTAAATCAATTCAATTAAATCTTAAAAAGTGGGAAAATAAACTATATATATTAGATCAATCTAGTTTTCCAATACTAAAAATTATATGCACAAAGTGTCAAACAAAATCAATAGGCTCACATTAGTTGGAAAAGCTATAAAACAATGCCCTAACTAGGTCGACTGGGTTGATGAAGATGTATAAACCTACACATACATCTAAAATAAGTATACAAGGTCAAATTAGTATAAAACCCTTCACCTAGAGTGTTAAACTTGGTTGGGAGGGTTTATCAAGTTGTCTGTAGAGAAAAATTAATAATATGTAAGGGTTAGATTCATGTTTGGTTCAATAGAATATATGAAAGTGAAACAATATAGTTATATAACTTATCCTACTCAAATAATATTCAATCTTAGTTAAGGAAATTAACTAACATGTAATATTGGAAATATGTTTAAATTAAATTGGGGTCATGATAAATAATGGATCTATTAAACCTACACTAACATATCACTTATCACATTAGGACAAAGCAGAGGTTTCCAAGGCCTCTCTTCAAATTCTACTTTATAATAACCCTAGCTAGGTCTTATGATTTTAATTAATATTAAACAAGCTAATATACTAAGAAACTATGTAATCTAATTTAGTGAATACATATGCAAGCTAATCTAGTGCTCACCAAAGCTTGTGGCACAAATGGGAAAGATAATAAACATGCAAAGACAAATCTTTATATATCATATAAATTATCTAAACAAGGAAAGATAAAATTCAATATATATTATCTATACAACATCTACTTATTGAAATATGAAGGGCTATGAACATACTTATCTTTTTGAAGTGAACCCATTGTGACTCAATCTCTCCTTTGGCCAATGGTGCTTTGTAAGAGATTATTGTGAGATTGTAAATATCACAAGGACAAATCATCTCTAGGATATATGAGTCCTTATATACATACAAGACCTACACAATACAAGTGCTACTTATCCAAGGAGAAAAACTAAGTGATTAAACCTCCTATTGATTGCATAAACATATTGACAAATGTCAATGATGTGTAATTGAATGTTATTCTCTTATAAATTAAATGAAATGGGATATATATAGTCATGCATTGAGCCTACCCATCCCATAAATTTAGTCAATGTAGTTATCCTAGTTTAACTCATTAGGTAATAAATAGATCCATTAGGTCTCAAATAATGTTTGATTAGGCTGACATAGTTTTGTAATGTGTACTGAACCTAGAATGGGGTCAGCCCAATCAAGGTAGTAGTAAAAGTGATAAAAGGGGTTTTTACTTAGGTAGGGTCTATTTTGGGTAGTGAGATTCTTATGGAAGTGTATACTAAGGGTTTAAATTCTTAAATAAATGGATAGGAGTGATTTGTACTATATTTAGGTGGTGTCATAGGGGACAACAATATTATGAAGCACCAAAGGTTTGTCAACCCCTTTTCTAGTATACCCTTTAAGGTGTGCACTTAGAGATTGAGATTCAATGGGTAATAGTTAACCTTTGTAAATATATCATTTAGTTAACTTGTGAAACATGAAGAATGATCCAAATGAAATTTTCAAAATTTGAAACTAATCATTAAATGTCATGAGGATAAGCCATGCTAGGTGGACAGGTTTGTGGTAACAAACATGTCTACCTAATATGAAATTATCTCAAAAAAGTATGGGTGAGTGAACCAAGGATGAGAGAATTTTGATAGTGATATAAGGTATTATTAGTTTTTACTTAAGAATTTATGTGTATTAGTAATGGAAATTAGAGATGTCAAGACCAAATATAGCTAAATTACTAGAGGAATGGAAAATTATAGTTGTGTATTTGAGTTTAAGTTAAAGGATATAATATATGTCAATAATTAACATTTTCAAGTACTTGTTAAAATAAATTTTTGGTATACTGATTTAGGAACATCCAAGGTACTAAACAATATTTCGTCACCAAAACATAGTGTGCACTCTTGTTTTCTTTGATTATTTTGATATCATTATTTTTTTGGTGTGTTTGGTTTGGAGAAAGGTTGTCTTATTTTTCATGTTAATTAATCTTATACTTGGTAGGTTATTGATACTAACATAATAATGTAATTCACCAAGCATCTTATAGTGGTGAGTTGTATTAGTATAGAGTTCATCTTTGAGTTTTTAGAGTTACAATTGTCATCAAACTTATAATTTATGATTTCGTCTTTAAGACATTTATTGCCTTGACTCTACACTAATTGGGATTAGAATTACCAATTATATCTATGTATTCATCAAAGAGATTTAGTAGTTTAAATAAAAATTCTTTCATTAATTTGGTCTTGACAAGGGTAATTCATCATATTAATGTTAATAAATATTAGTTCATCAATTAGGTCTTCAAAAAGTATGTGCTTTGACTGCCTTGGTAATTGAGCATTACTTCCTTGAATTGGTCTTCTAGAATTTATTTGTTATTTAAAATATGTGTTTAATTCATATTTACAAAATAGGATGATAACATATTTTTGAAGGCTCTTTTTTTAAATTCTAGACCAAACTACCCAAATAGGTCTTGGTTCCACTATTTGATATCTTCTTCAGTATCTAGCATCAATCTTGAATAGGAATGATGATAGAAGTATTATGCATGTAGTTCTTCATAAAGTGAAATATGATTGGGTAAGAAGTAAATTTTATTTTAGTAGTTGCCTATGGGTTCAAAATAATAATTAGGTTATGATATTGACAATTTTATTAACACAATGGTATTCAATGAAGAAAATTCTACCTAGGTTGAGTCATAGTTTTGTGTTTTCACATAGTCACAATCGACATATAGAGACTTGATTTGATCTTGGACCATTCCAAACACTTTTGACACTCAAATAAATATTAAAAGGGTATTTATGGAGGTAAAGTGACTCCAAAAACCTTATGAGCTTTTGTAAATGCATAAAGCATATTTTTAATTTTATTTACATAGTAATAAACTTGGTTACATTTACCTATACATGCAAAATGAGTTTTTGTCTTTCTTTGGATACATCTAGAATATGAAAATACATGTATTTATTTTAAATATTATAATTAAGTGGATGGGGTGTTTGGGAATTAGATGGGTCGTACATTCTCATCCTTATAAGCTAAATTTCATTATTTTAGTTATTTATTTTGATAGAATTTGGATATTAAGATCGAGTTGCATTATTTTAATCTTCTTATTTTTTATGTGATTGTGAGATAATCCATTTGAGGGTAAAAGTATGTGTATGACTAGATGTGTCCTATTATTATTTCCTCCATGTATTATATTGTTAAATAATCCTATTAGTGGCATGGTTTTTATATTTAATTTGATGTGTAAATGAAATTGACTGAGTCTCTATAGTTGTGAATTCAAGTGTTTAACAAAATGTGCATGTGTGGCCATCAATGGTTATACCCTTGAAACACAAGATATACTCATAGGAATTTATCGATATCCCCCTAATTTTTATTACATCAATTTGTATCATATCAAGGTAGTTTCCTTGTGGTTGTATGTGTGAAAAAACCCTCTATGTGGTTGTAGGCAATGAAATGATAAGTTTTCATAGTGGATTGTAATTTGTGAGAGAGAATCTTGCATAAGTGTGAGAGAAGTTTTGAAAATTATATCAAGAGTTTGAGATAAAATATTTTTTGATTCAGTTAAAAGTTATGAAAGAGGATTCTATTAATTTTTGGTGAGAGATGCCACACAATAGAAGATCATATAATATGGATGAGTTGGTAGAGATGTTGAAAGTGCTCACCAAAATAATGGATGTGATGGGAATGTGTGAACATAGTTATGTTGTTGTTTATGTGTGTTATAGTGTCAAAGAAGATATAATGGTGTATTTATTTTCCCTAAATGTGATAATGGATGATTTGGAGAGAGGCCAAACAACCAAAATAAAATATACCAATTAATAGAAGAAACCAACCAAGGTTATGGAGGTAGAAAAAGATAAATCCCTTAATATTTTTTAGTTTTGTGGAAATGAAAATATGTAATAAATCATAACATGGATAGTTGAGCTTGATTTATATTTTGTGAATGATAATTATTCTGATCCCGTGAGGGTGAAGGTTTTATGCAAGCGGTTATGTGGAGTTACAAATATACATTGGAAATATATCTAGGTGAGAATACTAAAGAAATGCAATCAAAATATTTTTGAATGAGAACAAATGTTTTATAAGATGTTGGGTCACTTTTTACACCCAAAATTTTATCCATATTAGTTGAAGAAGCTTCATGTGAAGAGGCTTGAGAGAGGTGAGAATAATATTTTCAAGAAGGGCTATAGGGATGGGAAGTTGTCATGTGAGTAGCTAAGGACTATTTTGATAAGTATCATGGAGATGAATAGGTGTGTCAAAGAGGATATTATATTGGAAGACAACACAAAGGTGAGACTTCAATATGTAGAGCCTAATTCTTTTTTTATAACAATAGTGTGTATGAGATTTGTGAGTAGACCATAGAGGAATAAATATTCATGATGGAGGATATAGAGGTGATACATTGTTCACTAGAAGTTGGAGACCCATTATATATTTATGGGGAAGAGATTGTGATGTACCATGAGTGGGAAAATGTTGTATTTTACTTGGATAGAGATGATAATGAGATTGTCAATTTTATTTTGAAAGCTAGAAGAGTTAAGGATAAAAAAGGAATGATAGAGTTATAGGAGAGTAAATAATGAAAATAAACATTGGATGTGGATGTCACAAAAGCAAGTACACATAAAGAATTTATGATCAATAAGAATCCATGTGAGAGAGATGAAATCAGAGATGTATATGAGGTGAAGAAATCCATGTAGGTTTCTAATATGGAGATTTTGAGAACCTATATGGAGAGATAAAATCATGAATAACATGATAGAGTTCAAGAGGAGTTAAATAATCATCCTTGGGGCACGATGATATGGTTCATGAGTTTTTGGAGGGAGACTTTGGTTACCCTAATGTATTTGTGCAAATTAGAGGTGTGTGTGTGTGTGTGTGTGTGTGTGTGTGTGTGTGTGTGTGTGTGTGTGTGTGTGTGTGTGTGTGTGTGTGTGTGTGTGTGTGTGTGTGTGTGTGTGTGTGTGTGTGTGTGTGTGTGTGTGTGTGTGTGTGTGTGTGTGTGTGTGTAAATATAGAAAATAATAGGACTAAGTGTGGTGCAGTATAACATGCTCATTTATATGAGAGGCATACTAAATAAGTTGTATAAGTGATTGATATGGTATAAGTGATTGGAGAGTTTTCTAGTGTTGACATTCCAAAAATATATGAGTGTCTCCAAGTCAATATTGAGACAAAATAGAGTGGTAGATCATGGGAACATGTTTTTATCTAGATGATATGCAGATAGAGACCCATTTGTAGTAGTGTATAAAAGAAGAGTTGTCACAAGATTAATTAAATGTTGGTGAAGGATTTATGAATCCAAATCTTAGTGTGGAACAATATTTTAGTGTGTGGATGATGAATGGGAGGGTGGATCTAAGTTTGAGATCATTCATGTGCTCATCTATTTAATAACCTAATGTTGTAGGTATGGAAAGTGAGTTTATTGAACTCACCAAATGGAAGGAGTTACTAGTGTGTATATTATCCCAAGCATGTGAATAAGAATATAATGTTGTAGTTGATATAGAAAAGATTAATTATTATAGAAATGTGAACAACAAAGGATGTGAAGGTGAATACCATCTTTGAAGTGATTATATATGTTATGGGTTATTATTTGAATACCCAACTATTATTCTTATATTTGTGATTATGTTTAAAATGAGGGATGATATGGAAACCATAAGTTTAGAATGTAAGAGGTGATGTGTGATGGTGTGAATGATAAAATAACTAGTTATACAAGGTGTGAATGAATCCAAGTGGGATTTATAAAGAGGTGGTCATTTGATGATGGGTTGAAGCCCATATGAGAGTGATATGCATGAAAGATGATGTTGGTGGTGGTAGTGGTTAGTTAAGACTAGTTTTCATCCCATAATTAAGTTCAATGGAGATTGGTTGAGTCATTGGTATAGGAGGATAGACTATGGTGGGTGAAATCCCATAAAGTAAAGAGAAGATGGTGGGTGAAATCCCATAAGAAGAGAGAGAAAGATATTAAATGATGAGAGAATAGGTTTGAAACCAATAATTAAGAGATAGAAATGGCATAGAAAAGAAGACAAATAATAGAGATATGTGGTGTATTGGAAGGGGATTCCATGGTCCTCATTTCTCATGACCAAAACACTGGTTTTGCTACCTATCCCATAGATGTGAGTGGGAAATCACATTTTCAAACCTTAGGTGTCTAATGCAGGAGCATATAAGGTAATAATAAATCTTACACCACCCAAAAAATGTGTTTATTATTATTTCCATTATTTGCTTTGTTGTCATCTTATTTTTTAGTGTATTTGGGTTGGAGGAAGGTTGTTTGGGTTTTTGTGATATTAAATTTTGTACTTGGTAGTTTATTATGGTTACATAATCTTGTAGTTCATTAATCATATTGAAGTGGTTGGTTACCTTGGTGTTTTGAATATCAAAGACTTCATATTTTAGTTTGTAGAGATCAAGTTATAATTGGACTTATAATGTCTAATTTGGTCTTTTAGATATTTATTGTTTTGACTATATGCTAATCAAGAATCAAATTACTAGTTATTTCTATGAATTCATCAAAGACATTTAGCAGTTGAAATCATTCTTTCACTAATTTGGCATTGATATGGGTAATTCATCAGAACAATGATAATTGGGATTAGTTCATTGATTAGGTATTTAAATATATTTTATTGTAATTACATCGGTAGTCAATAGTTACTTCCCTAAACTGGTCTTGTGTAATTCACTTGTTATTTGATAGATGTGTTTGGGTCCTTTTTATTGAATAGGATTATAACATCTCTTTAAAGGATGGTCTTTGTTAATTAGGACCAAGTTACATACATAGGTATTGGTGTTAGCATTTTATATCTTCTTTAGTATGTGAAATTACAATCCCAAATAGGTTTAGGGATTAAATCCTTAATTTACATAGTGGTAGTTGATGAATATAATCACAAATAAGTTGTGTCATAGTCTTGTGTTTTCACATAGTCTTAATCAACATGCACAAGCCTGATTTGGTATTGAACCACTCCAAATGGTTTTGAAACTCAATAAAATACTTATAGGGTCTCTATAGTTTTAAACTGACTCCATAAACTTGATAGGTTTGTGTAAATGCATAAATCATTTTTTTTATTTTATTTACATAGAAATTGTGGAAATCTAATTCTAGCCACAAATGGCTTTTGACCAGACTTCAGATTGATTCTTATTGACCATTGAAAATTAAGCCTAGGAATCACTGAACATCCTAAATTTATTTGTGCATCATTCATCAAAGATCAAAATCATGTTGAGGCATGCCTATTTTAAATACTATCTTGTATGCAATAATAACCTCTCATGGATTCATCCTTAATCACCTTACGTCATAACAACTATTAATTTGGCCTATGGACCCATTAATAAAAATCTCGAAAGAGCTAAAATACTAATCAAAATCAATGATATAATTAAACAAGATTAAATGATTAGTTAAATTATCCATTTGAAATTAATGAATATCTAAAAATGGAAATTTCAAAAATCAAAATATCAAAGTCTTTCATCATTATCTTTATGAGTTGTCAAGCTCTTCCAAAATATCTTAAAATATCTAACTTGAGAGCCATACATAGTAATTGAAAATCATAATTACATGAAAAATATTAACTCAAATGGAGTTAGTCTCAACTAACCTAGGGTTATTTTGAACCCATTCCATGTTTAAACTCAACCTTAACTCACCTTGGGTGAGAGTTAATTCTTAAGGCTATAAATACAAGACCATTCATATTGGTTTTTGAAGATATTTTGGTGTAAATTTATTATGCACAAATATATTTAACAATATCTCTTAATATATTGTTATAATACCTAAATTCTTTGAAATTAGGGTTATCATTCTCAAATATTAAGACAAGCAACACCAAGACAAGGTGATAAGGAAATTTATAGCCAACGAAGATCCATTGACGAATATTTATTGATACACAAGCTAAGAAAACCATTCAACAAGACATTTAGAAGATCCAAAGAAGGTAAAAGAGTGTATTATTTTATGTTTTTATTGTGCTTTCATATTCTTTATTGTTACCTAATCTCTCCCTAGTGTCTAGGCTAGAGGTGTTAGGATTTTGGTGTGTTTTTTTTAGTTTTATTTCTTGGACTAACTCAAAGCTAACCTCCACTCTACTTATTCCTTGTCCACATGTTGGCATGCTCGATGGGACCCGAACCCCATGAAGTTGCCCCTAAGGCCTTTTAGAGCATTCTCTTAACAATTTTCATGTAAAAATTCAAGCTTGTTGATTAAAAAAGTGAAAATTGAAGGCTCAAGGACATTTTTATTGAAGTTATGAAATTGCTCTGTGCAGTCATAATTTTTATCTCTAGAATCATGATATTACACAATATCACTAATTTACAATCATGATATTGCATTAAGTATTAAAATTTTTCCCCTAACTATCAATGTTTTAGCTAACATTTTATACTTGTAGGGAAATCATGATATTACAATATCACATCTTTTCTAGTCATGATATTGTGTTAAAAATCATGATATTTCAATATTGTGATTACGTAAGTCCTAGTACTATGTTAAAAATCATAATATTGAAATATTAAAATATTAAAATATTGTGATCTCTCAAGTTGATGTATTGCATTAAAAGTTACAATATTTAAATATTGTGACTATTGATGGTGTAAAATTGCACTTGATCTTAACCAATCAACAATGGGAAGTTTCAAGCTATGGGACAATGTGGCTTGAAACAACCTCCAAATTTTAGAGACACTGGTCTCTTCTTTTGTATGGGTGTTTGGGAAAAGGGATAGGAGACTAACCAAAAATGCAAAATACAGGAATTGAAACCTAACAATGGCAATGTGCCTGAGTGTAATCCTAATCCTAACCTTAGTACAGAGTGACTATTATAGGATTTGATTACATTTAAGACCAGACAAGTGCATGATCAATGTAAAAGATTGAAATAACAAAAATAGAGGCTCACAACAGGGAGTTCTTTCACTGAGACACAGAGAATGTCAACAAAGGCATAGTGTTCAATCTTCCTAATAGAATCTTCCAATCACATAAGAGGCGTAGAAGTCATGTATAATTATGTAAACCTTCAGATTCAAGAAAATGAGACAAAAGCAAATGACGTTTCTAAATCACAACTACAAAAAAATCTACAGTATAGACTACTTTGAAAATGACACAGATAACATCAACCAAGGCATGGAGCTTAAATTTCCTTAATTCATTCAGCCACATAAAGGGCACAAGAAACATGCATGATTATATCAACTTTACAACTTAAGAAAATTAAGACAAGAGCTAATGATATTACTGTTCAAAAATTATAGAAAGTCCAAAAACTACAGAATCCCCCCCTCTTTTAATTCAATTTTACAATTCTTCTTATATAGCCTCAAATGTCTCTTTACATCACTTTCTTTCCCACACAATTCCACTTCATCCTTCACTCATAGGGGACAAAATAGACAGTGTATTTAATGCCTTGGATGCATCCTAGTCTTATCAAGAACTACCCTGACTATGGCATGGTGATCCCTATCTAGTACCACTCTTTGTGCCTGAAATTCCTCATTCCATCAACTGTTTGGCCACTCAAATGTTTACTCTACTTTCACTTATAGGGGACAAACAAACAGCATATTCAATGCTTGCAATCCTCAAAAATCTACTCAGTTCACTATTCAATCTACCAGGAATAACTTCTACCTATTTTCCCTCCATCTTTGTTGTAGCAGATAGACAGACACAAGGACACTTAGTCAATCCATGAAAATTCTCCTTTATGGTCTAGAAGGCACCGGAGGATGACACTAGGCCACTTCCACTTTTTCTTTATATTCTACCTAGGAACGCTCCACCTTCAACACCTGTCATAGTATGCTTCCTTGATACTTTGTAGTTTTATCAAAAGAAAACTTATTGTGTTCCTTACTCAGGTAACTTTTAGGAAGGGATGGATGCATGTGGCAGTCTTTGCATGCTGACACTCAGCACTTCCTTAGTCCTTTGAAATAATGTCTGGGGCCCACCACAATCTTCATTTAGTGATTAGGCTCAAAGATGGTCTCCTGGTTGTTGACACGTGGAGGCTTTTACAGCTTCAAGGAAGATACATGGCATCTTTTGCTTCTTTTGGGGGGACGTGGTGTCTTCTGCTACTTTTAGGGATGGAGTAGAAAGGGACCAGAGAGTGACACTTGGCCGCCTCTATTACACTTCAGCACTTAAGCAAAATAAAATCATGCCTTTATGCATTGAATGGAAGCATTGGACCCACATCTTCCTAGATGTCGACACATGGTGATCTCCACTGCTTCATCAAAAAGGGTAGTTCAGGGCCTCCACAACTACTACTTGGTGCTTTTCGCTCTACTATTGTTTAGCTCATTGAAATTCTTTGTCAAAAAGGTAGAATGAAATGTAGGTGCCTCTATGAGAAGTGGATGCTGGCATGTGGTGCATTACACTTAGTTACTAGTAGGTACGTGGCATGATCCGTAGTTCTCTCAAAAATTATAAAAAGGTCCTCAGAGGATGCCAACTAGTCGGCTCTATGTTTCAGAAGGTGACACTTGGTAGCTTCTACTTGAACTTGATACTTGGGAAAAAATGAGATGAAGGAAATAGGAAGGGGAAAAAGACCCATGTTTAGAGGGTGACACTTGGCAGCATCTACCGCACTTCAACACTTAGGCAAAAACAAACCCTTTCTCTACTCCAAAACTCTGTCACAATGTCCAAGGTGTGCATGGACCAAAATTGTAGTGCTCTAATCAAAAAAATAAATCAAATATGACGTAGAGTAAAATTTACTCTATAGTTATTGGTGACCACCAGGACTTTTGAGCCCACTCAAAAAGAACCCGACTCCCACTCGATCAAAATTTCCAAATTTACAGCTTTAAAAGAGTTATTTGGTAGATAGACCACTCATGGTCAGAAAATCCTTGCTTACTCTGCAACTCAACAAAATATAGATCTAGGTTAATGAGATCCTTGTGTAAAAAGGTTTGCAAGATGTAGACAATGGCTTTCAGTCTGAACTCTACCCAGAAAATAGGAACCCGAACAGTTTCAACCTCTGGGGCTGAGGAATCATCCTGCAAGCTTTGGAAAACTATTTGATCCCTTTGTTTGGTGAGCAACAATGGTTTAAGTTGATCATCCATCAGGACCATCTTTGCATTTTGGAATGGGTAAGGGAGGCCTAGTTGTACCAAATCTTCAATGTGGCATCTCATCTTGTCGATGCCTTCTTTCATGAGATCAAGATAGTTCTTGCAACTGTTGGCCGTGGAATTGTATTTGAGCTCCTCGTTGACCTGTTTCACGATGGCCATTCTGTCTAGGATTCCCATGACTGCCAATGTTGCATCCATCATGTTATAGAGCTTCTCCAAAAATGAATGGGAGTCCATGAATCTCTTGGAGATCATGGCCAAAGTGTTTTATATTGGATTCTCTACCCTTTTGCACAGTTTTTGTGTATTGAGCAAGAAGGTGAAAAATGGTCTGAGCTAGACAATCTCTGAAGAGATTCTCTCTTACACTGACTCGTAGAGTTCCTTCACTAGCTACACCACTCTGACACCTCTTAGTCTATTGGTCAGCTCAATTTCTATCTATGCCATTCTCTATTGCTCTACTTGGAAATGGGATTGAAAAGCCACAGCCTTGTTTTGTTCCTTTAGCAGCCTTTGTTGTGATTGGGTAACCTGTAGTTAGAGTCATTTGACTCTTCCTTGCAATGTTGCATTTTCCTGCCTTAGGGCTATTATTACATATTTTGCAAGTGTGAGCTTTTCCTTCAATGAATCATTTTGGGCCTAAATTTCCCATTGAGTCTGAAGGGAAATAATATCTTGCAACTGTTTCTACAGACTAGCTATTTTATTGTCCTTATGGTTTATTTGTTTGGCCAAACTATTATAGTTTGCCTTCTCCTAGGCCAAATCAGCCTCCATCTTCTGTGGTCTTCTTCATTTCTTCAAATAATCTTCTATGACCACAGAAGTGGATTTGATCAGCAACTCAACTCTATCTTGAGGCTTGAACAGGGACATGTCGATGGCCACTGTGTTCATGGTGTAGTCCTTTGGCTGCATTTGTTTGCTTGGCTTAGCCACGTTGGGTGATAAATGGGTCACCATTAGCTACTATTGAATAGGGTCAAATTGTGACTGTAAATGTGGAACAACCGGTGCTTTATTCTCTTTAATCCTCTTCTTCTCCAACTAGGCTTCTCTTGCCTTCCTAACAGCATCAACCTGTGTCTGGAAGGTGGAAGGGGATGCAATGTATCCCCCTACAAAAGGAAATCCTTGTGGTAGGCCATATTGGAGAGCCATTGGCTGGCTAGGGGTGAGTTGTAGGGGCATCTTTTTGGGGATGAAGGGAGAGAAATGGGGTAATGTTAGGGCTTGGGGTACTGATGATGGAGTGGCTTGTGAGATGGGAATGGCAGTAGTGGCAAGAGGTGTCATTTGGGTGGGTGGAGACACCATGCTAATAAGGTGAGGAATAGATTAAGAGGGAAGAGGGGAAGTAACACTTACCTGGGGGAAAGTCACAATGCTCTATACTGGACACTGTGAAGGCTCCTCTTCCCCCTCCAAATCTAAATGGAATTGCACCCTTCTTCCTTTTTTGGGTGTCTCTGCCTCTAACTGCATTTATCTCCCTTCTACCTCTATTGTTGCTGGTGGTGCATGTGGAGAAATAAGGACTTTGATTACTCCTGATGATGTGGATGCTTGTGGTGGTGAAGACACCACACTTCTTTGTTATTTTACAATAGCTACAGCTTGCTCTAAAGTCTACGGTTGATGCCTTGTTCCCACTCCAACTACTTGCTGCACCCCAAGTGTCTGCATTTGGCTTGTTTCTAGGCAAGATACAAGGGATTGATGCCACTCATCCCAGAGTTCCTCCCACTTTTCATCTGAGTCTATGCCTCTGAAGGCATGGGTGGTCTAGGAAATTTCTTGCCTATATTTCTAATAGGCCTCAATTTTCTCTACATCCTAACCTTTATTCCTTAGCATCTTTCTCAAACTAGAGGTCATTCTGACCTTGGGATTGTAATCCCTCTGTTTATCATAGAAGGTCTCCCATGGCCTATTTGGTGGGAGAGGTAGGTCTGTTAGCTCAACATAGAGACCAGGGGTGTCTTCCGCAAGATTTTTCCTAGTTTCCCAATAGGGGTGGATTTCATGCACAATCCTAGCTCTAATTATATTTGTCCTCACTATGGAGGCTATGTAATTAGTTGGGTCATAAACCCACTTGTCCTTGACCAATAAGAACCCCAAGAAGGTTAGTTTCCTTAGCAGCATGGTCTCAACTTCTTTGGCTTCTAGGCTTACATTGCATGCCATCTACGGGAGATTATACATTCTCCTCTTCTTCTTCCCAAAACCATATTATTATCAACCACCGACACCTACCTGGCGATTTCTAGGAATGCTAACTGAAGAGTCAAAAAAATTTGTAGCAACACTGGCTCCCCATAAAATCCATGGACCCTTAATGTTATGTGATGGACCCCAAAATAGAAATCACATGGGATAGGATAACTAACTAGGAGGTTCATAACGCTTGGGAATAACATGTTTATAACAGGCTCAAGGCTGAGGCAATAAAGAATAGGGGTGATGAATAGTTCCCAAAAGTCATACGTGTCACTGGTTTTTTATAAAACATGTGTCCATGCAGACATAAGAATGGTTCTTTTGGGGTCGAAGGCTGGGTCATATAGGTTTAGGCTCATAAATTGGGAGAAGAGGTTAGGGTTATGGTGTAGTATTAGATGAAACAGAAAGGAGGAATACCTAAATATCCCTTTCACCCTAAATTGGGTTACTCCACCATTGAGAAGGCGATGTGCTCAGAGAATTCAAGATGATACTCCTGCATCTTGTCAACCATTTTTAGCTTGAAGAGGATGGCCATTTGCTCTATGTATACCACCATGTCATCATTCATGCCGAAGATGAGAGCCATCATCGATAGTGCATCTTGGCTAGCAGACACGAATTGAGCTCTTGATGCTGAGAGCATGGGTACCATTGAGTCACCATCATCCATTTGCAACTTAGACCTCAAAAACTTAGTCTGAGTGTTGATATTCGCCCACATCCTTTGCATCCTATCAATGGTGGGGAAGGTGGTGGTACCATCATATTATAGGGTAAGCATGTCCCTGATAGCTTGTGGGGTGACCTACAGCATGAAAGGGCCTTGTTGGATGGTGCAAGATTATGGGTGGAGAAAGTCCACAAACAATTCAATTATATTCGAGCATGGGTGTATAGCTGGGACAATGAATTGAGCCAATTGTGAGGTCCATATTCTCATTTCAAACATTTCATACTACCTTACCCTGGCTCTTTGTAGACACCTTTGGTGTGCCCCTTCTCTGAGGTTCTTGCTACTGGCTCTTTGCAAAATCGAGTCCATAATTCCATCTGCATAGTCTTTTACCCTTCATGGGTCACTGGTCTGACTGACCCCCAGGGCTTTTGTTCTCAGGTAGCTCTTTGGTAGTTGCATAGGAGCTGCAGCGTATGACTTGCTAGCCAGTAATCTATCGAGATATTCAGGTGTCCCCATTCCTTACTGAGAAGATGATGCTCCCACCATCTTTATGTTTCTTGTATGACACCTGGTATATGAGCCTTATGCAGGATAGAAAACACACTTGCTGAAACAATTTCACTAGGCACTAACAATCGTAATGAGTAAGATATTTTCGTAGGTATGCTTGAGAGTTGTAAACTTTAAAATTTGCTAAAGGATATTTATGGGCCTATCAAGTCCCAAATACCATTAATTTTGGGTGACCATTAGAAAATCCTACTCAATCTTTAGGAAACAACGAGGTGGACACATTATGTGGTGCAAGGTACCTTAGATATCTCAAAGATTTGGAGAAGCATTTAATGCGGTAAAATTTAAAGTATTAAAACTCCTAAGATGTTGACTCTACATTTAAAATGCTTATTTTAAAAGAAAAGTGGGAAAATAACTATAGAAACAAAATAATGTGAAAATGGAAACCTACCTAACTATATTAATTAAATATCCTTATTTCCCTCTAAGATCGAAAACAAACTTTCCAACGACTTCTTTATGACAAGCCAACTTATGTCACCATACCAGTGATTGCAATGGATATACCTTTAATGGAATGTCCTCTGTGTTGGACACACAGATTTGATTGCACTCAAATGAGTTTGAGTCAAACATGCTTTTTGACACTCACAAACTCTTCTTTCCCTTGAAAACCCATCGAATATTGGTTCTTCATGCTGTCATGTGTCATCAAGAAATCATTGGTTATTGGTTCTTCACTCTGTGCCTTCTGATATCCATCACCTTTTGGCTCATCTCTTTCAAATTCCAGCTTTATTGCATCATCATGCTTTTTGATGACTTCATCCTCTTGAAAGGATAAATCTGAAAGTTGGCATTTCTTTTGCATACTCAATTGAGTCTTAGAGCTATCTTCTCCATATTCGGCCAATCCACAGCCTTCTTGAAGGATAGTGTCATCTATTTCAATGACTTGATCAAGGGAGTGTCCATGCTCCTCCATATCCTCTTGCAAGGTGAGGAAAAAGTCAAAAATGATCTCCTCCTCATCTGAAGTTAAGCAAAAATCTTGTGGCTTATCCTCTTGCTCATTAAAAGGGGTACATATGGTGATTTCTTCCTCATATGCACTTATGGAATCCTCTTGAATAGCCATGAATTGAGCATACTCTTCTGCATACTCATTTACTTCTTTCAAAATATATTCTTCTTCAAAAGGGGATGAAGAAGAGGGCTGTTATAGAAAACAAAAAATTTCTTGAG
Organism: Torreya grandis; assembly: GCA_037957365.1. Lineage (NCBI taxonomy): Eukaryota > Viridiplantae > Streptophyta > Pinopsida > Cupressales > Taxaceae > Torreya > Torreya grandis. Next base: position 4,555,695 of record JARHVA010000658.1, on the reverse strand, counting down.
TAAGGGTGGAAGGGACTTGAGGGGAAAGTGAGAGTTTGGGGTTCTCTTGACTTTATGCTATCATAGACTCTACATTATTAGGGAAATGATCTTGACAAGTTTGACCTTGTTCATGAATAGGGGTGGCATATTTTTGATATGGGATTTGTGGTGGTGGATATGAAGTTTGGTAGACTTGGTAAGGCCGGTTCTCATGAATGCTTAGCCTCTCTTCTAGAAATGCAATCAATCCACACACATCCAGCATCTCATATGTAAGCTCTTGCCAATTTTCCCTTTTAATGGGATCCCACTCACTTTTAATTAGGTCAACTGCTTCCCTTACTTGATGGATGACATGACAAGGAATTTTTTGGCCATATCCCTTTCTACTTTCAAGCTCTAACATATATATTTTAAATCCCAGCAATGCTTTCTTGAAGTTGAAAATGAGATTAGGCTGGGCATAAAACTAGTATAGCTCATGACCATATGCATCCTTGTTACTTGAAGATATTTTGAGAAGAACTTGATCTTAATTAAATATATTTGAAGGAGAAAAAAACTCATAGCTATGAGTAACAGAATTATACATACCAAAAGGAATTTCTTTGATGATACTAAGGTTGCTTGATCAACTGCTTTGAATCAAAGTCATTGTTGGTGTTGCTAAAAACCTCCAAAGGCTAATTGGCTGAAGAACACACCAAAATTCTTCAACTCCTTGAAAGATTGGTCCCATTGGGCGTGCCAAAAACTATTGATGGCATAAAATTGTTCTTGATCTTAACCAATCAATAATGGGAAGTTTCAAGCTGTGGGACAATGCGGCTTGAAACAACCTCCAAATTTTAGAGAAGCTAGTCTCTTCTTTTGTATGGGTGTTTGGGAAAAGGGATAGGAGACTAACTAGAAATGCAAAATGTAGGAATTGAAACCTAACTATAGTGATGCACCTGAGTGTAATCCTAATCCTAACCTAAGTACAAAGTGACTATTATAGAATTCAATTACATTTAAGACCAGACAAGTGCATGATCAATGTAAAAGATTTGAAATAACAAAAATAGAGGCTCACAACAAGGAGTTCTTTCACTGAGACACAGAGAATGTCAATAAAGGCATAGTGTTCAATCTTCCTAATAGAATATTCCAATCACATAAGAGGTGCAAAAGTCACGTACAGTTATGTAAACCTTCAGATTCAAGAAAATGAGACAAAAGCAAATGACATTTCTAAATCACAACTATAGAATAATCTATAGTATAGACTACTTTGTAAATGACACAGATAACATCAACCAAGGCATGGAGCTTAAATTTTCTTAATTCATTCAGCCACATAAAGGGCACATAAACATGCATGATTATATCAACTTTACAACTTAAGAAAATTAAGACAAGAGCCAATGATATTACTGGTCAAAAATTACAAAAAGTCCAAAAACTATAAAATCCCCCCCTCTTTTAATTCAATTTTACAATTCTTCTTATATAGCCTCGGATGTCTATTTACATCACTTTCTTTCCCATGCAATTCCACTCCATCTTTCACTCATAGGGGACAAAATGAACGGCATATTCAATGCCTTGGATACATCATGGTCTTATCAAGAACTACCCTGACTACGGCATGGCGATCCCTGTCTAGTACCTCTCTTCGCACCTAAAATTCCTCATTTCATCACTTATTTGGCCACTCAATTGTCTACTCTGCTTTAGCTTATAGGGGACAAAAATATAGTGTCTTCAATGCTTGAAAGCCCCAAAAATCTACCCAATGCACTGTTCTATCTACCAGGAATAACTTCTACCTATTTTCCCTCCATCTTTGTTGTAGTACATAAATAGACATGAGGACACTTATTCAATCCATAAAAATTCTCCTTTATGGTCTAGAAGGCACCGGAGGATGACACTTATCTACTTCTACTTTCTATTTATATTCTACCTAGGAACGCTTCACCTTCGACACCTGTCGTAGTGTGCTTCCTTGATACTTTACATTTTTATCAAAACAAAACTTATTGTGTTCCTTACTCGGGAAACTTTTAGGAAGGGATGGATGCACGTGGCAGTCTTTGCCTGCTGACACTCAGCACTTCCTTAGTCCTTTGAAATAACATTCAGGGCCCACCACAATCTTCATTTAGCGATTAGGCTCAAAGATGGTCTCTCAGTTGTTGAAACGTGGAGGCTTCTACGGCTTTGAGGAAGATACGTGGCATCTTTCACTTCTTCTGGGGGGACGTTGTGTCTTCTACTACCTTTTGGGGATGGAGTAGAAAGGGACCAGAGAGTGACACTTGGCCACCTCCGCTGCACTTTAGCACTTAAGAAAAAATGAAACGACACCTTTATGCATTGAATGAAAGCATTGGACCCACATCTTCCCAAATGCTGATACATGGTGATCTCCACTACTTCATCAAAAAGGGTAGTTTAGGGCCTCCACAACTGCCACTTGGTGCTTTTTGCTCTGCTACTACTTAGCTCATTGAAAGTCTTTGTCAAAAAGGTAGAATGAAATTTAGGTGCCTCTATGAGAAGCAGACGCTGGCACGTGGTGCGTTATGCTTAGCTGCTACTAGGTATGTGGCACGATCTGTGGTTCTCTAGAAAATTACAAAAAGGGCCTCGGAGGATGCCAGTTGGTTGGCTCTATGTTTCAGAAGGTGACACTTGGCAGCTTTTGCTTAAACTTGATACTTGGGCAAAAATGAGATGAAGGAAATAGGAAGGGGAAAAAGACCCATGTTTGGAGGGTGACACTTGGCAGCATCTACTGCACTTCAACACTTAGGCAAAAATGAACCCTTCCCCTACTCCAAAACTCTATCACGACATCCAAGGTGTGTAGGGACCAAAATTGTAGTGCTTGAATCAAAAAAATAAATCAAATACGACGTAGAGTAAAATTTACTCTACAGTGACTTCGCAAGTCACAGTATTACCATAATTTATGTGGTTTTGTATTGAATTTTGTAGTATTGTGCTTAACTATTATAGTTTGCTGCTAATTATCCAATTTTACAAGAGAGTCACAATATATGTCTAAATATTTGATTTTGTCTTTATTTTAGTGGTATTATCTAAATAGTAGTGGTTTTGTGCTAAATTATCTATTTTTAAGCAAGTTGTGGTATTGTCCTAACAATCATGGTTTTGTAGGAAGAGTCATGATAGTTCTCTATGTTTCTATAGTTTTTCACTCTATATAAAATTTTGGAAAAATGAGAGAAAGATTTGAAAAGACATTTATTCACTCATGTCTTTCTTCAAATCACAAGGACCCCCTAATGTGTTTTTCAAGACCCAAAGGCCAAAGGGAGACATTTAAAACACCCTAAAGTTTCAAATTTCCCTTTTCAAAATGGTGTTTTAAAAATCTTTCATTCAAATTATTTTCATTTTTTTTAAAGGTTTCAACAAAAATTGGAAAGGGGATAAAAACTCATCACATATTTTATTTTAGTTCTATAAAACTAAACTCTCACATTAATTACATACTCATAAGTGTTTTTCATTTTATTCTTATTTGTTGAAATTATTTGTTTTAGTAATATGTGTGACACATATATGCTTTCCCCTATCCCCTTTAGGGAACTCAAGTGATAAAAATTGTTCATTCTTTACCTTTATCACTTTATTCGAAAAGCATGGAAAGAAAGTCATTAAGGCCATCCCAAAAATCCATATGATTTGGGTGACCTCAAAATGACCCTAAAGTTCTTCCACTTGTCTTTTTTCTCATGCATTTAGGCTTATGGGCAGGAGTTCATTGGCTCCTCACAAGTTATCTAGGGAAGCATTGACCTGGGAATTCATCTCCAAACATCATTTAAAACCCACTCCATGGTGAGGTATATAAATTAAGGTTGAACCACTAGGACACTTATTTTAAGTGATTAAACTAGGCTCAATTTGTAGTACTTAGCCTCTTTAAGTATGGTTAACTCAGACATCGCACTAACCAAGAAATTGATAGATGCAGTGGTTGTGAAAAGGATAAAACCTTTTCATAATAAGCTAGTTGATGTGAATCCAAATTATGTGGTTTCATCTCTAGTGTTAACCACACTTGGGACCATCTATAAATGAATGAAAATGATAGTTTGAGATAACCCCACTTGCCACAGACATATTGTTGATGTAGGGTGACTAACCTGAAGTTTCATGTCATAGTATGAACTCTTGAGATAAGAGGGGGCCTAAAAATCATACTTTTCATTCACTTTTACTTTTTTGATTAACAATTAAAATACTCTCAATATCAAATATATAAATAGAATTGAATAATACGATACAACCTTCTCAAATTTATGATTTAGGATGTAACACTTAGGTGTTTTATCATTGCATCCTTTTTACTTACATGGTCTTGAATCATAAATATTTGTTTGTCATACAACATTAGAAAATAGTATTATTTTATCATCATTTTTTTTAATAGGCATTATGCCATCCACTTGACATCACACATTTGTGTTAGTCATTTATCAAACCTTTTGTGTGTGTCACTTGATTGAAACGGATGTCATTACACTACTCAATTCATTCTTGTGCTATTAAGTCTTAAAACATACCATTTTACATACCTTTAGATCATAATAACATCATTACATTGCTCTAATTTTTTTAAATACTTATTGTCTTGTGTCTAAAATTCTAATTTAGAAACCAAAACCACATGTGCTTTTTGGATCTATACCTAGTACCATAATGCCATTCATTCTTGTCTAACTTTTTATCTATTTTAAAAAAAACCTAGACTTTTAATTTGAGTTCAAAATTATCCTTGACAACTTCAAATCCAAATATTGATTGATTTCTACTTATGCCTCATGTAATTTTTCCCTAGACATCAATCATTCACTTTTGGTTTGTGTAACTTAGGTTAATTCTTTATTCAATTTGAAAACTATTTTTGTGCCTATATTTAGGGAAGTAGTCTATCTTCCTTATTCCTATTGTTTCATGTATTTTAATAAATGATCAAGCTTGTGCATAAATGTGAATGCCTAGTTTATGTCAAAGTGTTTCTATTTTTTTATAATAACTCTCTTACCTTATAGACCTTGTTTTGTTTAAAGTCAAGCTTTGTGCTTTTTCCAAAAGACCTAGAAATAACTATTTTTAGCTTAGCCTTTGTGGCTTATTTTACAAAATACCTACAAACTTTTGTTTATTTAGACCTAGGTTAGACTTGTTTCAAACACTTTGTACCAAAGTTTGACATTTTAATTTTTATTCATCCACTTGTAATTTTGTTTAAGATATTTGACGTTAGACTCTTTTTACCATGTTTTAGAACTAGCCAATTTTGGAGATGCAACTCCATTCCTTAGACCAACTTAGCCTATGTTAAGACCATTTGTATTTTAGTCAAGTTTTTTTAAGATTTTATAGAACTCTAGGCATTTTTTTATAAATGTTGATCACTGATTTGGGTATGTCTCATTACACTCATAGTAAAGCCATGTACAATCTAATTTAAAATAACATGGTCACACAAGATTATTTTGTTCAAAAAACCTATGTTGATAATGTAGTTTATGAGATAGATCCTTATCCTCCTTATAATACTCAATGTAGAGAACAAATCTAAGATCCTCAAGCATAGTATTTAGTGATACCTTCTTTGGTCTAATTAATGTAACAAGTTTACACAATCAATGATAATGGTATGTGATCCATTACATATACCATTAGCCCTCCTTTAGCTCATGATACTAGCCAAGATTCTCAATGCCCTGCCATTACCATTATAGGACCTCATCCTTTGGCTCACAATAATAACCAAGATTTGTAATGCCCTACCATTACCATTTTAGGACCTTATCTTTCAGTTCATGATAGAAACCAAGATTTTAAATTCCATACCATTATCATTCAATTAACATTTATTTTAGCTCATGATAACAACCAAAATGCCCTAAAATTACCATTATAGGCCCTTTTAAGTATGGTATCTTGTTATCCCAATAAGGTTGTGAAGTTATGACTAGACATGTTATAGTTACCATCTTAGAGAGGAAACCAATATTTTTTAAGTCCATCTTAGATGAGCCTATTTATAAAGAGGACATTTCCCAACTCTCAGCCATTCTTCATCCATTTCCAACCATCTCCCACTTTATGAAATACATGTTGATCATTGAGCCACAATAGATCCAATCAGTACATTTCTAACTAAGCCAATCATTTGAAGACCAAGATGTGCTCAAAACTAATATTTTACAACTACATGTAAATAAAGGCCAAGAGAACTAACCAGTCAGTGATTTTTTTGTTGAAACTTGTATTTGTGATGAGTCAACCTATGATGAATCACCTTTTGATACTATCCCTATTTTGTAAGAGTCTCACTTTGATAAGCCATTATTTATCGAGTCACTTCTTAATGATTATAACCACCTTTAGGAAAATCATGATCTTGAACATTGTCATATTTTTAAAGAGATTTAATTTGACAAGCTAGTCTCTATGGAGTTATCTCTTGACCTTTTTCCCATCATTGAGGAGTTTTACTTTGACAAACTAGTCTTTGTGAAATCCTTCTTAGTTGAGCCTATTTTAAAATAGCCCATCATGCCATCATAGGACATTACTTGTCCAATACCAAAAATTCAACAATAAATTATTATAGCAACATCCACACCAGATGAAGAATCAACTTTGAAGTTAGCGTCTTTTCTTCAACCAACATCATATTTAGTATCATAAGTAGAATCAACATTAGTATCAACATCAAATTTACAGTCCCTTGGGTTAGAATCAACTTCAGAATTGGAATACATTCATGGTTATTATAACATGGGTTATGCATGCCTCATAGATGAATTTGAATATATTTGTGATCCTTTTATGGTTTTTGAGGATGATTATTTCATCTTCGACAAAAGTTATCCTAGTATCTTATACGAAGATTATGTTACCTATTTCTATTCTATTACCATTGCACATACCATTACCAACACATAACATAGCCATTATATTGACATTCCACGTCCCACAAGTGTTGATTGGGACTGATAGAATCATACCTTATTAAAATTCATCCATGATGACTTATTAGCTGAGTAATATTAGGGGGACTAAAACCACATTCATGAAAAAGAAGAATAATCTCCTAGTGAAACCTTTTTTGATGCATTAGGGAGAAAGTAAAGTCCAAACTAAGCATCTTCTAGTGAAACCTTGTTTGAGGTGCTAGAAAATAATTAAAATCAAAACTCATCATTTTTTAATGAAACCTTCTTAGAGGTGTTATGGGATAATCAAGACAACTTCATTGGTGAAAATCCCATCAAAGGACCAATAGCTAAAAATAATAGTTCTTCAATTCTTGAAGAAGGCATTATTAAAGATAACATCAATATAGCTTCCAATCTACAACATAATCAAATGGCAATTACTGTTAGGCTCAAAAAACATAAAAATTTGGTAGTCCTATTGAGATCATATTTAAAAGTCTTTGGCTCTACCACATCCAAATTTATGTCAAATCAAGAATCAACAACATTATATATGCATGAAAATATCAATATTCCTTTGTTTCCTAAACATTATAAATTCCATTATGATCCATATCCCCATTTCTAAATTAGACCTATCATCTATTATTTATCCTTATTTATCATCCTTGGCTGTACTTTTTTTTACAGAGGCTACAAAGACATCTTGTCTTGAAGTTTTAAGGAAATAAAATTAATGACCAATGAATGTCACAACAAATTTTTTGGATTCTAAATCTATAGTAGTTTCTTGATAGAATAACTATTCAAAAGAGGTGTGGGCTAGCAATTTACATGATTTATTCTTTTAGTTGTATCATATGCTGATCAGGATGTTCAACTCCACATTAGCAAGAACAATACAACCTTTTACCTTACCCAGACTATTTTCCTTTCCATTTTTATTTGCTTTTACCTTACCATTTTCTTTTGATTTTCACCTTGTCTTTATTTTTACCCTTTCTTTTACCTTACCTTATCATTCTAGGGAAAACTTATTACCATTATATCTAATTGTCATAACGTCACCATCCTTAAGCAATTCCATATCATATACTATCCTGTTATACCTTCATTATTAACCAAACTTATTTTTAACTACCCTACCCACCTCTTTTGAACTCAGTTCCATTTGGTTCTTCAAACACCTTTTGTGAGGGGATTTCAATCTAGTTTCAGTAGTTTCATAATTACATGTTCAAATGATAGTATCTAAAAGTAGTATGACAATGGTTCTGGCAATTACATCTTATATTTATGATTGACTGGTGTTACTAATTATAACTACCTTTGGGAAAATCAATATTCTACCTTATGTTACTAATTTAAGCACTTATGGGTAAATTAGTATCACTAACCTATGCCATTATTTCTTAATTATAACCACCTATGGTAAAATTAGGAACAATAACTTTACCATGCATTGCTACATCACCTTTCCATTACTATTATCATTTTCCTTGCTATTTTACTAAATTTGTGAACTTGTTGTTACCTAGTCAGATCTCACCACCTTTTATGTAGATGTAATTATAATGAATTGAGGTTATTTTGAGACTATTTAGGTAGTGATCAATTCATTTTGAGGTCAACTCAGTCCCCCTTCTCCAATGATCTCACCATTTTGTGAGAAACCTAATCCATAGTCACCATTTTATGAGTTGGATAGTTCTATGTGTCATAATTATTAATCGAGTTGAGATACTTAGAAAGTTCAAAAAAAATTTAAATTTCAAAATATTAAAAATTATAAAATTATCTTAAAATTTGTTTGAGAGATATTAAGCCTCAAAATACAAAAACATTTGTCCTATTTAAACCTATTCAACCATTCTCAATTTGACCTACTAGGGCAAATCCATTGTTGGTTCTACTCTATTCCACTACCATTGGGGGTGTGACCTTCTATTTCCATGTATCCTTACTTGGGAGCACCACCTATTTATCATTCTATTAAGCCTTCACATGTAGGTATTAACATTGGTTAATGATAGGATGTTTTCTGTTACTTTTACTTTCAAGTTTTTTATGTATTTATTTTCGTAGTTGTTTAATTATTTCTTTGCCTAATTGTTTGATTTCATTATTGTGCCTTGAATTAGTATATATGTGTTCATAAGGTTATTTATTGTGCATTATTATTGAGTCTATCCATATTCATAAGTCAACATTGCATCATAGTTTTATCATTGATGTATTTTTTTCAATTATTTATTGGATTAGGACTTAGTTCTTATGCACATTACGACTAGGTTGTCATGGTGTTTTATATCATGATGCATACCATCACATGATATATAACATGCTATAGACAAAACATCTTGGGAGTTATTACAAGCAATGGTGCTATAAAAAATGCTCCTTGGTAACCATGGTAAATCATCCCACCCTCCTTGATCAAATTAACCCATTGAGCATTATGGTTATATAAATGCTAATAAGGATGAGAATTTTTCCATTGGTAGGTACAACCAAATCATTCACATTGATCAATTATTATTATTCTATTCCTCATTCCATTTTTTCCCACATTTGGGTGAACTACATTGGCCTAAGGTCTATTTAGACTATGTAAGAAACACTTGAATACATGATGTATCTTGGGTTAGCTCGACCACCTATACTCTTCCAATCATCTCTTTCATAATTTTTGCATCTTCATGTTCTTGGTTATTTGTGTATTCTTCAGTCATTATATCATTCCATCTTAATTTGTGCCCACTCATCTTTAATCTATATGATAAGTTATGTTCGTTGAGTTATGCTTATCAATCTGCCCTATTGGGGCACAACCAAAAATCATCATTATTAAATATAGGTCATCATGATGATTATAATTTCCTATTGGAAAATAATTATTTCAACTCATCATCCCTACTAAGGCATGTTCTTGTGTAACTAGTTATAACCACCTTTGGGAAAACTAGTGTCTCAACCTTTGTTACTAATTATAACTACCTTTAGACAAATCAATACTTTTTAAAAATTAATGCATGCAAGAATTATCTCTATTATATTAATCTCACCCATGTGTTAATTTAATTATTCTTCTTTATTCTTTTTGAGGTACCATCTATTAATCATATGTGTTAGCCACTCCCTCAAGGGGTATCATTATAGGATTCCCAAACATTGTTTAGAGATTCTTCTTCAATCATTTTTTTTTAATAGTATATTTCATTATTTGAGAATATATTACTATGCCTATATCTTTAAATTCCTTCTCAAATAGGTAAAAACTATAGACATCTAATTCCTACCACAACTAACTTCCAAAGAGACTTCAGATTGATTCCTACCAACCATTGCAAATTAATCCTAGCAATCACTGAATGTCCCAACTTTGTTTGTTCATCATTCATAAAATCTTAGAATAAATTTGAATCATCCCTATTTATTATACTATCCCATATGCAACAATAACCTCTCATAGATTCATCCTTAATCACCTTGTGGCATAACAACTATCAATGTGGCCTATCGACCCATTAAGTCAGGCACTTGATCAAATATTGAAAGAGCTAAAATAATAATCAAAATCAATCATCTAATTAAAAAAGATTAAATTCTTAGTTGAATTATCCATTTAAAATTAATTAATATCTAAATATGTAAATTCCCAAAACTAAAATATCAAAGCCTTTCATCATTGCCTTTATGAGTTGTCAAGCTCTTTTAAAATATCCCAAAATATCTAATTTGAGATCCATACCAAGTAATTAAAAATCATAATTACATGACAACTATTAAATCAATTGAAGTTATCCTCAACTCACATAGGGTTAGTTTGAACCCATTCCATGTTTAAACTCAACCTTAGCTCACCTTGGGTGAGAGTTAATTCTTAAGGATATAAATACAAGGCCATACCTATTGATTTTTGAAGCTATTTTGGTGTAAATTTATTATGCATAAATATAATCAACAATCTCTATTTATATAGTGTTATATTGCCTAAATTCTTTTAAATCAGTGTTACCATGCTCAAATATTAAGCCAAGCAACATCAGGCCAAGGTGCCAAGGAAAGGTGAACCCAACATAATTCCATTGATGAAGATTTCTTAATGCACAAGTTGAGCAAGACATTAAAAAAGCCATTTATAATCTCAAAAGAAGGTAAAAGAGTGTATTATTTTATGGTTTTGTTGTATTTTCATATGATTTATTGTTACCTAATCTCTCCCTAGTGTCCATGCTAGAGGTGTTAGGATTTTAGTGTGTTTTTTTAGTTTTGTTTCATAGACTAACACAAAACTAAGCTCCCCTCTATGTATTCTTTTTCCATAGTAAGAAACCTAATTACATATACTTGTACATGAAAAATAATTTTTTGCCTTTATTTGGAGCCATTTATAATTTGAAAATGTTTGATTAAAGCTAAAACATCAAATATAAGTGGAAGGGAAGCTAGGGAAGTAGATCAGTCATCCAATATCATCATTATAATTTAAATAGAATTCTATTAGTTTTTTCTTTTGCTATAATTTGGAGATTAAGACCAAGTTCCACTATTTTCATTCATCTTGGTATGTAAGTGATTTTTAAATTGCCCATTTGAGGGCAGAGGTCTATGTATGACTATAAGGATCTTTGTATTGTTTCCTCCATGTAGTTACTTAAACATACATTAACCATTCTAAAAAGCATGTACATATTATCAATCATAAGAAACAAATGATAAGATCATGAACACATAATATACATGAGAAACCCTCTAAGGACATAAAACCCTCTGATGGATCAAATAGACTATAGTATAATAAGACAAACATCAATATTTAGTGAAGCACTAACTTCACATAAAGTAATAACCCCAACTACCTCAACACCAACTTAGATAGGCTTTAGCAAGAACCAACTTGAAAAGAGGTACCAACCCCCTATATGACATAGAAAAAACTCAACCACCTTATTTTTTTCACCTTAAAAACCCTTATTTATTTTGTGATAGATGATGATCTATTCCTTTATCTCTTTGCTCACTTCTGTTCATCTCAAACTAACCTTCAATATTCTTCACTTAAATATCTCTCTTCATGGTTTAATTACATCTTCTAACATTGATCCTTATTATATATAATAAAAAATACATCATGTCTATAAATCAATCCTAGCTTAGAGAAGATAGAGTACACCTACACTTATGAATAAGAATGCATTTGTTAAGCGAGAGTATGACCAATATGATAATATGTTATACCTAATTATGGTATCTCTTATCATAATAAATAATGCTAAGGATGGTTCTAAATCCTCTAGTCTAACACAATCATGAAATAACCTAAGGGGGTCCTAAGTTTTGATATTTCACCTATTCTAATAATAAGAAAATAAATCTAATTAAGTATTCACCAATGCTTGTGGCACAAAGTGGGGACTAGAAATAATAAAAATAAACATGCATAAAATACATATAATCATATCAATGTATACATAATCCCAATTCATGGAAGATAAACATAACTACATTATCTATCTATGCTTACAAAGGGGAAATAAAGTTAGGAATACTTACCTTGAACATGAACATGTCGAGGCTCAATCTCTCCTTTGGCCAAGGTGATTTTCAAAAAATTGTTGTGGTATGTAAGGATAACAAAGTAAAATTATATCTACACTACAAAATCTCTTATTTCTTCCAAAATACTTCTTCACAAGACAATATCTTTATGTCCAAAGATAGTATAGAACCCTAAGCTTTACTTCTCAAGTAGAATGCTCAATAAGTAGATGTTCATTTGTACTTACTTCTTATTCACTTCTTCCTTATCAAATGGTGGGAAATGAAATTGTATATATACATAGATATTTCCATAAAACCTTACAAAAATGTTGGCCAACATGGTTGACCAAGTCAACCTAGTACAATTTTGGACAATAATTCACTAGGTCCTAAACTAGGTCAACCAAAGGTCAAAATTACTCCTAACTGAAAATAACTTAAAATTGTATAGGGTCATGTAATGAAATTACTTCAACAATAAAGTAGAATAGTAGAAATAGATCCAAATATGATTGTAATATATTTGAATATATGATAATAGACAAGCCACTTTGAGGGGGCAACCTCCACAAGCTTCAATAAGAACATAATTCACGATATGATGATAAATAATTACCCACTACCTCCTATATATAGTCTATCTAGGCCATGGTTACTCCATAGGCCAACCTAATAATCAAAAGAAAGCATAGATAAATGTAATATAACATCAAAGAGGGATAAGTAAGCCACAATTTGGCTAATACTATCCTCATACATGTGATAGGTTAGGGGCATAACATGCCCTTCCCCTTCAAACCAATTTTGTCCTCAATGTTGAACAACTCTAGATGTTGTTGTAGAAATCTTCACCTTCCCAAGTTGCATCTTCACTACTCTAGTTTTTCCACTTGATCAAATATTCCCTAATCTTTCTAGTTCTTAACCTCTTAGTATGTGTTTGGATGATCTTCTTTGGTTACAAAATGACTCATCCTTCTTCATCTAGATCTGGGAGCTTTGTCTGGGCTGAAACTTTCTGTCCAATGACCTTGTTCAAATAGGAAACATGAAATACTAGTTGTATGTGAGATGAAAGAGGTAACTCAAGCTTGTAAGCCACACTACCAATTTTTTGTAGAACCTAATAAGGGCCATAATACTTAGGAGCAAGTTTGTTGTCCTTTTTTTGTTGCTTCAAGGACATCTACTTGTAAGGCTGCAAACGAAAAAATACCCAGTCACCCACCTAAAAACTTTTCTCACTACGGTGTTGATCTGCTTGTTGCTTCATCCTATTTTGTTCCAAGGCCAAATTATCTCTCAAACTAGCCAAAACCTCTTGTTGATGTTGAATGTGCTCTTCCACATCTCGAACCTTGGTGTGCACCTTTAATGAAGAAGTGATGGAAGGTGGATGGTAACCATACAATGCTAGAAATAGAGACATTTTAGAAGAGGTATGGAAAGATGTGTTATACCACCATTCTGCAAGTGGTAGCCATTTAACCCAATGTTCTTGTTTATCTGATACAAAACAATAGAGATACCCCTATAAACATTTGTTAACCACTTCAGTTTGTCCATTAGATTGGGGGTGGTAAGATGAGCTATGAGCTAGCTAAGTACCCAAACAAGAAAATTGTTCAGTCTAGAAATTACTAGTGAAAATAGGATCATGATCACTTACAATTATTTTTGGGGTTCCATGTAATTTGAGAACTGCTTCCATAAAAATAGTTGCTACTGTACTTATTGAAAATGGGTGTGAGAGAGCACAAAAATGGGCATATTTTGTAAGCCTATCCACAATGACAAAGATAACATTCTTACCTTCAAAACAAGGCAACCCAGTGATGAAATCCATGGAAACCTCCTCCCACCTTTGACTAGGAATTGCTAACGGTTGTAACAGACCTAGGGTCTTAACAATTTCACCTTTATTCTATTGGCATATCAAGCATTCTTCCACAAAATTTTGTACATCTCCCCTGAGTCCTTCCCAAAATATTTCTTTATTAATTCTATGATAAGTTTTCAAGAACCCTGAGTGTCCCCCAATTGGAGATGCATACAACTCTACAAGAATCTTATGCTTAAGCTCTGAATTTTTGCACAAGTATAACCTACCCTTATACCATAAGACATTAACTTTCCATTCAAATTTATTAGAGGCTAAATTACCTTGTTGGAGATTCTAAATCAGAACTTTTGTATCCATGTCTTTCTCCCATTCTAACCTAGCTCCATCCACCCAATCTACTTGCAACATGGACATTGCACAAAGTAATGCTTCTGTGGATGCATCCCATCTAGATAGTACATCTGCTACTACATTATCTTTACCCTTCTTGTAGATGATTTCAAAATCATAACCCAACATTTTGGTTACCCATTTTTGTTGTTCCTCAGATGATAATCTTTGCTCCAAAAAGTATTTGAGACTATCATGATCCATTTTCACCTTAAAGTGTCTACCCATCAGATAAGGCCTCCATTATTTAATTGCATGAAGAATAGCCATCATTTCTTTCTCATAGATAGGTTTTTTTAGATTCTTACCTTTGAATTGACAACTTTCAAATGCAATGGGTCTTCCTTCTTGCATTAGTACTGCCCCCAATCCAAACCCAGAAGCATCACATTTAATAGTGAATGTCTGTGATAAGTCTGGAGTAGCCAAAACTGGAGTGGTGCACATAGTTAATTTTAGTTTCTCAAATGCTTTGGTGGCATCATCATTCCAATGGAAATAATCCTTCTTTAGCAATGCAGTGAGTGGAGCTGCTATGATGCCATAACCTTTCAAAAATATTCTATAGTAACCTGTAGTCTAAGGAACCCTCAAAGATTTTTGAGAGTTTTTGGCATGGGCCATTCCATTATCACTTTGATCTTCTGGGGATCAAATTTGACACCTTCATGGGAAATAATGTGAATGAGGTACTCTACCTCTTGTACTCTAAAAGCACATTTAGATGGATTCACATAAAGCTGGTGCTTCTCCAAAACTATCAACACTTGTTTCACATGTTACAGATGTGCTTCCCATGTCTGACTATAAATCAATATGTTATTAATGAAAAATAACACAAAATTCCTTTAAAAAGGCCTAAAAATAGTGTTCATCAAGCTTTGAAAGTAGATGGTGCATTTTTAAGACCAAAGGGCATTACTAAAAACTCATAATGGCACTCATGTGTTCTAAAAGTAGTTTTATGAGCATCTTCATCCTTGATTCTAATTTGATGGTACCCCAAGCGAAGATCTAATTTTATGAAATAATTAGCACCATGCAAATCATCAAGTAAATCATTAATTACTAGAATAGGAAACTTATCTTTGATGGTGTACTTGTTGAGTTCCCTATAATCTAGGCACATCCTCCATGTGTCATCCTTCTTTTGTGCCATGACCACTGGTGATGAATATGCACTTTGGCTATGCTTGATGACCCCTACCTCCAGCATCTCATGGACCATCTTTTCAATTTCACTCTTTTGTGAATATGTATATCTATATGGTCTAATATTTGGTGGTTAACTACCTGGAATTAGTTGAATGGCATGATCATGTTCTCTTTTTGGTGGTAGTCCTTTTGGTATGGCCCCAAAAATAGATGACTGGTCCTCAAGAATTATCTATAGATCAAGATGTGTAGATGCCTGTGTGGGTTGAACTTATATGGAGCATAATAATGCAATAATTCCCTCTGCCCATTTTTTAGCATCTTGGTCATTTGATGTGAACTAATCAATTGTGGAGATTTTGCATGTAATCCATGTAGGTCAATTTTCTTACCTTCAGAATGAAAGTGCATGATTAGTTCTTGGAAGTTCATCTCAATGGTACCTAAGGTTGTGAGCCATTGGACTCTCAAAACAATGTCTGTGTTACCCATGGGAATAGCAAACATAGGAGATTCAAGATTGTACCCACCCATAGTAAGATTAATACTATGGCATTTGCCTAAATAATTAATTGTGCCACCATCTGCAATCATGACCTAAAATTTTTGTGCTGGGTAGATGAAACAATTCAATCAAGTGGCCAACTTATGGTTTATAAAGTTATGTGTGCTCCCTAAATCAATCAACACTATCACCTTCTATTTGTTGAGGAAACCCACCACCCTAAGAGTTTGTGGAGCACTAATGCTTGGAAGTGCATGACAAGAGATTCTAGGTTGGGAATCTTTAGGTACCTCCTCTATATCTTCCTCATCATCATTAGAGGCATCATCTGCTTCTTCATCTTTATTTGGTCCATCAATGTAGAATAACTTCTTCTCAGCACATTTATGTCCTTTACTCCACTTGCTATCACAACTGAAACATAATCCTTTTGCATGCTTCTCTTCAATTTGTTGAGGGGTCAATCTAGTAGGTGGAGGAAATGTTGGTGATGATAAGCTACGATCTTTGAAGTGAGTGAATGGCTACTTCTTGTTGGCTATGAATTTTTTCTTAGCTCTAAATTCCATGATAATAGAATCAAAAATCTCAAGTGGATTAAACATGCATACCTCATGTTGAATGTGGTCCTTGAGTCCACTCAAAAATAGATCATTCAAGTTTGCTTCAAAAATTGTCTCCACACATAAGGACAGGTTCTAAAAATGATGAATATAATCCTTGATAGAGCTAGTTTGTCACAATTTTTCTAGTTGGCTGAAGTAATTCTCTATCACACTATTGCCATAGTGTAATTGTAGCTCCTCTATAAAAACTGATTAGGTGACATTGAGAGTCATCTTTTTCTTTTGAGCACACAACCATTGATACCAAATGAATTGATCAGGTTCAAGATACAACGATGCCATGGTAACCTTCTATCCACCTAGAATCTGATGTAGGTCAAAACAATTATGTTAGGAACTTGGAGTACAATTGATTACCTTTTGTATAATCAAATAAATATGGAATTAAACCAGAAGTAATAAGTAACTAGAAATCAGAAACAACAAATAATAGGAGATACGAGAAACAACCAATCTTGTATTAAACTCTTCCAGAATACAATGAAGAAATCTCACTCTTCCCACACCTCTTGGGTGTACATTATTTCTCTCTCAAGAGTTCTCTCTCTCTCTCTCTTAATCAATTACAATCAACTCAATAACTGAGTTGTTATTCCCTTCTCTTCAATAGATCTTCCTGATCTTGCACCTTGCAGATCTAATTGATCTTACTTACAACTTAATTAAAATACTGCCCCATGGGTCTCTTAAATAGGATCTAAGGTATATAATAATTAGAAACAAAGACTCAAGACTAAAATTAGTCTTTACATGTAAACACTCTATCCTCCTAAAATTGGAACAAATCTAATTTTGGAAATGCATGCAAATGCACACACACAGGTGATCGATGCTGATCGTTGTCGGTCTACATATGACCAACATTGGTCAATCCCTAACTGATGTCGGTCAGTTCTGATCCATGCCTGACCAATGTCAATGATACTGGTGATGCTGGTTACTGGTTAAGCCCAACAACCTCCACATGAGCTCAATAGTGAAGCTTTTAGCTCCACAACTCAATAATCTCCCACTTGGAGATAAACTGTTGCACCTGTACTTGTACAATAACATCCTCTATCTTGTTTTTCCATCTTTAAGTTCAATCTTGAAGACAAACAAAATTTGAATGAAGATTCAAATTCTCCTTTGTTACCAAATTTGTTAACATATTTGCAGGGTTCTTATCCATATGGATCTTTTCCAGCTTCAACTGCCCATCCTCCAATACCTGTCTAATGAAGTGGTACCTAAGCTATATATGTTTGGTTCTTGAATGAAAGGCTGAATTCTTTGCCAAATGAATTTCACTTTGACTATCACTGTACAGTCTGCAACTCTCTTGCTCCTTTCTCAACTCTTTCATGAACCAAGTCATTCATATCATTTCATTGCTAGCCTCTGTGACTGTAATGTATTCTTCCTCTGTAGTAGACAAGGCAACAACCTTCTGTAACTTTGAAATCTAGCTAACCACCATTCCACCAATAGTGAACACATATCCTGTGGTGCTTCTCCTGCCATCTAAGTCACCTACCATATCTAAATCTACATACCCATGTAGAGAAGTGTTTGACCCTCAATAGCATAAATGCCTACTACTGGTCCCTCTCAGATATCTGAGAATCCACTGAATTGCTTTCCAGTGTTCCTTTCTTGGATTGGCCATAAACTTGCTAACAACTCCCACTGCTTGGGCAATATCAGGTCTAGTACATACTATTTCATACATCAAGCTCCCAACTACTAAAGCATATGGAACACTGCTCATGTACTCAACCTCATCATGTGATTTAGGACACTGTTCTTTGCTCAACTTGAAGTGTCCAGCCATAGGTGTGCTTACCAATTTTGCATCCTGCATATAGAACCTCTCCAACACCTTATTCACATAATCCTCTTAAGACAAAATCAAACTATGATTTTTCCTGTCTCTCTTAATACTCATGCCAAGGATTTTTTTTGCTGCTCCTAAATCCTTCATGGAAAATGTTGTGAGCTAATTTCACCTTTAGCTCAGTAACTTCTTGTATGTGTGAATCTACAACAAGCATATCATCTACATACAGTAACAAGATAATATAACTACCATTATTCAATCTGGTAAAATAAACACAATGGTCAGATTGACATTTACTAAAGCCATGCTCTATCATAAACCTATCAAACCTTAAATACCATTGTCTTGGAGCTTGCTTAAGACCATATAAGCTTTTCTTCAACCTGCACACAAGTTTCTCCTTACCTTTGACCTCAAAACCTTCCAACTGATCCATATATATCTCTTCATCCAAATCTCCATAAAGAAACGCTATCTTAACATCAAGCTACTCAAGATGCAAATCCTTAATAGCAACTAAACACAATACAGTCTGAATAGAAGTCATCTTTACTACAGGATAAAAAATTTCACCAAAATCAATCCCTGGTTTCTGTGCAAATCCCTTTACTACTAACCTGGCCTTATGTCTCATATGTCCATTCTCTCCTTCCTTTAACTTGTATACCCATTTGTTTTTCAGTGCTTTCTTTATGGCTGGCAACTCAATCAAATCCCACATTTGGTTCTCTTCCAAGGAATCAATTTCCTCATTCATACCATGCTCCCACTATTTCCTGGATTCTACCTATATTGCCTCATCAAAAAAATTTGGTTCTCCACCATCAGTAAGCAACACATAGTATAAAGAAGGAGAATAATGAATTGGAGGTTTACTTACCCTTACAATCCTCCTCATAGGAATTTGAGACTCATTGACAGCTTGCTGTCTACCCAAATTTTTTGACAGTGACCAATCTTGGTCATCTCTGGCCGACCTCGGTCTGCACCCAATCGATGTCGATTCCTCTTGACCATCAACATCAGTTTCCTGACCGATGTCAGTCTCTGCCTGACCGACGTCGGTTCCTACCTGACCGACGTTAGTTTCTATGTTTTTTTATGAGTGATGATTTTTACCTACAAGCTCATTTTGGATCATAACCTCATCCAAATCAAGATTGCCCTGCTTAGAATTATTCAGCCTCTTGAGCTGATCACTGTACATCACCTTCTCATTGAAAACTACATCACAGCTTCTAATAATTTTGTTAGTTTATAAATTCCACAACCAAAATCCAAAATATCCAAAACCATAACCAATGAAAGTGCACCACATATATTTAGCATCTAGCTTCTTTCTATTTTCCTTATCAATGTGCACAAAAGCTTCATAACCAAAAACTCTGAGAAATAAAAGATCTACCTTTTTACCTATCCACGCCTCTTCTATAATTCCACCATCCACTGCAGTAGAAGGTCCTCTATTAATTAGGTAAATAGCAGTATCTATAGATTCTACCCAAAACATTAAGGGCAAACTTGCATGCAACCTCATACTCTGTGCATGCACCATTATTGTTCTATTCATCCTTTCAGCAACTCCATTTTGCTGAGGTGTCCTTCGAACCATCCTTTCCCTACGTATTCCACTCATAGAATAGTAACTATTGAATTCATTATTGTAGTACTCACCACCATTGTCAGACCTAAGGCACTTCAATCTCAAACCTGTTTCATTCTCAACCAAAGCTTTCCATTTCTTAAATGTGTCAAAAATATCAGATTTCCTTTTTATGCAATAAACCCATACCTTTCTTGTAGCATCATCAATGAAAGAAACATAATACTATGATCCTCCAATAGAAGCTACCTGAGCTGGTCCCCACACGCCTGTGTGAACAAGCTCCAACTTGTGCTTCTTCTTTGTTGACCCAGTTTTGAGAAACCTCACTTTCTTCTGTTTCCCAAAAACACAATGCTCATAGAAATATAGATCTATGCTTTTCAAATCTAAAAGCTTACCATTTGACTTAAGAACATTTATTCCCTTCTCACTCATGTGACCAAGCCTACAGTGCCACAACTTTGCATCTACATCTAAAGTAGATAAAACAAAAGGAGAATAATCAGTAATACAAGTAGATAGATAAAGTGTACCTACTCTCTTACCTCTTGCTAATACAAATGCACCCTTGGAAACTTTCCAAGATTCAACTGTGAGAGTTATTGTGCAACCCTCATCACCCAACTTTCCTACAAAAATCAGATTCCTCTTCAGAATGGGTACATGCATGACATACTTCAACACCCATGTGTTGCCATTATACAATTTCAGCTGCACTTTTTTTTTGCCAACAATTTGACAAGCCTTATCATCCCCTAAATAAACTTTTCTAAAATCTCCATGGACAAAATCATTGAAAAATTCTCTATTTGGGGTTGCATGGAAAGGAGCACCAAAATCTAAGACCCATGATTCTACTTGACTGTCTAAAGAAAATATAAGAGCATTATTTGCAACAATACCTACAACATTTGCTTCTTTATTACCTTCTTGCTGATTTTCTTTGTTATCCTTCAACCAACAATCTTTCTTTGCATGCCCTTTCTTTCCACAATTCCAGTAGATTATTTTTTCATTTCTGGATTTGGATCTCCTTCCCATCTTTGACCTTGATTTCTCTTTCTTTCCCTTCTCTCTTTGTCTTCCCCTTCTTTCAATACTTAAAGCATTACCTGGTGTTTCTCCTGTGCTTTTCCTGCGAATATCTTCATTCAAGATTACACTAACAACACCATCAACTTTCAAGATATTTGAAGCAGATGTAGTATTGCTAACTGCCATTACCAAGCTATGCCAGCTATCAGGTAAAGAGCATAAGATTAAGAGAGCCTTAATTTTATCATCAACAACTATTTTGACTAAATTTAACTAATTTACAATTTCATGGAAATCATTAAGATGACTATATACAGATCCACCTTCCTGCATTTACAAATTAAATAATTGTTTCATAAGATATACCTTATTCGAAGCTGAGGGTTTTTTATATAAATTTGCTAGAGTATCCATTAATTATACCATTGTCTTTGCCTGTGATAAGTTAGAAATCATAGAAGATGACAGGCTCAACCTTATAGATCCAAGAGCCTTTCTATCAAGAACATTCCATTCTTCATCTTGCATATCTGTGGGCTTGCTTGCAACCCCACCCAATGGTAAGTATAGATCTTTCTAATACAGATAATCTTCAATCTGCATCCTCCATAATTGATAATTCTTGTCATTGAATTTCTCCATTCTTAGTTTACTTTCTTCTACCATTGCTTTACTCCTACTCAATCAGAAACCCCTGAGAGTGAACCTGTAATCAACAAACCACTAACCTGCTGTGATACCACTTGTTAGGAACTTGGAGTGCAATTGATTACCTTTTGTATAAGTAACTAAACATGAAAATAAACTAGAAGTAATAAGTAACTAGAAATCAGAAATAGAAAATAAAAGGAGATACGAGAAACAACCAATCTTGTATTAAACTCTTCCAGAATACAATGAAGAAATCTCACTCTTCCCACACCTCTTGGGTGTACATTATTTCTATCTCAAGAGTTCTCTCTCTCTCTCAATCAATTACAATCAACTCAATAACTAAGTTGTTATTCCCTTCTTTTTAATAGATCTTCATGATCTTGAACCTTGCAGATCTAATTGATCTTACTTACAAATTAATTACAATACTGCCCCATGGGTCTCTTAAATAGGATCCAAGGCATACAATAATTAGAAACACATACTCAAGACTAAAATTAGTATTTACATGAAAACAGTCTATCCTCCTAAAATTAGAACAAATATAATTTTGGAAGTGCATGCAAATGCACACACATAGGTGACTGATGCTGATCGTTTTCAGTCTACATATGACTGACATCAGCAGATCCCTGACCGATGTCGGTCGGTTCTGATCCATGCCTGACTGATGTTGGTGATACTAGCAATACCAGTTACTAGTTAAGCCAAACAACCTCCACATGAGCTCAATAGTGAAGCTTTTAGCTCCAAAACTCAACAAATTCTCCATTTGTTTGATCCAATTGAGTGGATCTTTTCCATCAAATTTGTGCATATCCACCTTTGGTAATAGGTTCCTATGTGGCCATGGAGTTAGATTTGAAGTAGACTAGTTAGGAGAACCACCCTAGTGGGGTTGTGTAATAGAGTTAGCTTGATGATTTTCCTGATTAATTTTTAAAGCCATAATGATATCTCCCAAACTATCTTATATGGATTGCATATTAGATTGTATGCCTTGCACCTCACTCTGAATACCTTGCACACTATAATCAAGCTGGCTCACTTTGTGATCTATGTCAAAAAGTCCTGGTACAAAGGGTCTATTACATCCCACTTTTAACTCCATCTCTTCCATATTAGGAGTTTTACCTAGAGTTTTAGCACCCTTTCCTCGGCCCCAAGTTTGTGGACCTGCCATAAAAGGGTTTTACGATGTTGACCCTTATTCGCACTTTTGACCCAACTTTGACCAAGTAATTTTGGAATTATGTTGGCCTAAAATCAAAATATAAAAATAACATACAATATCTAAATTTTTCTAACCTTTCCAAAAATGTAAATAACTCATAAAAATTCTTTGAATTGCGCACTATAGAGCAATTTTATTAAAAACCATAAAATAGCGATAAATTTTGTAAAACAGATCCAAATGAGCTGAAATTTTAATGGATGATTAATTTGACTATTTCTCACCTCTAGTAATAAATTTCAAGATAAATTCACAACCATTTTTTATATATCACAAAATTTAAAAATTTAGTGTTTCGCCCACAAGATTGCCCAAATCGCAGCTCTGATACCACTTGTAATGAAATTACTTCAATAATAAAGTAGAATAGATGAAAGAGATCCAAATATGACTGTAATATATCTGAATATATGATAATAGACAAGACACTTCAAGGTGGCAACCTCCACAAGCTTTAATAAGAACAAAATTCATAATATGATGATAAATAATTACCCACTACCTCCTATATATAGTCTATCTAGGCCATGGTTACTCCATAGGCTGACATACTAATCAAAAAAAAACATAGATAAATGTAATATAACATCAAAGAGGGTTGAGTAAGCCACATGTCAGCTAATACTATCCTCATACATGTGATAGGTTAGGGGCGTAGCAAGTCAACCTAGTCGACCCTATACAACTAAATGACAAAATGAGATCAAGGTAAGGAACAAGAGAATAAAATGTATCAAAAGCATGGAATAGGTAAAAATTATAAGAAAAATCTTATGGATAATGGTTTTTAGAGATAAATGTGTAGATAACATGTGGCAAAAAGGGACAATAATTTGGCAAAGCACCAATGGTCTACCCACCCCTTTCTTAATGCACACATTAAGGCATGTACTCAAAGAGATTGAGACTCGATTGGTTATTTTAAGATACAAAGTTTTATTAAGTGATAAAAATTTGAAAATATTATGTGTATACATATGCCCCACTTGAAGCTTATCACATGTCACGTGAGTGCAATACAAGATGGTGCTTTAAAAAATAAAACATGACAACACATAAAGATGATGCTAAGTAATGTGAAATAAGCAAAAAATAAATTAAATTAAAGGATAGAATTGAAAAACACATACCTTTACTTACCTTAGTGTTTTAGATAAGGAAATAGAATATAAGAGAAGTGAAGGTGTCTAATGTAAAGAACACTAGGTGAACCTATAGAATTTAGTGCAAAAAATAGCCAAAAATAAAAAAAATTGTAAGATAGGCATATGATATTGGAAAATATTCTCTAAGTCATCACGAATCTAGAACATTTTATGGTTTGAAAAATGGATGATTAAAAACAAAGATAGAGGCAAAACAAGGAATCTGTCAAAAAATAATTGAAAGATTTAAATTTTGAAAAATGTTTTTAAATAGGGTGAAATGAAAGTAATTTGTTATTTTTGAATTTTTAAGGAGATAAAAAGAGTTTTGAGAGACCAACTGAGCTAGGATGGTGAGGAGATGATAGGCTAGGTGAGAGGGACCTCCAGAGGCAGCAATAAATGCAAGATAGTGATCCATAAATAGGCACTAAATACATGTCAAAATATTTACCATAAAATTATTTTTGTAAAACATTCATTTTCTTAAAATACTCAAAGGAATTGTAACAATGTTTGAACTTTAAAAATGTTTTTATCTCAAAACCCTAAAGTATTTCAAAATCTTTGTTAATTTTCATTATGATTAACTTTTGAATTCAAAATGATTAATTAACTAATCAAATGCAAAAAATAAAACACAAAAGTAAACTCATGATAACCAATTTGATAATGGATTTCACCCACTATTTGAGCTCCATAGTTAGGTTTTCTTAGAACATGAACCAATCCATTTCCATGCATTGAAAGTACATGGCCAAACTCTTACAATTATCTAATATATCCTCTAAGATTGCATAAAACTCAACAATAGATCTTCAAAAAGTCCCAAAACCTACATAAATACCTTGCACCTTCCTATCATGAAAGTAATATTGCATTCCCAAATTTCTCCACCAAAATTCTTACTTCGAGACTTTAAAAAGTGTCTCAAATGAACTCAAATACAAACACTCAACATATGGCTAGAACTGTCTCTAGCTCTAGCTCTCAGCTCTCAACTCTTTGGCTCTGTAATGAGAGATTTAAATCTTCAAAATGATATGAAATTCACCTATGACCTCTTTATATACTTGTTACAAGCTCACTTTTTCTAATTGGGATGATTATCCACAATCTATTTTATAAATTTCATAATTATCCTATCCCCGATTTTAATAGGATTTTAAATTATCTATTACATTTAAAAATATGGTGTGATAACTATTCCCAAATATACAATGGTTTATGTTTATCTTGCTTTACTAAGGTGGGTTTTACAATTATTAAAGACTTGGGTCAATCCAATCACCATGTCACTTTATTGCCATGTTATTATTTTTACCAAGTTTGACCATAACTTTGATAGGTCATAACTTGCGCATAGAGACTCCATTTTTCAAACCATAAAATGTGCCAAAAATATCTCAATGAGATCTAAACCATGGAATTGGTTAAAATACATTCCAAGATCATCAAAATTTCTAGTTTGACCAGAATTGGCCACTTATTGACCTATTTTGATTGACTACATAAAGAGCAAATGAGCTTTATTTCTAGAGTACCATCAAAAATCTCTCAATGTACTCTTCACAATGGTATAGGATTTGGTCTAATTTGGGACCTTATCTGAATTGACCTCTAGATTAGATAGGTAGGAAACTAACAATCTTAAGCCAATTTTTGAATATTTTAGTGTTTTAAGTGTATTTTTAGAAATGTGTAATTTTAAGCATTTCTAGATGTCAAAATGAAAACAAATCAGATGCTATGGGTAAGAAAAACTATTTAGGGAAATTGGTTTGGAGGGTTTGGGAAAATAACATCTAGAAGGCACATTTTTTTAGAATATAAGGGGTCATCAGGGAAAATAAATTGGGTCAACCCAATTGACCTAGTAGGCTAAAAGTTGGCAAAATCCACACTGCTGACCCAATGGGTATGCGTTAACCCTATACATTTTGCAAACTACCGACCTAGTACAATTTGTCAACCAAGTAAAGATGTCCAAAATGACAATGTAGTACTAGGGGGAAAATGAGAGGGCTGACTTATATTTTTAAGTCAAGCAAGTCAAAAATAAGGAAATTTTGGTCAAACTAGTTTTGACCAAAATCCTAGAATAGTATGAAAATGCATTTAAGTGGTTAAAAGAGTGCTAGAATGGATTAGAATGACTAATTAAGTGCTGAAAAAGGGTGGGTAAGCTAAAAATAGGTTCAAATGAGTGAATTAAAGTAGTTTAGGCTTTTTTTCATTAAATTTTTAAAAAGAACATATTTTTATTATACATGACATGATGATGTAATACATCTTTTGTTATTTCTTGATTGCAGGGATAACCCAAATTCTAGTATTTTGTAAACATGTCATGGATACTAGATCTACTGGAGCATCTAACTATAGAGGATAGGATAAGACTGATCTCTATAGGCTTAGATGACATAGTAGAGATGTGTAGGATAACCCTGAACTTAGATTTGTTAGTCATGTTCTTGGGATGCTAGGAATGATTGACTAACACCTTCAGGTGGGACGTGGATGGGGATATAATAAATGTGGCTATCACATTAGAGGATGTACATGCCATCTTATGATTATTGATAGTGTGGACACCTATGATGATCAAGATACCAAATAGTGATGAGGAGAGGAGAGCCTTAGCTATATGGGCTACAGGATCAAAGACAATATACTCAGGCTAAAGAGTGAGTATGTTTGATGTATATATCACAAAGATTTTAGATATATATAAGGTTTTTATAGGACTTGTAATAGTATGAGTACTATATCACAAATCAGATGGAAAGGTACCCCTATTCTTGATAGCCTTAAGCTAGATGCTATTAGAGAATAAAATACTATATATGATCTAGGGTCTATCATCTAGTCTAGCTCATACATGACATGTATGGAGTTTTAGTCAGATGGAATAAGTCTACTTAATTGATCATACTAATGATGGCATGGATTTATGAGAGGTTTCCCATGTATCAGTTAGTTGGGTTGCCCGATGTAGTTGATGATAGGTCACCTCGGGTACTAAGACGGAGATAGGACTAGGTAGCATAAGTTGTGCCCCATGTGTTAGTACTATAGACAATGAGATGGATAGACATAGTATGGTATACTTATGGGCACATAGTGAATACATGGCTGAGGTAAGACATAGTTGCAAAATTTTTAGTGTGAATAGAGGTGACATGACATTACACTTGGTGGACGAAATTGCATCCATTGGTACGAGTACTAAGGTAGATGGGATTACCTCACCCAATGGGGTTGATAGTGGTGTCTATGGTTTAGGATCAACATGTTAGAGATGCATGAGGGAGAGGAGAAATAGGGACACTAGTGGTGAGGTCTATGCTCAAGCCACGTCATGATAGACCATAAACTGATCGAGTATGACAAGTAATGGAGAGGGAAGAGATGGATGTAGAGGTGATAGAACTAGAGATACCACCAATAATTATGAAGTAAGAGGAGAAGATACCATTGAGTACATGGTGTTAATGGAGGTATAATGAGATAGTAGATAATATATGTCTTAGAAGACCCATCAGGTGGGCTAGAGCAGAGTTGGGCTATAGAGTATTCACTCAGGTATAGACTGAGACAAACTTGAGCTATGACTATAGAATTTATGTTTAGGAGGTGACCAAAAAAAGAGATTCTCAGAGGTTTCATGGATGGGAATATTATGCTTATTGGTCATGCATATGGTGAGATAGTAGTGGCTGATACATAGATAAGTAATAAAAGATGGTTAACTTATTACTTAAAATTTATTTGAAATATACTAGAGATAAATAGATTTTGAGATATAATAGTGATCTAATATTATCTATTTTGATTTTTATAGGTGTAGTAGAGGAGGATGAGATCATATGCGGGTGTTGGAGGTTTTATGTCTCCAAGATGATCAAGGATGTTGATGAGGTGTCATGTGCACTAGATTGACAATGACAAAGTGTGCTTTAATGAGCTTCAATGTTCTTGCATGGTTCTTCAATTTTTGACTTAGTGAGGCAATTGATGGATGATATTGATGGTATGTAAATGTTTTAGAGACCTTATAGAGTGTTATTATTACTTATAGTACTTATGTAAGTAAAAGGAATTCATTAGAGTAGTCATATGAGTGTTTAGGTTCAAGTAGTCATCTTGGTAGATAAGGTTGAGTAAGTAGTTTTAATGACATCATATTTCACACATGTGAAGGTTTAAAGAGTATTTTGACACATGGATGGATTCCCCTATGATATTTTATCATGTGGTTCAAATTTAAGGTCTATAAATTGAGTTTAAAAAAATTTATAACAGTGTAAAGTTGGCCTTTTAGACAAAGTTCACTTAGTTCCCATACTCAGCCAAATTTGCATTATTAAAGATCTAAGGTAAGCATTTGATAAAATCATAGGTATAATGGAGAGAATTTAATATAACCAAATAAGGATATAATATATTGTGTGATCTTGTAATTAGTGATCCAATAGTGCATGTGAAAGTTAATATGTCAAAGGATGCTCAGAAGGCATGCACTACTAACATGTATCACAATCATGAAGTTTATGCAACAAATCTAATGGAAAGCATGAAACCTATCAAAAAAATATACAAAATAACAAATGATATTGTCAATAATTATCCAATGGTATCTATTAATTCAAAATTCCAAAGTATGCTCAAAAGTCATAAGAGGCTACCAAGTGGCAGATGTTCATTGGAGTCAAATAATCAATGTGCTCAAAAGGCACGCGAGGGTGCCAAGTGTCTTAATCATAGTAACACATATAAATGATCAATGGTGAATGATTCAAGGTAAACTAAATTATCTTTCTAAATTATTTGAGGGATTTAGATGTTGACAAAGTATATGATGTTTAATATTTGAATAGTGACCATTAGAATTTGAATATTTAAATCTGTGAAGGATAACCAATCTATAATAGTTGAGCTATATATTTTTATCCAACATGAATTTCATGGTGATTTAAAAAATAAAATTTGAATAATAATTCAATTTTTATCGAGAGAAGTGAGTTATAAGGTTTGAATGTTTGTATAGTCAAAGATGTTAAGCTCTAAAGTTGACTATGTTTGACCTTGTTTTGAGGTGACCTGAGAAAGATAATTGAGTTTTTCTTGATAGTATTTTGATTTTTAAAGATGAAATAAATATTTTAGAGTTTTTTAGACTCCATTAATACTATCTATGTGGATTTTGGATGTTTGACCAATCCATCTTCAGTGTGAACAATTTCTTACAAGTTCACTATGTTAGTTAAACATATTAACAGATTGAGTGACCATCTTCTAGAGGTAAGTTGAAGGTGTTATAAGTAGATTTGAGGAAAAAAATGAATATAAGTATGTCAAGAAATTCTCAAAGGTTCATGAAAATGTATTTTAGGTCTAATGTTTCCCATATTTAGTTGTGGAGATTCAAAATGGTTTGACTATATTTTAACTATATGAGACCAGTCTGAGTGGTCATCATGAGAGAGTTATGTTGAGTTGTTATATCTTGAGTGAAGGTTTCCAATGGACATTTATATTTTTCATAGGTTATGCATGATATAATCATGCATTTGGTTGAGTGGATTTTTTTATAAAAGTGTTTTTATTCTTCAATTCTATATGATAGACTTTTCTATGTTTTTAGATCTATTGGCAAGCAGTCTAGAATGGCTTCATTCAAGGTATGAGGTAGAGTTATAGCTAACACAGACATATGTGGAAGTAATAAATGGCCTATTGGATGCATGTTTTATGTTTTTTAGGATTTGGTAAAGGATGAAGGTGATGTTATCACTCAGCCTCGCACCCTTGAGGAGATGCCTAAATCTCCTCATCCAAGTGGCACCATGGAGACATTTCTCTTGTTGTGGGTGAAAATATTGAGAAATGAATCTCTAGATAAGGGGATATCTCCCCTTGATGCACCTTTAAATATCTCTAACTTAATAATTTTGATATCAAAATGGATTGATAGAAATAACTAAAATAATGAAAGGGTGATGCAACAATGTCTAATGTCCTCTCAATTACTTAAAGACAAACAAGGTGTTTCTCACACAAGACTCACAACTTAGGATTCATTAATACATAAATGTTTCATATGCTAGATTTAAGAAGGTATATAATTATTTTGAAGGGAATGAATGATTCTAAAGAGGGATACAAACATAGACTAGTTCTAGGATATCTCTAACTTAGAAAATAATACTAGAAAAGACCTCCAACAATCTCCTTTCTGAAAGATGGTAGATCATCAAGAGTACAAGATATAAAATACAATCCTTCACTAGACTATACCATCATGATTCAAGTCATTACTCAATATTATAGCATATGAGTGGCAAAAACACTTGTATATTTCTTTGAGAGTTCTTCAAGACAAATCTAGCCAGTGTTTTCCCAATAACCAATAGAGGTTTCTAAAACAAGCCAAAATAATATATATATATATATATATATATATACATATATATATATATATATATATATATATATATATATATATATATATATATATATATATATATATATATATATATATATATATCTTTTGAGAGAGAGGTCAAGCAAATTAAGTTCAAGAGTCACTTGGATATGTGTCCATATGTGAAAATTAGTTACAATTTCATGTGGAAGAGAAGTGGGGTGAGCTACACCATGTTAGGAGGTCTACTTATTTGAAACCAATCATAATAATGGTGAAAAGAGGCATAAGACCTTCAATATTGACACAAGAAATTAATTTTATTGAAAATCATCTATGAGCATTTGAAACTAAAAAAAAAGAGATGACACATAACACTATTGAGGGAAATGGGACTTGTGGCAATAGTTAGAAAATGCTTTTCCTAACTACCATCCATCCTTTGCATCCATCCTTTGAACACTTGTGTTTGTTGATTTCATTAAAGCTCTTTGATTTTTTTAGCTTCCATAAATGACTCAAACCATCAACCTATCCATTTTGCTTACTTTATCTACACCATATGCTCAGGATTCAACCATTTGTTACCTCCATTTTTGCTCTCATGCTCCTACCAAGTCTTTTGACATCAAAGAATATTTTCTATAGTTTAAAATTGATGTTTTTGGGGCCTTCATCTTCCTTATTCACTTGAAACACTTTCCTCAAACTTAAGCTTATTTTAGACCTTTGTCAAGTGCTCTTTAACTATGGAAAGTGCCCTATGAATCATGAAAAGTGCCCTTTCAGAACCATTGCATGGGGCACTTTTACTTGCAAGATATCTTTTACGGAAAATATTTGGGTCACTTGGCTTAATAGGTGTCCTTAGAAAATATTTGTCTTGGCCACTTTTCCTAAAATAAATACTTTGAGCCTTTTTCTTTTGACCATTTCTACAGACAAATTTATTGAACAAATTCCTTTAGACTTTTTTTTGGCATTCTTTCTAGAGAGAATTCATTCAGCTCTTTTCATCAGGTCTTTTTTCCCAAAACAAATCTTTTATCTCCTTTATTTTCATTAATTTATTTATGCTATCAAATGACCTTTTAGATTTTGAAAATGGACCATTTGGTTCTTTGAAATGTTCCTTTGAGTTTATTGAAGTGGACCTTCAAAACTATGGAATTACCCTTTAGTAATTTGAAAATTACTTTTCCTAAAAGGAAACATACCCTTTAAGGAAATCAAAAAGTACCATCAACTTTTTAAAATGACCCCTTCAACTTCTTACAAATGACCCTTTGGTAATTTGAAAAAGACCTCTTTAGAAAGATTGAAGTGCCCTTCAGAAAAGTTGCAAGTGCCCCTTTGGATTTTGGAAATGAATCTTCAAAGTTCTTTCAAATGAACCTTCCAAAAGGAAAACACCCTTAAAATTTTTAAATAGGGAACCTTGCTTCAAAACTACCCTTTAGAAAGATTGGCATGCACTTTTTATAACTTCTACATTTGAACAATTCTTTTAGGTAAATTACATGGAAAATTTTATTGAAAGACTTCTGACCCCAAGCCCAAAAAGGATATCCTTTAGGGAAATTATTTTGGATAAAATGTTCAAGACAATTTACAACACTTGAACAAAAAACCCAAAAATAAAAACTCTAAAAGAAATAACACTTGTATATTTACTATGGGTTTATGTGGAACAACTCCTCTGAAGGAATTTGTACATAATAGGAAAACCCAAAATTGAATGATCGAGATCGAATGACTAAGTATAAAATTGCTTTGAAACAAGTCTTTTAACATGATCAAATTTTCTTGTGCTTCAGTGAATGACCTTAGACTTAGTACAAAACCTTAAACTAGGATGAACAAATCCACATGATTAGCTTCCTTTGCAACTGATACTTGTGTAAGATCTAGCACTTTGAAACTATTCTTTAAACTATATTCAGACCTATTAGTATGACTCAAAATGGTAAAAGGACCTAGACAACAAATTAATAAAAGTTAATATCATTCATATTACATTGAAGAGATCTAAACTCACACTATGACATGATATTCACCTCTAAAATATCTAAAGATCAAATTTTTATATAGGGGTGTCCAATTTTTACCTAAAAGATCAAAATTTGGTCAATAAATTGGTGACTCATAGGGGTAGTATGCCTACTATACTGACTAGACTAGTAGCCTAAATAGTCCATTAGGCATGGAGTCAATATATACTTGAATATGACTAATAAGGTCATGCCTTGTTAAAACAAAAAGTAAACAGACCAATCAACATCAACAAGACCATGAAAAAACAATACAAATTAGACAAAGAGAAACTCACACTTATGTGTAACCACTTAAGAAACACAAGAAAAGAAAGAAACTATGTATAAAGGAAAAGGAGAAATCTAGTAACAATTCTTTAGATATATCCCATTAACTGGGATATGCAATTCCTCTCCATCCAACTTTGAGAGTTGGAAAGCATTATGTTTTTTGTATAGTGTGATCACATATGGGCCACTCCATAGAGCATCAAACTTTGTGTGTTTTCTAGGTTTGGTCCTTTATTTATCCCATTTTAGGATAATGTCTCCTTATTTGAATCTCCTTGACATGGATTTCTTGTCAAAATACTTCTTTGTTTTCTCTTGGTGAGTTGTCATGGTGTGCATAGCTAGATTTATTGTCTCCTCAAGCTCTATCAACTCACATAACCTAAATTCCATGTTACCATTATCCATCAATTATATCTGATAGGTAGATCTAAAATTGGTAACTCAAGTGAGGATAAGAAGTCTAGCTTCCCTTCCATAGACAAGTGTATATATCGAGTTTCTAATTTCTCTATTTGGGGTGATCCTATTAGCCTAAAGGGCTATCTTTAACTTGGTATGCCAAGTCCTTTGATTTTCCTCCATTATTTTACTTATGATCCTTATCAGATTCTTTTTTCTAGAATCAACTAGTCTATTTCCTTGGGGGTAGTATTTGGAGGAGGTACTAAGATAGATACCATGCTTTAAAGCCCATTCACTTATTCTTGTTCTTAGGAAATCTAGGGCCTTATCTGAGATTATGGTTGAAGGAACACAAAAAGTTGTCACTATACTTTTATATAAGTCAAGTAATAAACTTTCATTAGCCTTATTAAGAGCTACATCCTCCACCCATCTTATAAAGTAATTAGTGGTGGTCAACACCCACTTGTGACCAACACTAGAAGGAGTATTGATTAGGCCTATAAATTCCAAACCCCATTGCATGAAGGGTTAATCAAATTGGATGGGATGAAGAGGTAAGGCAGCAATATTTTATTTTCCATCAAAAATATCACACTTTTGGCATTTTTTTCCCACTCATGAGTGTCCTTGAACAAGCCTGGCCAAAAGTATCTAGCCCCTATTATCTTGGTAGCTATGGTTTTAGGAGCAAAGTGACCCCTAGCTAGTCCATCATAGAACTCAAATAGTACCTTATCAATCTGATTAGAATAAATACACCTCAAGATAAACCTAAAATATCCTTCTTAAATATCACTCCATAAACAAGTACATAAGGAATTGATTACAGCCTAAAGTACCTTCTCTTGGCCCTATCAAAACCTTGTGGATACTCACTAGTTTGAAGGAAATGGATCATGTCTTGTGTTTAAATTCTCATAAATGAAGGTGTATTTATCATAGAGTCATCATGAAGTACTAAAAAAACTTATTTTTGCTCTTTCAAGTCTGAAGTGAGATGTTCTCACAGTCCTTTTCCTTCACTAACTTGGTAGTTTTGATGTCCACATCATATTCCATCACCCTTGTGATCCATCCTACCCTATTTTCATTTAAGAATCTATTCAATAGATATCCTTTCACACTAGGATGAGGCAAAAAATTGTTAATCTTGTTATTAGACAACATATGCTTAAACTTATTTAAACTCCTTATGACTTAAATCACTTGTTTCTCAACATATGTGTATCTTGTTTCATAGCCTTCTAAATTTTGGCTAAAAAAGGCAATAGGTTGTTCCAAATTCTCATCATTTTCTTAGGTAAGAATGGAAAAAATCACCTCTTCATTCTAAAAAGTGCGCAAATTGAAGTCCTTGAAGAAATTTGGACTTGCAAGAGTAGGAGCTTGGGTAATGGCTTGCTTGATCTCTTCAAAACTTTCTTTCCTCCTTGTCCAAGTGAATATATCATCCTTACTTATCATATATGTTATAGGTTTAACCAAATTATCAAAGTTAGGAATAAACCTCCTAATGAAATTTATCTTACCAAAGAAACTTTTTAGACCCTTCTTATGTTTAGGCAAAGACAATGCCAAGATGACATTCACCCTTTCCAGATCAATAGACAAGCCTTTCTTGGAAATAATATATCCTAATAGTTTACATTTATGGATATAAAAGACACACTTATTTGGGTTTATAAATATACATAAATCTCTACACCTCTCAATAATCTACCTTAGGTGCTTCAAATGGTCTTTTTCTTCCTTGGAAAAAACTATCACATCATCAAGATATACCAATACAATGTCATTGATTAATACTTGAAAAGCCATATCCATTGCACATTTAAAATTAGCTCTAGAATTTTACAACCCAAAATTCATTTTAATATAAGCATATGTACCCCATTTATTAGTAAAGTTTTTCTTATACTACTCACTTTCCTTCACCAAAATCTAATTATACCCAGAATACCCATCAAGGAGAGAAAACCTTTCACTACCAGCCACAACTTACAAGGTTTATTCCATGGAATGGAGTGAGTAATGATACTTAAAAAACACTCTATTCAAGTCCCTATAATCAACACATAATATTATCTCCCCATTCATTTTCCTAATAGGAACTAGGTTTGCCAACCAAGATGATTTTGGACTCAATTAATTTGGTGAGTTCTTTCCTCGTGAGAGGCTCAATCTTGGGATTGATTGGCCTTTGCCTTTTATTAATAGTCTTATCATTCTCATCTAACTCTATATTATGTTGAGCTATATTTGGATCAAAACCTTTTAAATCACTATACTCCCATGCAAAGACATCAGAATTTTTTTTACATAACTCAATGAAAGAATGTTTTTCTTCGCTAGTACATACCCTCCCAAGTGAAAGAAATTTATCTTTGAATATCTAAACTTTATCATAGTTTTCCTTCTTGGTAGATATGATTACCTTCTCTTTATTCAACTATCATCATCATTGAATATGTTCTCAAGAGTGACTAGGCCTTTAGGGAGTTTGTTAGACTTCAATTGCACAATCTTTCCTCTATATTTT
The DNA here is from genome assembly GCA_037957365.1 of Torreya grandis. NCBI lineage: Eukaryota > Viridiplantae > Streptophyta > Pinopsida > Cupressales > Taxaceae > Torreya > Torreya grandis. Next base: position 4,519,485 of record JARHVA010000658.1, on the reverse strand, counting down.
TGTTGTAGTTTAGACTGATTCTTGGAAGATAATTTGGTTTCTTCTTGTATAAAAAGTTCTATTTTATGATCACTATCAAAAACTTACCAATTAGTGACATTATCTAGTATGGAGGGCCGTACAATCACTTTGAGATGAGGTTGGTTTTTGTCCTCTTTCGTCCCTTTTGGAACATCAAACTGAGATCCAATTGCTGAAAACATATCCACATGCTTTCTATATTCTCTTGAGATAGAAGTGATTTTTAAGGCTTTTAAATATTCCAAAATATCCCACACTCTATGCTTATAGGACTTAAGCAAAGAGTTTTTTGTCAAATTCTACCCTCTAACCTAATTGACAACAAGCTTACTATCACCAAACACTTGTAATTCTTTGACACCTCTTTTCCTATCCCATTCAAGGTCATGAATAAGGGATTCATATTTTGATACATTACAGGTGCAAGAGAACTAAAATTTGAAGGTTGAAAAATACCTTTCCTTTGAAGGTGAAACCAACATTACTCCACTACCAGCCCCAATCTTGCTTCTAGACCCATCAAAGAAGAGTTTCCATAAGCCATTCACATCTTCACTTGAATTCGTAAAATTAGGCATGAAAAATTCCTTATCATGCATATAATAGACCCCAAGACTAAATTCCTCAATAAACTTGTAAGGATCATTTTCATAGTGCTCATCTCCCCACTCATCTAAGAACAAATCAGAAACTCCCTCAAGGGAAGATGGAGATTGGTCAATATGAAGTTCCTCTTCATCAATGATAGCATGCTTAAAATTTTCCACCTTAGGTGATTAAGGTTCCAATTAATCTTTATGAATAGGTTCTGACTCAATCTTCACTTTAGTGCCATACTTTGTGCTAAACACCATCTAGGACCAATTGGCTGCCAAATATCCACCTATCTTGGATGTAAAGTTTCATGACAAAAAAATAGAAAAATAGGGAGGTAAATATGCCACCACCACATCATGAAGAATTTAAATATTAATAAAATCATGAAGGATCAAATTTAAACCTTTAACTACCCCCAAAGTCTTGGTTGGTGATCCATTCAATTTCAAAACTCCTTTAGTCATTAGCTCATACTTGAGGCCTAGCTTATCTACTATACATTTGGGCATAACTAATGTTCTTGATCCACTATCTTAATACAATTATGAAAAAATAAATCACAAATAATTATAGATAGGTAAAAATGAGGATTCTTCTCATATTTCTTCACTTGACCATCTATAGATTTAGTTCCATTGACCAAAACCACATTGTCATTTCTATATGGGCTAGCTTGTTTACCCAATCCATGAAATTCCCTTTGGATTATATATTTATACCCTATTAATGTTAGATAATCTCAATATGAAATGTTCATATTAATATTATTCATCTAGTCTGCCACATTGATGGAAGGATTACTCACCTTGGGGTTTTCTTTATGATTATTTGCACCTCGTGATGTAGCTTGTGGAGGTAGAGTTGTAGTAGCTATCTTGAAATTTTAAATCCTTTGATTTCTTGAATTTTATGAGATATATTTGACCCACTTACCATAGGATATGATTTAGGAATCATGATAGGTCCTTGATTAGCTCCTTGATCTTCATCAATAGCCCTCTTTTTAGACCTAGTATTAGAGGCAACATTAGTATTCTGATTACTTGTATTTCCCAGGTAATTAATGACAAAAAACTCACCATAAAAATGATTTATGAGGGTATAATTAGTATAAGTATGTATATTTTACACTCAACATTTCATGGATCCTTCAAAATTTGAAGCTTGGAAAGATTGGCTGCCTTGCATTGCCATGCCTTGATTATGCATTTCATTTGCATAAGTCACTTGTTCTTGATCATATTCAAAATATGGATATTTGGGTTGTTTTTTGACAAAGTAATTTTGAGTTGGGACAAGGGATTTGGAGGATAAGGTATAATTATGATTATAGTTTTTATAAGGCTTGACATGGGTGATTTGGCCTTGTCCTTGTGAATTGTTTTAAAAAGGAGGTCTACTTATTTGCCCAAACTGATTATATGTTTGGTATGGTCTATAAATTTGAGCTTTTTGTCTTTTGAGGGAAACTAACTCATTTTTAACACTTTGAATAAAACATTTGAATTCATGGATTTCATTTGAAGGAGTAATGGAAGACCTTTCTTGGTTAGGCAAAGGAGTTAAAGTGGGCAATGCACCTTGACTAGGATAATGCAAATCAGGGAATAGAGGCATTGGAGGTCTAGGGGATATTTTTCCTACTTGTACAAGGTAATTCTTAACATTTATGGAAATGTCATATGCAGAAAGTAATGTGTTTCCACCCATAGATTGAATCATCATGGAAATGTCATTGTTTAATGCCTTTAGGTAATACAAAAATGCATAGTTTGGGGTAGGTCTCACAAGGGTTGGGATCTTATCCCATGTTTTTTGGAACCTAGTATTAAAATATTTCATGAATTCATGAGGTTCCCTCCTGATTGTGGTCAATTACTTAGTTATGGGTAGGTGATCACTCTTTTCTCCAAATTTATTAGTCAATAGATCCCCTAACTCATTCCATGAGCCAATAGAATTTATGGGTAGAGTCCCATACCAATCCAAAATGCTTCCTTTGAAATAAAAGACCAACAACCTAATAGCTAAATTTTATTGGGTGATGTGAATATTAATTTTTTTTTTTATATTCCTAATGTTCTCAATGGTAGTAATAGGACCATCCCCACTAAAAGATGGGGCACCTTTGAGGGATGCTCCTAGAATTTGATCATATTGGGCAAGATGCAAGGGAGATGCCTCGATGAAAGGCACAAAAGGTTGTCTTCTAGCCATCTTGGAGATATCACTATGGTTGTTAAGAATGGAACGTAACACAAACATAGAAGATTTAAACACAAAATCTCTTTTATAAGGATGAGTGCTTACAAATCTATACCTTTTGATGGAATATGGAGGTAGTTGTACAAATTCAAAACGTGTCTCTTTAGAAATAGACCTAGTGGTTACCTTTGGCATGGAAACAAGGATTGATCATCAACCAAAGATTTGAATTATTCAATGGAGTCACCAGGTACTAAATGTACATCTTTCATCTTCATCTATGCCAAGACTAACACCAATATTGAGCAATATTTTAGGACTTAAGGTCCCATCAGGCATGCCAAAAACTATTGTCATCACACCCTTGAGGAGATACCTAAATTTACTTATCCAAGTGGTACTATGGAGACATTTCTCTTGTTGTGGGTGACAATATTGAGAAATGAATCTCTAGATAAGGGGCTAGCTCCCCTTGATGCACCTTTAAAGCTCTCTCTCTAACTTAATAATTTAGATATCAAAAGGGATTAAGAGACACAACTAAAAAAATGAAAGGGCGATGCACCAATGTATAATTTCCTCTCAATTGATTGAAACCACTAATTAAAGACAAATGAGGTGTTTTTCACACAAGACTCAACTTAGGATTCATTGTTGCATCAATGTTTCATATGCTAGATTCAAGAAGGTATACAATTCTTGGGAAGGGAATGAATGATTCCAAAGAGGGATATAATCATGGACCACTTCTAGGATATCTCTACACTTATAAAAGAATACTAGCAAAGACCTATACCAATATCTTTTCTGGAAGTTGGTAGACCATCAAGAGTATAATCTAGAAAAGATAATTCTTCACTAGAATAGACCATCAAGATTCAAGTCATTACTCAATATTGTAGCATATGAGTGGTAACAACACTTGTATATTTCTTCAAGATTTATTTAAGTACAAATCTGGATAGAGTTTTCCAACTAACTAGTGGAGGCTATTAAAAAAAGCCATAAGAATGCATACATATAGCTTTTGAAAGAGAGGTCAAGCAAAGGAAGTTCAAGAGTCACTTTGACATGTGTCCATATGTGAAAATTAGTTACAATTCCATGTAGAAGAGAGGTGGGGTGAGCTACACCATGTTAGGAGGTCCACTTATTCGAAACTAGTCATAAGAATGGTGAAAAGTGGTATAAGACCTTCAAAATTGACACAAGAAATGGTTTCTATCAAAAAGCATCTATGGGCATTCGAAATTGAAAATAGAGGAGCCAACACATAACACTATTGAGGGAAATGGGACTTATGGTGATAGTTAGAAAATGCTTTTCCTAACTACCAGCCATCCTTTGGATACTTATGTTTGTTGATTTCATAGAAGTTATTTGATTTGGTTAGCTATCAATAATGACTTGAACCATCAACCTATCTATTTTGCTTACTTTTTCTACACTAGATGCTCAAGATTCAACCATTTTTTACATCCACATTTGTTCTCATGTTCCTACCAAGTCTTTTGATATCAACATCTATTTTTCATAGTTTTAAATTGATGTTTATGGGGTCTTCACCTTACTTATTCACTTAGAACAATTTCCTCATACTTAAACTTCTTTCAAACCTTTGTCAAGTGATCTTTAACTATGGAAAGTGCCATTTGATTCATGAAAAGGGCCCTTTCAGGACCTCTACATGGGACACTTTTTCTTGTAAGATATCTTTTAAGAAAATTATTTGGGGCACTTGGCTTCAAAAGTGTCCTTCAAAAATATTTGTCTCGACGACTTTTCCTGAAATAAATCCTTCTAGATTTTTTCTTTTGACCATTTTTGTAGACAATTTTATTAAACAAATTCCTTTGGACTTTTTGTTTTGGCATTTTTTCCTAAGAGAATTCATTTAGCTCTTTGCATCAGGTCTTTTCCTTTAGGATTTTTCCCAAAACAAATCCTTTGGCTCTTTTTTCTACATTAGTTTCTTTGGGATATCAAATGAGCTTTTGGATTTTGAAAATAGACTATTTGGTTCTTTGAAATATCCCTTCAGGTTTATTGAAGTGGATGAGCAAATCCCTATTCCTAATTCACAACATCATCACAAAATCACATAGGTAATTTTATAGTTGTAATTATAGTATTACACATTCAATTTCTAGCTATGTTTTATTTATTTCAAACTTTATGCTTTTATTATATTTATAAATTTATCAAGTTCCAAATTAATTTGTTTCATTTATTGCATATCTGTAGCATTGTTATTTCACATATCAATTTGTCTAATTAGAATTATAACTTTGTTCATCCACACATTTGATAAAAAAGAGGCACAAAACAAAAATCAAGACCAAGATGAGAATGAATATGCATAATAATTTTAGTAGATATGATAGGTGGAGTAGCATTAGTATAAGTAATACTAATAATAGCATTGTTACCAAGTGTGAAAGGATAAAATATAATAGGTGAAATAGAAGATTTCAAAGGCTCATTAATAGTTACAACATGTACATCCTTAGGTAAAAATTCCTTAGCTAATTTTTTATTATTTTTCTCCTCTTTAACAACATATATTAATGCATCAATTTACTTAGTAATTAATGAAAGATAGTGTTCAAATAAATTTCTCTCAAAGGACCCTTTGGCAATTTTAAAAATGCCTTTCTTGAAAGGAAACATACCCTTCAAGGAAATCAAAAAGTACCATTGGATTTTCTAAAATGACCCCTTCGACTTCTTGCAAATGACCCTTCGGTAATTTGAAAAAGGCCCCTTATAAAAGATTTAAGTTCCCTTCAAATAATTTTCAAGTGTCCCTTTAGCTTTTGGAAATGAATTTTCAAATTTCTTGCAAATGAACCTTCTGAAAGGAAAATACCCTTCATATTTTTTTACAGGGTACCTTGCTTCAAAAGTACCCTTTGAAAAGATTGGGATGCACCTTTTGGAACTTATGCATTTAAAAAATTATTTCAAATAAATTGTGTTGGGTGAATATTTTATCACTAGCTAATTGATGAAAAAATAGGTATATCAACTTCAACATAAGGATATTTATATGGAAAGATGTGTAGGTTTACCACAAATAAATGAGATAAATCTCTCCTCTCATCATGTGTAGGTTTACCACAAATAAATGAGATAAATCTCTCCTCTCATCAAGGGAAGGTTCCCTATAAGGTAGGGGAGGTTCCCTGTAAACTACTATAACTAATATAAGCTGAAAATACACCTAGGGTTGGGATAACACCATCCATCTCTCTTTTTTCAGAGATGATGTTCACAAGGACAAGGAGAAATCCTAGGTAATTACTGAAGGCATTTCTTTTCTTTCAGAAATAATGTTCATAAAACCAGAGGAAGACTTCCTAGGTTGTAACTGTAACCACAAGAAACCCATGAAAGCACAAAGTCTTTCATTACTTCTCTCAGTGATCAGGATGCAGTAACACAGTAGAATGAAGTGTAGCACAAAGTCTCCACTTCAAATACAACAAGTGAAAGATTATGAATGGCAATGAGAGCTCAAAGTCTCACCAATATCCTTTAAACTAAAATAGAAAACAAAAAGACTAAAGACAGTTATGGTAGCAGAAAGTCTCCCATAGTCAGCTCCAGGACACCTTCCAGATTATTTTCACTAGTTCTGCTTATTTGATTAAATGAACAAGACTATATTTAAGAAAAAAACATAAGAACAATTTCCTAGATAACACAAGCTATTTCAACACAAAGTCTGAAAGGTCACTTGCTTTCTCATTCAAATGACAAACTATGATTAATAGTCTGAGCTCAAAGTGTCAAGAATGCCTTTCAATTTGGGTAGAGTTTCACTTCCAATAACAGAGGGATCTCCCTTCTCCAAAATGAGACATTACAATATATAACACTCCAAAAAAGACTTGGTGCTTTATTTCAAAAAATGGCCCATGCTACATTCAATGCATTAGACAGAGGAAATTCTGTGAAGGGGCCATGCTGGAGCCAATCACTAGCCTAGACTTTGGCATTCTAATTATGTCAAGTGTCTCCTCCCAAGCATAGGTTTCCTGGTCCTCTTCAATATATTTACATGGTTGTCCATTCACTTTTACTCAAAAGAAGAAAAATAGGTCACACCCTTGAATTATCACACTCTTTGATGTCCACCTGGTGGACTATTCCACCTACTCGAATAACTCTCCTGTAGATATTTCTAGATTCATTGTAACTTTCCAACTTTCCTTACTACACTTTGTCCCTTCCTAGTGATCTGAGCTCTTGAGCTATCTTCTCACTTGTTGTTGGCTCTTTTGACTCCTTCTTTAGTTGTTCACTGAGTTTATTCCCGAGTCTGCATCTTTGAAAATCAACAAATATTTTATTACCCTAAATTTGACATCCATAGGGATGTCACTGGTCACCTGGTCACTTGAACCACATTAAACCTTGAACCTTGAAATCTTTTGGTTCAAAGGTTCAAGGGTTTAATGGTTCAATGGTTCATCAATTCAATGTTTTGTAAAGGGCCGTGTTCACTCTCTTTTTTCTTATATTGAACCATTTGGTTGAACTTCTTTTTGGAATCTTCCACTTCTTTCATTCACTCAAAGCTTTTGTTTAGACTTTTTACTCTTTAAACCTTGAACCTTTGAACCATTTCAGTTCAAGGTTCAACGGTTCAATGATTCAATCTATTTATTTGAATCCTTTGAAGCTTCATACTTTTTGGATCCTTTCCTTTTTTGTTGAAATTGTTAAACCTTTAAACCTTTGAACTTTTGAATCTTTCGAAGTTTAAGGTTCAATGGTTCAATGGTTCAATCTTAACTCTTCAAATCCTTTTATTCTTTTAAGTCCATCAAAGCCATTAAACCTTTGAACCTTTCAAAGGCAGGGTTCAATGGTTCAATGGTTCATTCAATTTGTTTAAAGCCCACCGTTAAGTCTTTTGATTGAAACTCAGCATTGAACTAGCCTCAAAACACTAAGGAAATGCCTTAAGTGCTTTAAACTTCCCTTTGAGAAAGCTTGCATGTTAAACCTATGAGTTTATTAGCTAAAATGCTTGAATAATTGAAGAACTTGGATGCTTAGAACATTTTTGAAAGAAAAAAGAGACAATTTTGGCCTACAAGACCAAAATAATCGGCATGTTGTCCACATAAATAAGTGACAGATTTTGGAAACAATAGCTAGCTCCAATTGGGGAACTTCCATTTATTGAAATTTTGAAACAATCAAAGGGAGTAGAGTCTATAATCTCAATGCTTTCATCTATGCCATTGGGCTATAGAGTAATGCTACCCAAAAATAAAGGTGCCAAAAACAAATGAATAACACAAAACAAATGGAAGACTTATATAAAAATTATACATATGTACAACTGGACTTATCTGATACTTCAAGGATTAAAGTGCTTCAAATGCTACCCACTGTGAGGTATAGAAAATGGCATTCCATCTTGATATTTTAGAAAGAAACTATCTTAACCATTTAAATAATGAATGGCAAATGGACCTCTCCACAAGGAATCCAATTTCCTATCCATTCCTTTTGGTTCTCTCCTCTTGTCCCACAACAAGACTTAATCTCCAATATGGAAATCATGAATCCTTACTTTATGGTCGAAGAGCCTCTTTACCAGACTTTGATACATATCAATACGATCAACCACCATAGTTCATTGCTCATTTAGTTCAGTCAAGCACATGATCCTCTTATCGATGGAACTTTTAACAATTGAATCTTCTACTACCTTTGCCAACTTTAATGCTGGTAATTATAGGGTGATTGGTATCTTTGCATTGAGACCATACATAAGTTGGAATGGTGACATACCTATCTCCCTCTTGGGTGTAATTCTATCTACTCATAAGGCATCAAACAATGCTTTATGCTAGGTTCTCTGATTGACATCTACCAACTTCCTAATAATGGTCACTAGGTTCTTGTTGCTTGATTTTTATTGACCATTTCCTTGTGAATAATAGTCAGAGAAGTGGGAAAGGATAATATCATAATTGTATTAAAACTTAGTAACCTCTTGGGAAGTAAAATATGTAGCATTATCTGTTACAATCCTAGTTGGCACTCCAAAGTGGGAGATGATATTTTCCTTGAAAAAATTACATACCACTTTTGAAGTAGCATGCTTAGTTGGGATGGCTTCCACCCACTTGGTAAAGTAGTTTGTGGCTATAAGAACATAATCATGTCCAAAACTCAAAGATTGGTTTATAGTGCCAATGAAACCAATATCCCACTGTTGAAATGGCTCTTCAATTACTACTAGCTTGAGAGGTAATGTAGCTAATTTGAGTCTTCAAACAAACTATTGGCATAGTTCACATCTACGTATCCATTTGTATGCATCTTGAAATAGATTAGGCCAATAATACCTAGCTCATAGAATCTTATGAGAAGTTTCAGGTGCAAAAAAAGTCCTCCACAAGACAAATTGTGGAAGGAATCCAAAAGTTTGTTCTGCTACACTTTATCCACGCAGCAAAAGAATACCCCATCAAGGTTCCTCTTATACAAACCGTTGTCCCACAAGATAAAGTTGGTAGCTTTCAACTTAACATTCTTCTTTTCTTTATGAGATAGGTGAGAAGGACACTCACCATAGGTAAGGAAATGAGTAATATTTGAATACCACTCATTCATAGTGGTGACAAAGAGAACTTTTGGTGTGTCTTCAACTTCTATTTCTTCATGCCCTGTTTCTTTTGGTATGTTATCAGTAATTAATTGGTAGATACCCCTTCCCTGCACAACTTTCATTAGTTTGATAATTAGATCAAACTCTTAGATTTTAGAAATCCAATTACCCCTTTTGGTTCCAAACCCCTGCTGAGTTAGTATGGACTTGACTATTGTATCAAGGACCAGAGCAATAGTGTGTGAGTTTCGGATGTAAAAATTGGAAGTGCTTTACCATAGCATAAGCATGCTTCTCCATGTTTGAATATTTTAGCTCATGATCTTTGAGAGGATAACTCATGAATTGAATGGGAGATTCCACACCTTCCTTGTTCTATTGAACCAAAATGGCTGAAAGCGTGTGTTCAGAAGCATAGCTGTACATCATGAAGTCTTTGGTGTAATTAAGACAAACCAAAATTGGGGCATGGGTGATAACTTCCTTGATGTCTTGAAATGCTCATTTGCCTCCTTTCATCTAGTTAAAAGTGCCTTTGCCTTTTATCATGTTGATAATGTGGTGAGTCTTCTCTACAAATTTAGGGATAAACCTTCACAAAAAATATACCTTTCCAAAGAAATAGTGGATTGCAGTCTTACTGGTGAGAAGAGCAAGCTCTTGAATGGATTTGACCCTTTTTGGGTTGATCTTTAAGCCTTCTAAAGATATAGTGTGTCCAAGAAGTCTACCTTCTGTAACTCCAAAAATATATTTCTTGGGATTAAGAGAAATACCATTTTGCCTACATCACTCTAGCACTTTTTGTAGATGATGTACATGATCAGGATGATGTTTATAAAAGACAATCAAATCATCAAGGTATAACACAATGAACTTCCCCATTTCATTTCCAAAATCAAGATCCATCACTCTTTAGAAAGTGGGGCTAGTAGTGATCAAGCCAAAAGGCATTATGTGATATGCAAAAGTGCCCCAAAGTGTTGTGAAAGTGGTCTTATGCTGGTCTGCTTTACCAACTTCCACTTGATTATATCCCAAAAAACCATCTAGCATTGATAACATCTCAGTGCCAGTCACTGTCTATAGTAGCTGATCCATGATGGGTAGGGGATAGTTGTCCTTCAAAGATGACTGATTCAGATTTCTAAAATCAACACATAGGCAAATTTGTCCATTTTTTTTCTCATAGGGACTATGTTTGCAATCTATGTGGAATGTTGGATTGGGAAAATAATTCTTGCATTCATCATTTTCTGTATCTCAGACAAAATCATGCCTGATATCCTGGGGTTATACTACCTTTGCGTCTGCTTGTGAGGCAATGACCCAATCTTGAGAGGAATTTCATGCTAAATTTCTTTAGGTTGGAGAGATTTTAGATCATCATAAGAGTATGCCAAAACATCAATGTAATGGTGAATTAGAGTGATAAATTTGATTTTTTTTATCAGGGCTACAATAATTCCCAATGTCGACCATTTTTGGATTGTCTTCTATACTCAAATTGATTTGATCAAAATCTTTGGAGGATTTTGAATCCATTTTTTATTCCTTGATAAACCTATCATGCTTGTCAAAAAGTTTCTCAAGAGAAACTAATCCTTTGGGAATTTTATTCCCTTTGAGCTGAAGGAACTCTTCATTAGCTTTTGAATTTGTTTTCGAAGCTAATTCCCATAGTGGAGATTTACTACCTTCAAAATGAAGATTTTCAAAACTATCCATCTATTCCAAAAAAGTAATGATTTGGTTGTCACCATTGAACACCTGCCAATGGTAAGCCTTATCAAGTACACTTAGTTGAAAAATCAACTCGATAGTGTACCTATTTTCTTTGAAATCTTGGTGAGGGACCTAGAGAGTTTCAGAGACAGCCAACGAATCTGCTCGACTATTAAATTCTCTAGGCATGATAGAAATAATGAAAGCATCAAAGCTTTCAATGCAATCCCACACTAGATTATGATAATGCCACAATATGTCATTATTAGTTTGATACAGGGTCCTCACCTAACAAACCACCAGTTTAGCATCTCTTTTAGCATGAAGGATTTTAGCACCTTTATCTTGAGTAGCCTTTAAACTGAGTAGCAATGATTCATATTCAGCATTGTTGTTAGTGTTGATGAACTGCAACTTATATGCATAGGGAAAATATCTCTTTGAGGAGATATTAAAATAACTCTAGCTCTAGAACCAGTAGAATAATTACTGCCATTGAATTTTAAAATCTAGACATCATCAAAATTTGATCTTCTTTTAGATTTTTATTCATCAAGCAGGGAAGATCCCATTTCATGTGTACTATGCCCTACCAATTTTTCTGATGCCTTATCTGAATTTTTTGGATTGTCACTTAGTAAGCTTTTGTCTACTAAAATAGGAATGTCTTCAATAGACAAAAAGTAATTACCCATCCTTGAAGACTCAAATAGAATTTGAGCTTTAGAGGCTAACATTTGGGTGACAATATACTTTTCTTCCTTAGGAGGTAGCCTTTGCATGATGCCCTTCACAAGTATCCTCACCTTAGACAGGTCCATGCTCAATTCTCCACCAACATCCTTACAAAAATTTCATTCAAACATAATGCCATAGGAGGCTAGAACGTCGACCATCAGGACTGTCATTTTGATTCTCTTATCTGGAAAATCTACAAACACAAATTAAGCATCTTTGATTTGTCCAAACAAAGGCACTTATTTGTTTTCCATGGATAAATATCTACCAAAGGTCTTAGTTAGTGTAAGACCAAGAGAGTCTGCCACTTTAGCAGGCATGACATTGTCAGAAGCACCTGAGTCTATAATGCAATTGTTCAGCTGATGACTGTTTATCAATAGGGAAACATAAAATGGTTGTATTTTCCTAGGGGTAGACAGAGGAGTAATCAAAATATTATTTTAGGTGGATGCATTCTTGGGGAGACCAGGAGTTACTTTTAAAATATCTTGTCCTGTAGGGATAGTTTTATTCTTGATGCATTGAACTAACCTATCCAAGTGCTTATAGTTGGATTGCAAGAATTCAAACTCAGACATTTGAATTTTGGTCTTCTTAACATGGTCAATTATATCAAATGACTGAAATGAATTAGAAATAGGGGAAGGCAGTCCATCCTTCTAGTTTTTTGGAGGTGTGGTACTAGTATGAGAATTTGAAGTAGAAGGAAAAGGAATATTTGAGGTACTTACTTTCTTAGTGATCACCAAGTCCTTTGATTGAAAAGGTAGAGAAGTCCCTCATTTATAAATTCAAATTTTTAATCGAGATTATTCCCCTATTTTTCCTTTATCTACTTGTTGAGCTGACTAGATTTGGGACCTGGTAAATACAATGTATGACCCATCAAACACTTCTGACTTACTTCTAGCTTCTTCCTAGTAATTCAAGAAACCAATGTTGGAGTCTCTAACTAATTATTCTTCTCCTTTTATGAAGAGATTATCATCATATTATTGATCAAACTCAAGTTGGAAAGAGGAATCATGTTCAGATTCATGATAACCAATTATTGAGTTAGCTGGTGCTGCTTCAATGGCAAGCTTCCCTAGTGGGGGAGGAAGATGATTTAGCTGCCCTTGATTCTTGGCAACATTGCCTTGATATGAATGGTTAGGGAATGTCCTCCTTGGTATATCTTGATAAGAAGGAGGATTAGACATCCCATGTGCCATTTTATTTTTTAGAGCTAGAAACTCATTTGCTAGCTTTTGTACCATAGGATCAGTGGTCCCTGTAGAAGAATATTCAAAAGATGAAGAAGATTTATGTCTGTTAGAATCTCTTCTTATCTTCCCTACCAAGATGAGATCATTTTTGATCTCAATGGCCAAATCTTGAGCTATAGCCAGGTCTATGTGGCTGGCCCACTTCAACAAGAAACTCACTTCAGGAAGTTGAGAATTGATGAAGAATCATTTGAGATTCTCAGGTGTTAGCTAAGCAATCATGGGAATCTTATTCCTCAGCTTATCAAATTTAGCTATGAAGTCCCTCATAGGTTCATGAGGCTCTTTCTTCATTTGTGTGAGCTGAGCCAATAGGGCATGTGTATCTTCTATAGGCTTGAACCTTGATTCAAACTTGGCTTTGAGGGTGTTCCAATAAGTCACAGCCTGGGCCTGCAAATGATAAAACCAGTCTACAACAGCACCTTGTAATGTTTCTACAAATAGTTTGACTACTATGTCTTCATATTCCATGCCTATCACACCACAAGATATGCAGAAGGATACAATATGCTCATCAGAATGAAATCTCCCATCACCAAAGAACTTGGGGAAATTCTTCCTTGAAATATGAGGTAGTTCATGTAAGGGTGGAGTTAGATTTAGGGGACCAAAGGTGTTACCCCAAGGGCCTTGAGCTACCATTATATGACATGGAAAGGAGGGATAAACAATCTTGGTGGAGTATGTATTGAGAAATATCTGCCAATAGAGGAAAGTGAAGATTTTCCTGGTATTGGAAACCTAACATTGGTAAGAGGAAAACTCCTAGTTTGCTAAAGGTGAGTTTGTGGAGGGGAAATATCAAAGTTATTTTTCTACACAAACTCAAATATAGGGTCAACAATACTTTGAGCTCTCTAGCTTTATGTATAACATGGACCTACCAGAGTGTAAAATGGAAATGGAAAATAATTGGAACTACTTCAATTTGAAGCTTGAGGCTTCAAACAATGCATTCTTCCCTAGCAGAGTCACCAAAAAATTATTGTGTGAATATTTTGTCACCAGCTAATTGATGGAAAAATAGGTATATCAACCTCAAAATAAGGAGATTTATACGGAAAGATGTGTATGTTTACCATAGAAAAATGAGATAAATCTCTCCTCTCATCAAGGGGAGGTCCTCTATAAGGTAGGGGAGGTTCTTTGTAAACTACTATAATTAATATAGGCTGAAAATACACGTAAGGGTGGGATAACACCATCCATCTCTCTTTTTTCAGAGATGATGTTCACAAGGACAAGGAGAAATCCTAGGTAATTGCTAAAGGCATTTCTATTCTTTTAGAAATGATGTTAAAAAAACTAGAGGAAGACTTCCTGGGTAGTAACTTAACCACAAGAAACCCACGAAAGCACAAAGTTTTTCATTGCTTCTCTCACTAATTAGGATGCGGTAACACAGTTGAATGAAGTGTAGCACAAAGTCTCCACTTCAACGACAACAAAGTGAAATATTACAAAGGGTAATGGGAGCTCAAAGTCTTACCAATATCCTTTAAACTAAAATAGAAAACAAATAGACTAAAGACAGTTATGGTAGCACAAATTCTCCCATAGTCAGCTCCAAGACACCTTCTAGATTATTTCCACTAGTTCTACTTATTTGATTAAATGAACAAGACTATATTTAGGAAATAGACATAATAACAATTTCCTAGATAACACAAGCTATTTCAACACAAAGTCTAAAAGGTCACTTGTTTTCTCATTCAAATGACAAAATATGATTAATAGTCTGAGCTCAAAGTCTCAAGAATGTCTTTCAATTTGGGTAGAGTTTTACTTCTAATAATAGAGAGATCTTCCTTCTCCAAAATGAGATATTACAATATATAGCACTCCAAGAAAGACTTGGCACTTTGTTTCATAAAATGGCCCATGCTACATTTAATGC
The DNA here is from genome assembly GCA_037957365.1 of Torreya grandis. Taxonomy (NCBI): domain Eukaryota; kingdom Viridiplantae; phylum Streptophyta; class Pinopsida; order Cupressales; family Taxaceae; genus Torreya; species Torreya grandis. Next base: position 4,504,394 of record JARHVA010000658.1, on the reverse strand, counting down.
ATTAGAGAGAAGAAATTTTGTGAAGGGGCCATGTTGAAGTTGATCACCAGCCTAGACTTTGGAATTCTAATTATATCAAGTGTCTCCTCCCAAGCATGGGTTTCCTATTCCTCTTCAAGATATTTACATGGTTGTCCATTCATTTTTACTCAAAGGGAGAAAAATAGGCTGTGCCATTGAATGCTCACACTCTCTGATGTCCCCCTGTTGGAATGTTCCACCTATTGGAATAACTCTCCTACATATATTTATAGATTCACTATAACTTTCCCTCTTTCCTTACTACACTTTTTATCTTCCTGTTAATCTAATCTCTCAGGCTATCTTATCGCTTACTATTGGCTCCTTCAGTTCCTTCTTTGGTTGTTCACTAAGTTTGTTCCCAAGTCTGCATCTTTGAAAATCAATGGATATTTCATTACCCTAAATTTGATTTCCATGGGGACATCACTAGTCACTTGGTCACTTGAACCACTTTGAACCTTGAACCTTGAGCTCTTTTGGTTCAAAGGCTCAAGGGTTCAATGGTTCAATGGTTCATCAATTCAATGTTTTGTAAAGGGCCACACTCGCTCTCTTTTTTATTCTATTGAACCATTTATTTAAATCATTTAGTTGAACTTCTTTCTGGAATATTTCACTTCTTTCATTCACTCAAATATTTTGTTCAAACTTTGAACTCTTTGAACCTTTGAACCATTTCGATTCAAGGTTCAACAGTTTAATCTATTTCTTTGAATCCTTTGAAGCTTCATACTTTCTAGATCCTTTCCTTTTTTGTTGAACTTGTTGAACCTTTGAACCTTTGAATCTTTCAAAGTTCAAGGTTTAATGGTTCAATCTTAACTCTTTGAATCCTTTTATTATTTTAAGTTTGTCGAAGCCATTGAACCTTTGAACTCATTAAACATTTGAACCTTTCAAACGTGGGGTTCAATGGTTCAATGGTTTATTCCATTTGTTTGAAGCCCAACATTAAGTTTTTTGATTGAACCTTGGCATTTAACCAACCTCAAAACATTAAAGAAATGCTTTAAGTGTTTTAAACTTCCCTTTGAGAAAGCCTGCCTGTTGAACCTACGAGTTCCTTAGCTGAAAATGCTTGAATAATTGAAGAACTTGGATGCTCAGGACATTTTTGAAAGAAAGAAAGAGACAATTTTGGACTATAAGACCAAAATGATCAGCATGTTGTCCACAAAAATAAGTGACGTATTTTGGGAAAAACAAATTGTGTGGATAATTTTCTCAAAAGACTTTGTACCCCTAACCCAAAAAGGATATCCTTTAGGGAAATTATTTTGGACAAAATGTCTGAGATAATTTCTAACACTTGAACAAAAAACTTGAAAATAAAAACTTTAAAAGAAAGAACACTTGTACATTTGCCATGAGTTTTGTGTGAAACACCTCCTCTGAAGGAATTTGTACATAATAAAAAAATGTAAAATTAAATGATTGAGCTCAAATGACTAAGTACATAAATACTTTACAGCAAGTCTTTGAACATGAATAACTTTACTTGTGCTTTAGTGAAGGACCTAAAACTTAGTACACAAGAACCTTGAACTAGGATAAACAAATACACATGATTAGCTTCTTTTACAACTGCTACATGTGTAAGATCTAGAACTTTGAAACTATTCTTTAATCTCTATTCAGACCTAATAACATGACTCAAAGAAGGTAAAAGGACCTAGACAACAAATTGATCAAATCTAATAGCATTCATATTGCATTGAAGCAATCTAAGCTCACACTATGACATGATACTCACCTCTAAAATATTTAAAGATTAAATTTCTATATAGGGGTGCCTCGTTTTGACTTACAAGATCAAAATTTGGTCAATAGGTGGTCCAAGTAGTCTCACATGTAATGTGTGAGTATGAAG
>JARHVA010000658.1:4400000-4497500 GCA_037957365.1 Torreya grandis | reverse complement strand
AAGTAAATTTGGGGGAGGCATGGTTTTGTCTAAAGTCTTAGGGGAAGAAGGATGCAAAATATCAATATCTTGTCACAATTTATGACAATGGGTGGATTAATGATTATTTATTCCTTGTAAGTAACAGATACACTTGTGAGTAGGCTTAGGAGAAGCACTAATAGGCAGAGGTGTAACAAGAATATAATAATATAGATAAGACTCATCAACCCATTTGGTGGGAAATGGATCCATCTTAGGTAAATGAAGTAAACCATCACCAAATAAGGGTGGTGGTAGAGAAGGAACTAGACTAGGCTTAAAATAAGGAGTGATGGTAATAGAAGTAAGGATAGATTCAATAACAATAGGAGCAAGAATGGGATCAACTACAATGAAAGAAACAATACGCTCAACTATAGCAGGAGCAAGAATGGGCTATAATGTGGGTTCTACTAAGGGAGGGGTAGGATATATAGAATGATAAAGAAGGGTTGTAAATATAACAAGGATAAACAAGCTATAACAGTCAAGGTACCTAGCAAAGTAGTAAGGCCTAGTCATTACATTATTCATGAGCATAGTCCTTTGAGGTTATTCATAAAATAGAGGTATTGGTCACATCTCTACCCTATGATAAAGATGAAAAATACTAAAATTAGGAACTATAAGTGAGGTAAAATGGGAAGATACATGAAAAGACTCAAACAAATAAGAAAAATAATAGACAATCTTAGCATTATGAGCTTGGATAAGACTGCCTAAGAATTGATTATCTAAGGAATAACCATCATCATAATCTCGTGTGTGAAGATCAATGATGCAATTAGGGATGACTTTATCATCCTATGAAGTGTGGTGAATATAATTCTGAGTCTTGTTCAAGACTATGAGAATGTCATCATAAGGAGGTTTAAAATAATGAGGTTGTAAAGAAATTGGAAGCTGCAAGATGAGATGGGGTGAGAGATAAAAAGTTTTAATATTTAGGTTAATCTCATTAGGCTCATCATCATCAGAGTCTAAAAGGTTAAGAGGAATATTCCCAATAATTTTAGGATGACCATTGTAACCTCTAGTGGAATTAATGGGAAAATTGAGGCATTAAGACTCATAGAATGGAATAATGAGTAAATCTTGAAAAAGACATGGTCTTGGAATTTGTTTGAAATTCCAAGGGTTAGTGTCACTCTAAATCTTAAAATGGCTCCATTATGATGGAATTTAATTCATTAGAAGGAAGAAGAAGTAACTAATCTCATATAATGATTCCATGGCCTAACAAGTAACAGATTATAAGAAAGGGGAAAGTTAAATATCATCACCTTCACATGAATGGTGACAGGTGGGATGGTAATGGGAAGCCACACACAACCTAGAGGTAGTATTTACCTAATATCATATCCTTGTCATGTACCATGTGTGGACTTTAAGTTGCATTCAAAATATCTAAGGGTCTTAATTAAATAAAGAGAGGCAACACAGGTGCTAGAACCCTCATCATCAATGCATGTTTAACCTAGATATCACTTATTTTGAAACAAGGGAGGATCATTTGCATGAAGTAGAATCTCATCAAGAATCATAGAAGATATAGGAAATTTTAAGGAAAGAAAAGTATCCATAGTTTTGTCAACATTGATAGATATCTCTTCACATTATTATAATATTTTAACCTTATATCTAGATAAAGTTGCTTCACATCATGCTAGGGTATGATGAGGGATGTTCATCTTGAATAAGAGTTGCATAAGATGGTTTATATGACATGGGGAGGTCCTCATAAGCTCAAGGAATGGAATTTGGGATGGGAGGTTAGTGAGATCCATAATGGAATCCCACTCATCATAACCCATGAGGAGATTGTTAGAAATAGGTGCATAATGATTAATAAGGTTCTTAAAAAGAGGAACCAAAGTACATTAGAATTGATGTTGATAATAAGGAGAAGGTGTAGAATAAGGTTTTCAATTATGTTGGAAAGATTAAATAGTTGGTTTAGGTTGGTTTTGAGAGTTGGTAGAATAAGTGTTAGTAGAGGATTGATTATTATTAGTGTTAGAAGATGGAGGGATGGTATAAATAGAATGGGAGGTGTATCCAAGGGAGAATTAGGAATTGGATCATCACATTTTATAAGATCATCTAGTTTCAACACATTTAAATGAGTTAGATAAGAATCTTGGATAACACAAAAATGTTTGAGATGATGTAGTAGTGTAGATAGTTTAGAATCAATAAGACAAACCACCCTTAATATATTATTCATGTTAACTACATTCTCTTCAGAATTGGGGTTAATAATAATTTCTACATTGTTGGTTGAAAGGGTGGGCTTGTCTTGGGTGTCTTTATTAGGTTGATGGTTAGGAAGAGGGTCTTTGTAGATAACTAAATGAGCATTGGCTTGATTTAAGGCTTGAGATTTAGTATGTGATTCATGAGCCTTAAAATTAATGTCATAGGATTATTAATGATTTTGAATGATATAATCATGAATAAAGTTAGGAACAAGAAGAAAATCCATGGCTAAATTACAAAGCTATTGACAGGTCTCATGAGAGTGGCCCAAACTAGCATGCAATCAAAAAAACTTGTTAGGATCATACCACGATTTTTTGGGACAAGTGGGATCAGGTTCTTTTGGAAGAGGCCTAGGTAGATGCTTAAGTAATTCAGTTGAGGATAAGGTTTTGTGAACGTTAATGATATTTGGTGAAGATAGATGAGGATTGGTATATTTTTGAGAAAGGGGAGTTGGTTCTAAATATTGGTTAGGAATGATAGCTTGAATAGTGTGAATGGTGTCATAAAAGTCCATGATACCATCATTGGTAGCATTATAATTTTTGTTTTTAAGTAAAAGACTAGAACCTGTAGAAGGCTGGGGTGGCTCAAATTGACACATAAGGAAATTTTAAAATTTATCTTGGTTAATAGCCTCCTCCAAAGTAAGTGGAAAGAGAGTGCAGACATGATATTATAACTTGGGAAAAATAACATTAGTGAAGAGATGGAAAAAATTATCATCGTCCATGTTATGTTTACACTTCTTTGACAAACTTTTCCACCTTTTAACAAAAGCTTGAGTAGTTTTGTTTCTAAGTTATTTATAATTTATGAAGTGGGCCAAAGTATTTGTAGGAAGATCACTAGTTTGAAATTATTGAACTAAGGCATTCACTAAATATTCTAAACTAGTAATGGAATGAGTTATAAGTTGATTGTACCAATTTAAGGCATCACCCTTGAGGGTTTTGATTAATATAATAGTAGTGGAAAAGGTTTTCAATTCAATCCAATCTTTATAAATATTTCCAAATGTTTTAAGATGAAGGGTAGGATCAATTAATCCATTATAAGAAATTGTAGGGGTAATACCTTCGATATCAATATTTAACAATTTGAGTGGTAAGAGGATCATTATGAATATGATTAATGGTTTTATCAACCAAAGGAGGTTGAGGGATGAAATTGCCTTGGGAATATAAAACAAGAAGAGGGGGAACATTTTGGTTATGCATTCCCCAAGTCATTGGTTGAGGATGAGTTTGAAGATGGAGAAGGTGATTTTGCATTCTCATCATTTGATTTTTGTTAGGAACTTGAAAGGTGTTCATTTAATTAAGTGTTTATAAAAATAATTGTTGGGTTTAATAAAAATTATTTGAAGAATTAGAGTTAGTATTAAAATTGGTATTAATGGCTTCGTTACCACTATTGGTGTTGATAGGAGCTTGAGAGGAACTATGAGAATGTGAAGCACTAGTGGAAAAATTTGATTGTGTAGAAAAAGATGGACTAGTGAAGGGATGAGAAGAAAAGAACTAGAAGCATTATTACCTTGGGTAGAAAAAATACACTAGTGGAAGGATTAAGGATAGTGGATCTTGTAAGAGGCCCACTAGATGTAGAAGCTTCCATGTTAGTGGATATACTAGGCATGGAGGTAGAATAGTTTAAAGAGGAAGAGGTCATAGTATGAGAAGGGGTCATAATCTAGGGAAGAGGCTAAGAATTAAATAAGGTAGTACCCTCAAATCCATTTGATAATGTGGGATTAGGTGAATGAGGCTCTTCAAATTAACCACTAATCATAAGTTGGTAAATGGTAGAGGGATCCTATTGAGCATGGTCATTGGTGTCTTAGATTGTCATTTATGTCAAAGAGAGCATGTGGTACTAATGAATTAATGTCAAAGTGATATATTTGATATAGTGAAAGATATGGTACTTGTGAATGTATATAAGGACAAAGAAGAGGTGGTGAGGCATCCATAAATGTATTAACAAAGCTTTGGTATGTTTTGTGAGCATTTAGAATGAGCAAAATCTATATTCTAGCTTAAAGAGAAGCCAAACCGTCACTGCATGTCATGTAGATATGTGAACAAGTAATTTTATTAATCTAATCTAGGTATGAAGAAAGTTAATAATTGTAAAAGGTTTACATAAAGATTTTTTTTATATATCCAAGAAGCTACCCTAAAAATTTGGAATCTTGAAGTGATTTCTAGCTCAATTTATAAAGCTTCAAAGTTGCTCTAATAGACTCTGATGGTCCAAAGACTTTCAATTTTAATCATGTTCAAGTCTAAGGTAATTGGTCTAAAAGATCAAATGGTGAGAAATTAATAATACATATTGAGATCAATGGTGCATATGAAGTCAACATGTCAAAGGTTACATGTGCTAGTGACAAGTGTCACAAGCTCACTAAAATATGATAGAAGATTGGTGAGCATCAATTTGTACTTATGAAGATCAATGATGTAGTAAAAGTCAAAGAGTCAACAAAGCATGGGGGACTTCCAAGTGGAACAAGTGCATAGAACGATAACAAAGAGTTCAGAAGGCACATGAGGGTGCCAAGTGTCATAATCATATGAGTTTTGATCAATATCTAATGGTGAGCATTGCAAGATAAAGACCTAGATGATCCAAGGAGATAGATGGTATGTATTTGGTCAATATTTTAAGGGTTCATGAGATGAGGTCAACATTTTCAAAGTTTAACAATTGATCAGTGACCATTGGAATTCAAATATTCAAATTTGTGAGGGAAGACCAGTCTATAGTTTTTGTGTTATAGATTTTGAATATGTAAAATTTGACCATGGTGTAAAATAAAAGTTGTAGAGGACTTAAAGGTGAATACAAAAATATTTATTTAAAGTTATTATTATTTTTTAAATCAAATTTATTGAGATCCAAATTTAATTATGTATGTGTTCATACTCTTCAAGTAACCTAAGAAGGGTATGGTATTTCAATGTTTCAAGATGAACTAAGTGTTGGAACATGTTATAGACTTCATGAGGACCATATGTGTGGATTATGGAGGTTTGACCAATCCAAATTCTATATGATCAAAGGCTTATAATTTGAATGTGTGTTCATTTTTGGTGATCATATATATAGAATGATGTTTGTGTTAATTGTGTTGTAGCAAAAGGGTGTTGTGATGGATGTTGTCACTTAAAGAGGGCCTATATATCATGTGGCATGGGTCTATGTATTGTAAAAGTGATATTTTGCTCTATGTTTTCTTGGATAAGTGTTAAAGAGGTGAATGGGTCTCCATAAGACCTAAAACAACACTTAGGCTTATTTTAAAGAGGGTACTACTTAAAGGTGACCCATGTAGATGCCTTAGGAGTGAAGTCATGTGTTGTGGCTGATAAAGACGGTTGTGAACATGATATTCATGAAAAAAATATAAAACGTAAAACCAATTGTGATGGTTTCTATAATTGTGGGATATGTGGAGAGAATAATAGAGAGATGTGTGAGTAGATCATGTGTTGAGACTATAGAAGATAGAGAAAAGAGGCAAGTCAGAGTGAGGATTGTGTGTATGACATTTTGGTCATGTCTCTATTGTGATTATAGAGTTTCTTCAAGTTTGTGGCTGAGGATGAGAGAAGAATATTAGGGTGATTCGAAAGGGTTTTTTGGATGCATTGCTTGTGTGAGCAAGGTTGAGAAATTGTGAAGGGTGAAAAATAGGTGTTATAAATTATGTCTCCATTAGATTGAAGTGAAATCAAAATTCTAAAGCTATTTATTTCATAGGTGTTATGCGGGTGCTCAACATCTAGATCAAGTGGGTGTTTGTTCATACTTAAGAGTGGGTCCTCTTTGTAAAGTGGGTACTTCACTAAAAGGGTATCTTATTTTTTATCATCTTATAGGACAAGTAGTCCATGTTATTTTAGGCTTGAGAGTGGGTTTTATTCCCCATGAGGGTTTCCCATAGGAATCATGTGTTATATGTTTGATCTTGTGTATAATTTCAATATATGATCCCTCTTGTTTATGTTACTTGATCAAGTTGATATATGATTTTTAATTAAGAGTTTAAAAGGATCTAAATTGAATATTAAAATATTTGGAATCACTAATTCACCCCCATATCTCAATGATTGTACCTCCAATAGATCCTTCCCTCAATGTTGTGAAAATTTAGAGATAATGAAGATCATTTTAGGGGTATACTCTAATTAGGGTTGGTATATTACAAAAAAGAGAAGATTAAGCTATGAAGAGGTATTAGGAGGGGTCCCATAGTCCATTGTGTGAGTGGGCTATGTGAACATTACTCTCATCTAAGAGAGGAGCCCTAATTTACATATGGGAGACCTTATGATAATTGGTAAAACTCATCATTTTTATTGAATTCAAATTAGTATTATCTTCAAATAAAAAATTCATGATGAAGGATAAGGACTAAAACTAAGTAAGAAAAATGCAAAATTAAAAAAACATGAAGTGGAAGAAACAATACAAGGTTGATTGGGTTAACCCAGCATAGAAAAAAAGGCTCATAAATAATATAGGGACATTTGGGTCGATCCAATAAAATAAATACAGGTTGAAAAAGTGTATAGGGTCAACTAGGTTGACCTAGTACATCAGACAGAGAAAATCAAGAAGTCTAACAGACTGTGTCGATTGAAATGACTGTGTACTAAAAATAGTTTTTTAAGTACTTAGAAAAGTAAGAACTAAATATAAAAAAACAATCAATTAGATCAAAGAGGTTGACCCAATTGAGGCACATGACACAAAACCTTACACCAATATTGGTTAATGCAAGGTTTTTCAATACAAAATACAGTTGAATAAAGAGAAAGCAATCAACATGAAAAATAAAAGCTAACTAGTTGGTCAACCTGAATGTTATTAGATTATTAGAATATGATTTTAAATGTGATGGGAATTTGGTTGTAACCAAGGAACTAAAAATTAGTCTAAGGATAGTTTTAGGAAGTGAAAAATATCTATATTGGCAATGGTACAAGCTTGGTATTGGGGCCTACCCCTTACTTCAAAAACTATAATGATAAGGGTGTTGGGTTCTTATCTATAATATACCATTAATGACGTGTTTATACTTGGCCAAAAAACCAAGTCAGCGTCCCCCTTGGTGATGAAATCTAAGTAGGTTGGCCTTGGGTAGATAATTATTAAAGTGCTTGTTTAAAATTTTGTGATTTAGTTGTGTGTGTATAAAGTATAAAATAATGAAACTAAATGGTAAATTGAAAATTACCTAATTATACTATGTGTTCTATTCTAATCATGTAAGAAAAAAGAAATGAAAGTGTGAGCTAATTACTAGCATATAAAGGTTAGTTCTAACTTTGAAACATGTTACAATGTTGATGCAGTTGATAGTGTATGAATATAGTATAAAATAGGGTCTCCAGTGTCATCTCTGTAATGTGGAAGCAAGGTCTAAAAATGAATAGGTTCATTCTCATTATCTAGATATCACACAAAATATAAAACTAGGTTGATAAGGTTAATGTAGTTGACTGTAAAAGAGTAATTTTAAAGATTACAAATTGTGAAAATAAAGACTATAAGGAAAGAGAAAAAGGAGAGGAAGGAACCTTGGTGGGTTTGAAGATGTAAAGAAGTGATATTTTTGTCAAATAACCTTGGAAAATTCTTTAAATTTCTACTAATAGGGTCGAATAGGTCGATCTAGCTTTATAGAAGCCTATTGCTAAGTGCCTAAAATGTATAAGGTCAACTGGGTTGACCTAGTATGATAAACATGATGCCTAAACTATATAGGGTTGACCTAGTATGTTGAAAAGGAAGTCTAAAAGTCTAAAAAATTATATTGGGTCAACTGAGTTGATCCAACATCTTATACTTGAAAAAGAACCTACATAGAAAGAATAGAGTTGTATGGTTGTGATTGTGTGTTAAACCTGTGCATAGAAATTAGAACTTGGTGGATGCAATTGACCCAGTATGTAAAATTTATGATAAAAATAATGATAAAATAAAGAATAATAAGTGAACAAATATTTCAAGTGTTAGTTAACATTGGGTTCACCAAAATATATGTAATCAAAAATGAATCTTGTCTATAAATCACTCTTAGCTTGTAAAATATAGGGCATACCTACACTTCTGATTGGGAATACATTTGTTAAGTAGGATCATGAACAATATGGGGATCCATTAGACCTAATTAAGAGATATCTTATCACAATACACTATATTAATGAGGGTTCCAAATCTTCCAATCTAACACAATCATGCAATAACTCTATGGGGGTCCTAGGTTTTGATATTTCACTTATTCTAATAAAAAGAAATTAAATCTAATCTAGTGTTCACCAAATCTTGTGGCACAAAGTGGAGGCTATAAATAATAAAACTCAACATGAATAGAATACATATACTTATGTTAGTTTATACATAATCTTAATTTATGGAAGAGAAGCATGACTACATTATCTATATACTCTTACAAAGGATAAGTAAAGTTAGGAATACTTACCTTGAAGATGAGTCCACCAAGTTTAAATATTTCCCTTGGCCAAGGTACTTCACAAGAAATTGGTTTGGTATGTAAGGATAACAAAGACAAATCAGCTCTAGGCTACACAACCTATCAATGTATCCAAAATACTTCTCCAAAATACAATATTTGTATCTCCAAAAAAAGCATAGAACCCTAATCTATTTTTCTAAAGTAGAATGTTCAAAAAGTAGATGTTAGTTTGCACTTAATTCTTATTTGATTCTTTATAAAATGGTGGGAAATAAACTTGTATATATAGGCATATCTTTCCCTAAAACCTTATGAAAATGTTAGACAATAGGGTTAACCCAATCGACTCAGTATAATTTTGGATAATAATTCACTAGGTCCTAAGCTAGGTCGACCAAGGTCAAAATATCTACGTGAAAATAACCTAAAAATGTAAAAGGTCAACCTATTTGACCTTATACATTCACCTAAAAAAATGGGATCAAGGTAAAGAAAAAGAGGATAAAATATATCAACTATCTAAAATGATTACAATTGAGAAGAGCAAGCTTAGGGATAATGACTTTAGGAGACAAGTGTGTAGGTAAAATGTGAAAAAAGGGAAAAAAATCCTATGAAACACCAGTGGTTTTCCTACCCATTTCTTGGTTCATCCCTTAAGGTGTGTACTCAAAGAAATTGAGACTCGATTGGTTTCTGTAAGATACAAAATATCAATAAGTGATAAAAGTTTGAAAATATTATGTGTATACACTCATACATAAAATATATATTAGATATTCATGACACTTCTTTGATGATATGCATGGCCTCCTTATTCTCATCACAAATCGATATCATTCACTTATCCTCTTTTTCTCTCCCACACTTAGCATCTTCTAAACATACTAAATAGGCATAAATTGTCTTGTTTTTATACAAGTCACTTGATCATATCCTTTAGAGTTAGCTACATATTCAAATCACTTAGGTAAGATATGAATATATGTTTTCATATTATAATAACATGCCTTAATCATGAATAAATCACTGCAATAAGTCAAACATATATCAATTATCTCTTACATCTCTTTTAGGCTTATGAAGACCTAATAGACATTCTTAACAACACATTACCCTTTGATCTCTTTGAATCATATTCAAGCATATAAAATGATAGGAACATATCATAAAAAAACTATAATATACCTTAGACAACTTAAATTTAAGTCTATAACACCCTTTAAATACAACTACCACTTGAACCCCTTACCAAATCACTGCATATAAAAGGCATGTGCATATATAGAAACTTTATCTTGAATAAATGAGGAATATAATAATTTTTTTGAAACAACCATGGAAAAAATTACATATTATATAACCTCATGATCTCAAATTCATCACAAACTTCATCTAATGCTTCAACTTAGGGTAAATAGGCTCAAACAGTTTTGTGCAAGATGTTCACTTAGAACTACCAACTGAGTCCAAAACATAGTCAACAAAACATGAACATCTGACACATGATTAAATATCCTCAAGATATTTCAATGCATGAACAAGATATTATAACAACCTCAAAGTAACCTCATCCAATTAGATGATGATATCTAATGCAAACTATTGGTATTATAGACCAATCTATTGACCTTCTCTCTCAAAGACTCTACTCAACCAGATAATCCATTTTGGCTTAAATGGTTCAACCTTTTACACAGACTTCCAAGATCTAAAAATAATGGATAGATCACTCAAGACCCAAACAACATCATCATGCATTTAAATGCATCACTCTTAAATGAAAACACATCAAGAATCATCTTCTCACTTCTATCTAATTTTCTTACTATCTACACCACTAGTTCTGATAGTGACTAGAAAACTTTGATCACCAACATTTCACATCTAAGATCTAGAATATTTCCATAAATATTCATGACCAAAAACTACAAGTCTCACACTTTTATCTTCATCCACATCTCAAATTTGACTTAGTCGACTCTATCTACTACAATAAACCTTTAAAAGATAAGTAATTTCTTGTAAGGTCTGATCACTCACATGAGCAATCAATCACACTTGGAAAATCTTGGGAGAGTTTAATTCAACCTTTAATCACATGTTTGATCATATCAAATCACTATGAGTTCTTTATAATAATATCTTAAATATTGGGTTACTGTTAGGGTTTTATGAGGGTTTAGACCATCTTCTAGTCTTAACCATCATTCATAAAACTTAGCTCCTCTTTCTAGAAACCAATGCTTGAAAATTTGAGATATAACCCTTCCTCATCTATCATGAACATCTTAGGTTCTCATGTATAAGCTACACATGCTAATGAGCACTGAGAAAACCTTATGTGGTAGATAACTCTTCATTCTGTATATTCAAGAAACCTCAAAAACACCTTTCAAGTATGTTATTTGTAAAACATGACTTAAAAAATCATGAACATACTTAAAATAACTTGACTCATCTCTATCAATGATCACCTGCTCACTCATGTCATGAAAATTGATCCTAATACCTCATATGGCCACCATCTCTCTTCTTGGTTTCTAGGCCTTAACCTGTAAGTCTCATTAGGTCTTGAATATGACCTTCTAACCACTATCCAAGCAATTAACACCTCATATATACTCCATGAAATCTCCTATCATGCTTAACTATAGTCAAAGATTCTTCATATGTCTTGTCAACATCTCATGATTCCTCATTAGACCAAGTAGGATCTAGAAGTAGTCTAGTTGTAGACCTAAACTAAAGTAATTACCCCTATAGAATTCATCTTGAAACTCTTGTATGTTCCAATTCTTTTTATGTATTCTCAATCAACCTCATACACTCATTATTCTTCATAACTTCAATAGAACATATTTGTATCTACTTACAGATCTTCAAATCTTGACTAGTATCTTCATAGTATTGTTTATAACTGAAAACACATATATTTGGAGCTAACCTTTTAATAAATTACAAGGCCCTTGAAATATCATGAATAAAATAAAAAACTCTCTCATACTCAAACACAATCAAGTGTTCTTCAGAGCATTTTCATCTTCATATCTCATTCAGAGCATCTTTGAAACTACTTACATAGATCTTTACAGTACACTACTTCTTCAGATCTCACTCATTTCATCATACCACATAAAAATACCATCTCATAAGGTCTAGAAAAAGCATTACAAGATGCTTTACACTTGAAAAATTAGCCTGTACTCACTCATGTTACTTCATAATGATTTCACTTAGGTTGACATCATAACATTATAAAAATAGTATTGTATTACTTCTCTCATATAGTAACAACACTCATTGTGCTCAAAATCATAATTTATAATATACATACCTCAAATCTTCCTTTAGCAAGCACCTTCATAAGAACCTTTGATATTAACGATATTAGATTGGCATCAATGAAATAAATATGCATCTTTATAAAAAAAATTGACATCAATGACAACATTAAATATCAAATCTCAACACTCAATGATAATGCTCAACAATGTCTCCCTTAATCAATGACAATGTTTAACAATATCCCCCTTTCTCATTGATGACAAATACACTCAAAAAACTATGATAACCATTCTTGATTGCAATCAACTGTTAGACCTGGTTCTTGTCTTTTCTCATTCTTTCTGATCTTGCCCCTTTTCTCATTTTTTTGATCTTTTTTGATCTTTCTTTCCCTTTGACATTAATGACAAATGTCTTCCACAAATATAATATCTTTTAGAATGAACTCATATTACAAGATACATATCATAATTAGTCAATAAATTGAATAGATCTCCCTCAAACAAAACATCACAATGCTTCTATTCGTATTAAACATCAAATATCATCTACGACTACTAAAATCATACTTTCTCTCTTTGAGCTGATACAATCTCTCAAAGATACTAGATTGGCACATAGTTTTCAATTATGTCAACTTTCTATGAAAATCATTCTCAAAAAATTCTCTTATTTAGATCACTTTTCCTAGATGATTCATCAAAATCTCAACAAATAGAGTCTATAAAGCATCTCATACACAATCTCTCTTTAGCTTCAAACATATCAAAAGCATTCACTTTCTTGACAAAGAACTTAGATCTACCAATCTCCCCCTTAGACCAAGCATATTTATTTTAAAGAAATAGAATATTAGATTACTTACCTTTCTTGATGTGACAGAAGAAGATCAAATTATTGACCACACTCAAGGTTCTCCCATAATAGATGCCAAATGTAGAAACATGGACTCCCCATTTGTCTTCACAGATCAAGATCAATTAATCATAAAAATAGATCTCATAAGTTTACCTATTATATACCAATTTTATGCACTTTTTGACTTTAGATACTTGATGCCAGCCTTATATCTCTCATCATGTTGATTTATACACTTCAAATTAGAGATATATCAACATAGGAATTGATAATATTCATCTTCATCTCATTTATTGCAACATATACAACCTAGAATCTTCTTAAAAGAAACCTTAATTTTATGCGCCCTCATGCTTCTACTGATAAAATAATGTCTCTATGAAGCTTAATATATCCAACACCTTTTCATAGGGCACTAAAAAATATGAACTCAAGAGAGTCCTAGATCTCCATCTTTTTATAAGATTGAATATTCTTCAACATTCTTTTAGAATTAATTGGCACTAAAGGTTTGATGTCATCATCAACCTTATCGTCCTTCTTTTCTTTGACTGCCTTATCAACACATGTAAATAATAAGTGGTCTTGACATTCATTACATAATTTCACACTTGAGGTATGCTCCATCTTAGTAAGTAATCCACTTGATCTTGTAGACTGATCATGACTTATCTTTACTGCTTTTAGTTTCCATGCATTCATTTGCCTTCTTTCTTATATTTTAGGATCTTCAAATTTCCTATTTTGACTTGATGTCTTTCTAACTCTGTTAGGACACAATATTACAATGTGTCATACATTATGATAACTATAATATACCACCTTATATATACCAATTTACTGATGATAAATGCAATTCCCCTTTAACCAATTGATTCCCCTTCCATAGTTCCATGAGTACTCATTCTTGGAAGGTTTTATACATTCTCTTTCTCTATGACCAAACTAATTACATGTAAAATAATAACTATTGAAATACTTATTTTACCTTATAACATTAGTCTATCTGATAGGTCTTTTCATCTTGACCTTCTTGTCTTTAATAGTCTTCTTGACTTGAGATGTCTTCCTTTGGTCTTCTATGAACCCAAGAGCTATCTTGTCACTTGCAAATTTTTGACTATTTAGGATGTCATCTAGAGCCTTATTTCTCTTCTAAATTTTCACAAAGCTCTTCACCCTTATAAATTATTGATATAACTCATCTTTTGAATATTATATTTCAGTTTCATACCTTATGTAATCTTCTACTTTAATGTTTAGGCTTGTTGTCATAATCTCTATCTGGGTTTTAACTTGTTGGATGATCTCTTCATACTCCTTGGAAGTGTTCTTTAGCCCTTCCTCAAACAATCCAATCTAATCCTCATAGTCCTAAACTAATAAATTTAGTTTTTTGTTCTTTTTTTTCATAAGTTCAGCTCTTCTAAGGCACTCATGAGCTTACCCTCAAGATCCACTTTAGCTTTTTCACTATCATAAAATACTTCTTAATCTGATTTTACATTAATCATAAGACCTTTTCCATTTAAATAACCCTTATTGTCTAATTCTATGCCTATGAATAGGGTTTCATTAATGTCATGTTTATATACATTATTACCATCATCACTATTAGATGTGTCTAAATTACTTATATATGATGAACTATCTTATTTGGTGTAGAAGTTTTTATTCTTGAATGGACCTTTCCTTCATTCTTCTTGAACTCTCCCTTGTTTGTGTCATACTTATAGTCCTTTCTATCATCTCCATCATATTATTGATTACAATTATATCTATCCTTGTTAGGATACTTGGTTTCAAAGTGACCAATCTTGTTATCGCTAAAACATTTGAAGGGTAACTTAGCCTTGTACTTAATTGAGCCAAACCTCAACTTCCTAGCAAACATAGATATGAATTAATCATCATCAATATATGAAAATACCTCATATCTTAAATTTATTGCCTTTGAATTCTATTCAACTTTGAAATATACTTCCTTCTTGAGAGGTCTTCTTTCATTTGATCTCATATCATAGGTAGTCAAGATGTTATGAAGCTTATCCATCTCCAGCTTGTCTAAATCTTGCATTTCTTTTACTATAGATACCTTAGAGTCAAACTTATGATTTAGTTATAATAACACTTTTTGGACAATAGTATACTCTTTCACTTATTCTCCCAATCCTCTAATGATATTGACAAATTTATCAATCCTTAATAGGTAGGATGCAATGGTTTCATCTTCAGGGTTCCAAACTATCTTATATGGATCCGTAGACACCAATATTATGTCAACCCCCCCTTAGTCCCTTTCTAACATGTTAACACTCCTAACCCACACTTGAACCCCTTTCACTTTGGACACCTCACCTAGACACCTTACCCTAAGACCATTTCCTCCCCTATGAGTCACCCTGAGACTAGGTCTTCCAAAACCTAACTACCTAAGACCTATTCTCACTCCATTCCAACTCCCTAACTAACACCCATGCCTAATAAACCCATCTTTTGACCATTATCCAATGGCAAAGGCACTTGGCAGATGGAGAAATGGGAAAAGGGCTAAAAATAGACCTTTTACCCATTCTTTCTCCATCGACATCAGTCAACCTATGGCCGATGCTGGCAGGATCGCCAATGTCGGTTACATAAGCTAGGCTCTAACCTTGAGCTTTCCCCCTACCTCTTTGACATCGATGGGCACACTTTGAGACCAAGCATCAAAATTTAACTATCATCCTCCTGGCTATTGAAGCTCTACATAAGTCATTCCATAGACTAGATTAGAACATTCTATGAAGACCTCAACATTAGCCACAATAAGAATAAGCATTCTGACACCTCTAGTTCTTCACTGAATAGAGCTAAGTATTCTACTTCTTATTTTAGTATTTTAGAATACATTATTACTTAGTTTTCATTTGGTATTTCTAAACACTATTAAGAGACCCGACTTCTTCCGTGGAAAGGCTGAGAGGCCTTCCCCTTATCCTTACCCTCTTTTCACACCTACCCTCTACCTTTACCCTTCTTCAAACCTTATTCACCTTCCCACAACCTTTCACAAACCTTTAAACTCCTAGACTCCTCTATCCACCACAGAAATACCCTGAAAATCATCTAAGGCCTACTGCCCCTACTAAAATTGGCAACATAATCGACGTCGGCATCATTTACCCACCGACCTTGGTAGAAAAACTGATGTCAGTGACTGTGCAAACCAAAAAACTCATTCAAATAGCCTAAAGACCAAACAAAACCTTTAACCAGCCTGTTGTGACATTTTGAAACACACGGACTATCGGGAATAGGTACACAACATTCTACCTTTCCATTTCTGTAAGTCTTTTATCATTTCTTTTTATACAACATTCTTTTCTTTAAATAGTGGACTGTCATCCCTTAGGGAGATTTACGCTTCTGGGACTGAGCGCGTAGCTTGGCAGTCCACCATATCATCTTCTAACATTTTCTTTGTTTGAGTTTTATTCTTTCTGTAGGTGTTTCCTCCATAGCCAAAGAGGAGCTCCCACAAAGCTTGGATACGGTGCACACTTAATCCAGGTAACGTCAAACCCTTAACTCTTAACCTTAGTTTCTTCTTTCTTATCTAAATGTAATTAGCAACAAATTAGAGAAACATTTTGGCACGCTTGGTGAGACCCCTGGAGTTTTCCTTGGGTTCATTCTTCTTCTTTTAGAAAATAAAACTTTCATATAGGTGCATTAGAAAAGTATTCTCTTCTTGCATCCCTTCTTCTATATTTTTATTTTTAAAAGGAAATCATAAGCAGAAGTTAAAAAGAACATCTCTTTTTCTTCTTATTACCTCTTGCATGCATCATAGAGTAGTGAAAAACTCATACTCTTAACCTCTTTTCCAATTGTTTGCATTTGAACAATATATTTCAATTTGGGTTAAAAATCACTGCATTTCATTCTTGCTTGGATGCATACTTAGCCCACTTAGTAATTAAAGCATTATGAATGAATCGTAGTGCACAAATGTTACACAAGCAAACCACAATCATTTCAAATTAAACACATCAACTTACTTGAGACAAGGCCCATCTAGGATTTCATCACCTAGCAGATACCTTACCCTACCTAGTGATCCTACTTGGATTTCACCACCAAGAGGAGGACCCACTCTCTTCTCTGGCAGAGTATAAACTATAGGCAAGGTATATTTTGGCTAAGCAGCCCAGTTCGGCTCTGGGTTCATGAAGTGAAGGGAGCAAGCCCCAGCACCAGGCCACATACTGAACCTAACACAGATCTTTGAGCACCATAACAGAACTTGAAACCAGCCATAGACTTCCTCTCTAGGACCTGTTTTACAAGCCCAACTCCCAACATATTATCTTAAGGCATAAGTCACCATGACTTTAAAACTTATTCCTAGGAATCTAACGTTTTAGAGGTTGCTTGCCTATTCATCTATTCTACTATTTTTTATCTGATTGTTTGAACTGGTAAGGTCGTACCATTTTGAAGTCTAAAACAACTCAAAATATCTTTTTCTTCCAAAAACTGTCAATTTTCTATGTTTCTAGAATTACATAGAAATTGACATTGGTTTCTCCACCAACGTCGGCAACATTTTTTAACCGATATCAGTTAAACAACTGACATCGGTCACTATCAACAAATTTTCTTTCCAAATAGCAAGCTTAAAAATCAAATTTCTTGTTGTTAAACACAAATTCTAGATTTCTAAAACTAAAAACACATAGTTTTTGAAACCTAAACCCATTTCACCTTGGATGGTTTTGACACGCAGTCAAGCCAAATCTCTTATTGATCACGCAAGTCAACAAGCACTCCCACCTTCACCCTTTGTGCTAAGTCATCTAATGGAGTATACTTCAGATACCGAGTGTACTCCTATCCAACCTACCCCCTAACAACCTCCTATTGTTCTCAAAGGGGATCAATAATTTGAGAGATTCCTTGACTACAACGTCAAGGATCTCCAACATTATCTTGCTAGAAGCCAAATGCGAGATCCTTCAGGTAACCCTATTAATGAGATGCCAACTTCTTTGGTTGAAGTGGAAATGATATCAATAGCATCCGCTATCCAACCTATGATTACTTAGACCACTACCCTGACCACTAACCCAACCATGGCCAATGTTTAAGATTTGGCCTCCCCTTCTATCCTTTCTAGCCCTGCCTCCATTGGGGTTTCTATACCCCCTCAACCACAAATAATTCAACCAAGTTCGACACCTTTCCATAACTTTATTGTCCCTATCCCACCCACTCTTGCACCTATAAACATGAGAGTGACCCCCTATCCTTTAACTAGTGTCGTCACCATTCAACCACCCTTGGCAGCATCTAGTCAAGTTGTGCCTTCTAACTTCATGGCACAAGCCCCTTTGCCCTCAACATTGGCCCCTATGACAAACTGTCAATATGTTGCACCTACACAAATGCAACCAAGTATGTCATATGCCCCTCCCAATGCTTTCCAAGTACCCTATAACTTAGTGGGTGTCCCTCTTGCCAATCCATCTGCAGATCTAACTAAGATGCTGATGGATAAGATGTCCAACGTTGAGACATCTATTTTAGGTTCAAGGAGTGTTCTTTCATACGAACAAATCTGTAACAAACCTATCCACCCTTCAGTTCCTATTCGACCATACCCTAGCCAGTGGGAACTCCCAAAATTTACTCACTTTTAGAGTAAAGAGGACCCACAACAACATATGTGAGCATTTAGACATGCTTGCTACCTCATAGCACACGATGATGCGTTATTACTTCTTACATTCCCCATGTCACTTTCTAGCACCGCTCTTGATTGGTATAGCTCCATTACCAGTCATTATCTCTTTACCTTCACGCAACTCGCTCAGTTATTCCTTGACCATTTCTCAATCAACATCACCAAGAAGGTCTCCATCACATACCTTTATTCCATTAGACAATTTGATGATGAATCAATATCAGACTTCATCGCACATTGGAGAGGTTTGATCAGCCAACTCTCCTTTTCACTACCTCAACCTAAGCTCATTGAGCTCTTTTCAAGAGCATGTGCCAAGCACATCTCATCTACTTTACAGGTTCAAATTTTTTGCACATTCGATGAAGCTTTCACTATGGCCCGAAAGCTTGAACTCTGTGCAGTCGAAGAAGATAGGGTCAAATTACGTAGCAAAAATAACAACATAAAATCCAATCACCCTTCTTCTTCCAAACCTTCTTCTTCCCACTCCAAGTCCAAGGGATCGGTGAATGTTGTGGTCCTTAAGTCATCATCTTCTACTACAACCAACCAATCTGAGCCCTTTACTTCACCAAACATCACAAGACAATTCCAACAATGGTATGAACAATGACAATACACTCCAATAAGAGAATCGTATGCTTCTGTATTGGATAAACTAGTGAAGCAGGGAGTCCTTAGCCTCCCTCAAATCTGACCACCTATCTAATTTGACCCCTCACGAGCCATCCCTACATGGTATAGGGAAAATTACTTTTGTAACTATCATCGTGTCAAGGGTCATGACACAGACAATTGCAAAACCCTCAAAAATGTTGTTCAGGACATGTTAGACAAAGGGGACTTTGTTTTGGATAACCCTAATGTGCCGGCCAACCAAAACATAGATGTCTTTAGGCAACCATTTCCTAACCAACCCCCAAGTCAGAACAATGTTGAGACCATGGTTGATGACCCTCAAGAATGCAATATACGCACGGTTGACATGGTCTTTCCTTTTATTCCTAACTAACCTCTCCCACAGCTTGAAGAGGTTAGTCATCCCCTTTCTCTACCATGGGTAGAAGATATTATTTTACCCATATCACCTCCACGACATCAAACACCTCCTCTACCTATTCTTCTACCTCGTGAGGATCCTGTATTACCTATTCCTCTTGCCCCTACCTTCCCTCTTCTTCTACCATTGGAAGAAGTTACCATTCATACCCCATGCCCTCATGTAGAAGGGGCCAACATCCCTCTACATCACCCTTTAAGGAGCCTTCATCTCCTATTTGTCCTCCACTAATGGAGGATAGTCCTCCATTCACCCCCCTTGCACACGTAGGAGAGTCTACTTTGACCTCTCCCATATTAGAGGATGCTTTGATGGTACCAACATCGGTAGCCCCACCCTCATCCTTCTTATTACCAATGGAGGAGCATACTTTCCACACTCCCAGACCACATGTGGAAGGCATGATAATCCCTACACTCTATCCTCTCAAAGAGCCACATTCTCCAATCCCTTCTCTGTTGAGAGAAGAATTTGCCACCTCACCTACTTCAGCCGAGGAAGATCTGGTGATGGTTCTCTCTCACCTTTAGCTAGAGATCACTGCATCCAACACATTTCCACTCTAACAACTACCTAAATCCTCCAAAAGATTGAATATAAGACTTCGCATGACATCATCTAAACCCTTCTCTCGATTGGCAGAAAACTTAGGATTTCTCCATTATAGGAGCCTAGAACATGAGGCATTATGGGAGCGACTTAAGGCTCCTTATCTTACACATCCCACTTCATCTTATACTATCGATCCTTCCATGACAAATTACACCAAATTATCTAATGAGGATTAGGATTCCACTTCTGAATCTTTAGAAGCTCAACCATCCACATCTAAACCCAAACCCTCATAGGCATCCACCATGCCAAAATAGTTTAAATCTCTCGGTGTTCGCCCTATATCAAATCTCACTCATCCATAAGTGAAAGTAGATTTGAACCTCACCCCACATAATAGTGGTTCTTGAACTAAACTAAAAAAGGCTACTAAACCATGTTGGTCTACTCCTCCCCCACCTTCACCATTACCCTCTATTTTGGGTCTGCATCCTTCCACCTTAACAGGATTGCTCCCTATTTCAACACCTCACAAAAATAAACTACCTCCATTACTCCCTCTACCCATCAAAAACATACTTCCTCCAAATAATTTGACAGCTCTCACCAAAAAAGTGCCATCTACATGTATGGCCACACCACCAACTAAAAATGTGGTGCAAAAAACTCCCCCTACAACTCCTAAATAGAAGTTGTCAACACCTACTGAAACAATGAGCGTAGACCCATTATTGGGTTCCTATACTTCATTGTTATGCCAATTGTTGCAATCTTCTAGCATCATTCTCCTGCCCATTAAACCGTACCAACCTCTTAGATCAAAACCATCTTGGTTCAATGACACTCAAATCTGCCTATATCATCACACACCTGGGCATGATACTGAGAGTTGATGCGCTCTTAAGGTTTCCATTTGCCAACACTTGAAAAATGATACCCTTCTTGTTGAGGATTCTTTTGAAAAACTATTGACACCATCCCATGCCTCTATCCTTCAAACACAACTTTGAATGCACCAATAACATGGTTGAGTATGAAGCTTTGATTTTGGGGCTTTAGACTACCATTTCCCTAGGCATTAAGATAATCAATATCTTTGGTGACTCACAACTAGTCATTAAATAGATTAACAATTCATATCTTTGTAAAAACAAAGTTTTACAATGATATAAAAACCATGTTGACACATTTTTAGGGTCTTTCAATGATTACCTCTTGCAAACTTTTCCTTAATCTACGAATAAGTTTGCTGACACTATGGCCTCTCTCACCTCACACATTCCATCTTCATCTGCTTCCTCAAAAATTTATGTCACGATACACCATTTGGTGTTGCCCTCATATATCTCAACTGACATCAACTTTATTGGCAATATCGACTCTAGTTCACATGATGTATGGTATAAACAACTTGTTAACTACTTGACTTATTCTATCATTCCTCCTGACCTCTCTAGCAATGGACAATAGGATTTTATCAAGAGTACTACTCGATACACCATGCTAGGAGGTCTTCTCTACAAATGAGGTTTCGATGGCCTCCTTCTCTGATGCCTAACCTCGACTGAGACATCTCATGCCATCAAGCAGGTCCATGATGGGATTTATGGAGGACATTTCAGTGGTAACTCAGTTTCAAAATGCATCCTCTGCCTAGGCTATTATTGGCCCACTCTTCACCAAGACTGCAGTGACTATGTTTGACATTGTATCAAATTCTAGCAACATGATAACTTACTTCACATCCCTAGCCACACTTTACAAGTTGCTAAGGATTTCTAGCCCTTTTCATAATGGGGCTTAGATTTAATTAGTGAGATTAACCCTCATTCATCTCTCTGACATTAGTCTATTATCACAGAGACTAAATATTTCACTAAATGGGTGGAAGCAGTTCCCCTCATCTCCACTAAAGTTGACAAAATCATCAACTTCACTAACCACCACATCATTTATCATTTCGGTATACCTCACAAGATAATCACCGATAATGGTAAATCTTTCAAAAACAAAACCATCTAGAAGCTTTGTGACTCTTTTGGCATCAAACTCAGCTTCTCCTCACCTTACTATCCATAAGCAAATGGACAGGTAGAAGCTTCTAACAAAATCTTAACCAAAATCCTAATGAAAGTGGTCAACAACACTGGAAGGGATTGCCACACTCACATTCCCTTCACTTTGTGGGCCTACCACACTAGCATTCGAACCCCTATGAGTGCTACACCTTTCTCCTTAGTGTATGGAATCAAGGCCGTTTTGCCTCTTGAAGTACAAATACCATCTCTTTCCATTTCCTTGCATGACATCCTCTCTAATGATGACTTTTGTCAAGATTGATTAACACAACTCGAGTTACTCGATGAACGTCGTCTTGCTGCTCTTAATCATCTTCATATCTACCAAGATCACATCAAGCGTGCCTACAATAAAAATTTGAAAGAGTGAGATTTAAAAATTGGAGATCTTGTCCTTAAAGAAAACCAACATGTGACCAATATGGAAAGAAGTAAACAAGGCAAGTTTGTTCCTAATGAGATCAAACCTTATATCATAATGCACAAGTATGGATCAGGCACTTATCATCTATCCTCTCTTGAAGGCTGGCCAGAACCTGAGCCCCTTAATACCTTGCATCTGTGACCATTCTACTATTAACCAAACAATCATTCACTTGATGTTTAACTTAAGCACATCCCTTGAGCAACCCTCATCATCCTCATTCCTATTCCTTTCAACCCTTTTTCCCTACAAAAATTAGTTAACCCTTTTTTAAGCATTAATGCTTTGTCCTAATAAAAAAGGAAACCCCTAAACCTCTATAGTCTTCTCCATGACTAAAATTTTAGTCAATAAACAAAACATAAAATTGGGATACTTAACAAAAGGTTAGAAACTATAAATGTAGACTGCTCCCTTGAAGGATAGCTACATTATTGCTGTAATTAATAGATTGCTCCCTTGAAGGACAGTTATCAAAACAAATAAAGCAAATTAAAGACCACTTCTTAGAAGGATGGCTATGCCTAAATTTTTCTACAAGAATAGCACCCTCTCAGAAGCTTCACATGACCACAAAACAAAGCAACATCCCCATGTAGACTTCCCACATTGATCAGTCTACTAAAAAAAAAACCTGACTGACAAACTATTTAGTCATGGACTTGCCTATAGTCATTCTCAGGGTCACCTATAAAAGGGGAAAAATTATCCCTGCTAAAAAGGGTTACGTTATCCTCACATATCACATAATCACCCCTATTACCCCAAGATACCCAAGGGATTTTGAGCTCACTTAACGTCAAGTGATTAGGGTACTTCTCTAACAAAAACCAATGGTTAATGATGTAATGCATGAAAGGGGCTTTTTGTTTGCAAAAACTCTATCTATGTTATCATTATGGTCCTTGTCAATGAAATAGCAATGCGTCTTTCACTTCTTACACACCTTCATCACATGCCAGTAAAATACAACCAAAACATTTTCTAACCACTAACATAACATCATGATTTATTTAATACAAATACCAATTTGTGTTATATGAATTATCATAGCCCATTTCACACTAGTTTCTATGGAAAACAATACACATGAAAACTATCAACCAAATACAATTTATGTCAAGCATATACCATCACCAATATAGAAATTTTTTGAAGCATAAATAAACTCATTTCATTTTTAAGCATACACCATCACTAATATGGATAATTGCTAAGGATGAAAAACCACATAACCTATGTTACAGTATACAGCATCACACAATATGGAAAAGGCTGTAACATCATCATACATTTAAGCATGTACCATCAAAACATATGGGAAATGCTAAAAACTCTAACATAACCACAACAAGTCACATCAATAACATGACAATATATCAAACATCTCATCTCATATATATAACTGTCAAGTACAGGTATACATCAAAAATATCTGACATAGTACCATATATACATATCTCTCTCAAAATGTATGTACATCTCATGTCAACGGCACATAGGCCAGTATATATATAAATCCTGACTAACAACTAACACCTCATGGCTATGGTGGTGGTCATGGTCATGAAGACGCCGAATCATCTCCACTCTCTGACCATCCCTGTCTTTAAGAACTCGAGGCAGTAGCACATGACATAGATCACTACTGAGCTAGCATCTTATAATACCACTAGATCTATGGATACTGCTTGATGGCACCCTCATAATACGTGATCCCATCCAACATAATATTATACCTAGATATAGGTATAGTCTGTGGTGGACCCATCAATCCCGATGCCATGCCCTATAGTGAACTCTATGGTTGTGACTGAGGTGACTGAACTGGCTCTTGCATTGGCTACTTGGTGGCATTTGAATAGGGCCCTGCTCTCCAAAACCCTATCTTCCCAATACCTATGCCTGGGCTATGGCCAACTACCCCTATAATGTAGTAACCTACCCTGTCAAGGCCACCCCCTGTGCTATCAACACTATCACTTGCCCCTAAAGCACTGCCACTTGTGCTCGTGCTGCATCTCTCTCCTAAATGGTGGCATCCCTCTTTTTCCTGACTATCTATAGATTGGGAGGTGGTCCCCTCTGAATACTAGCATAATGACTTGCCCACCAAGCTGAGTAGGCCACGGTATACCCTGGATCTACCACACCTAGACCTGCAGGTATCTCCTCAAAATTTGGCTACTCTGTCTCCTCTGGTAGTGGGAACAGTGCCTTAATATCATATCATCTATACTATGAGAAATAAGGTGGCACATCCTATACACGCTCATACTAGTGCCATACTCTCTCAGTAAGAACTCTCTCAAGCTCGCCAGCTCACCTACCCCTCACCCATCTCAAGCTCTGGGCACCCACCAACTTCTCTACCTGATATCTGAATGGTAGATATAATAGGTATGGCCTCCAAATAATATCTACTAGGATCAGGTCATCAAGTACCCCCTATAATAATTAATATCCCAAATGATGCCATCCACACGTGTCTATGCCATGACCTCTCACCATCACCTGAAACCAACTCTGAAGCTGGCCTGGATCGCTATTGGGAGGCCAAGAGGTCATATAACCACTATGTTCTCATACACCCAACAGTGCAAGAGGTGGTCCACACATAAGTTATACCGCCACTACCACCTAATCCCCCACAACTCCCTATATAACTACACTAGAAAAACTAGAGCCCATGCAAACACTGTCTACTCCTCTACCATGTCTATAAAAACCCTAGTCATTTAAATTGGGAATCTCCCTCCCTCTGCATCAAGAAGGGCATATACCATGATGCCGATCATCATCAGGATGGCTAGTCGATGCTCATCCTCATCCACAACATAAATCAGCTCATAAGCGAAACTTGTTGAATGGTAAGTTGCCTCAACAACATGCTCCCCAAACAACATCACCATATGAATGTCATGCTCCTCTCTTGAGCATGCATATAAGTCTGCCCCATGTATTGGCAATCACAAAATATGATATACGTCCTCTACTGTCATGGTCAACTCACTGATCCCAATACTTGATCAATGCCACCATCAAGATAACATCCCTGGTGACTCGATAATATCACCATAAACCACCTAGCCCTACAATAGCAATTTGTTCCCACTAATCTTTTATGATGTCTCGATGCATCCACATCATCAATGTCAAGAGATGATCTTGCAACATCAATGTCTACCTAGCCTGCATCCAACTAACACACATGCAACAATGTTAGCAAATGTTATGCAAACAACTACCAACTTCTTTGACTCTTCTGCCCTTTTTGGGAGGACTACATTAGCCTGAGGCCCTTAAAATAGGGGCTATATAGGCAACACTTAGTTGACATGGGATCTTCTAAGGTTAGCTCAGCCATTTTCCCATTTGTCTACCTAATGGACCAACTATCCAAACCTATATGCCCATCACTACACTTAGGATTGCATCAACATGATTTCAGCCCCTTTAAATTATCACTTTCAAGCCTTTTTACCTTTAAAAATCAACTAACATCAGTTAATGTGCTGACGATGGCTCTAACCTAACCAATGTTAGCAACTAACTGACCGACATCGATCAACTTGTCGGCCGACATCGGTAGAATCATCGGTGCCAGTGACTGGTTCGGCCCTAGGGCTAAATGCGACGAGCCCTAAAAATTAGGTATTCCAAATTTTACCCCCATTTCACCCCACACTATTCCTAAAGCTACCTAAATAAACCTACCTAGCCTACCCAACCTTCTAATTATACCTCCCCCCTTGATTAATCACTAAAAACACAAAAAAATTTAAAAAATAAAATCAACATCAAAACCAATCAAAAATTCTAATAACACACCCTACCTCATCTCATCAACACCGCCGAGGTGGTATAACAGGTGCCAGTGGTGGTGGTCCTCCTGCAAGGCCTCCCTCGACATCTACCATCTCTGTTTACCCCATCTCCTCAATCTGATAGCCGATGGCCCACAATGCCTCCAACAACTCTCTAAAACTCCAATACTCAGCAATACTCCTCACCACTCACACAATGACAGCTAACACCACTAATAAAGACAAAATGTAGGTCTCTCTCACTCAACACCTCAGAGCTCTCTTTTTCAACACTTCAAAAGTCATAAATGACTTTTGGTGGGCTGCCAATCCACTTTTGTCAGGTTTGGCAGGCCGCTGAGATCAGAAAAACCATGCCCTAGGCCACCAACATCGGTTGATACCTGCTGACATCAGTAGTGAAATGCTTTACTATGCTATCGACATTAGTTTTATAATTGACATCAACAACCTCAAATCATAGGTCTTCATTACAACTGCCTAAAATCATGCCCAAACAACCAGCCCTGAAACTATAGAAGTCACCTTAGACTCCTCATGGGGCACATTGGATATCATATACCTCTCCTTAACCACAACAAACCACACTTGAGATTACTTATATCTCAGCCTAACTTGACAAATGACCTTGGAGATCGTGACTATCTCCTCAGACCATAACCACTTTCAAGACAACTCTGCCTTGGTTGTTTTGATTGCATATGCTACCTCATGAATAGTTAGCAGATTATCCATGACCCTCACACCTATTGTCAGATTGTGACCATGTTGATCCCTAATATTTGTGCCATTTTCATGTTTTTCAGAGCACTTCCTAGCCTGGATACATGGAACATGATGCCCATTAGAACTATAGCTTTGATCGTTTAACCCAATTAGCTACCATTAATAAGCTTGGGACTAGTTACTTTGATTTTAGTCCTCCTCAACCATTGGAGATACAACTTTGATCATTTAACCCAATCAGCTACCACTAATAGGTTAGGGACTAGTTATTTTTATTTTAGTCCTCCTCGACCTTACCTGTGACAATTTAACATGCCTATCAAGTGAAATGGTATATGCGTAATCTCAACTATTACCTCATCCTACCCATCCACTACCTATCAAATTGGCACCTGATTTTGGGTTCCCTTCTCTCGACTCCTACTTGAGGGGGAATACCTCATCCCATACCTGGGGCAACCTACATCTATTTTTGTCTTGCAATTCATCAAAACAAACCACAAGATAAAAAGGGGCAAATGTAGACACCAATATTGTGTTAACCCCACCTTGGTCCCTTTCTAACATGTTAACACTCCTAACCCACACTTTAACCCCTTTCACCTTGGACACCTCACCTAGACACCTTACCCTAAGACCATTTCCTCCCCTATGAGTCACTCTAAGACTAGGTCTTCCAAAACCTAACTACCTAAGACCTATTCTCACTCCATTCCAACTCCCTAACTAACACATGTGCCTAATAAATGCATCTTTTGACCGTTCTCCAATGGAAAAGGCACTTGGAAGATGGAGAAATAGGCAAAGGGCTAAAAATATCCCTTTTACACATTCTTTCTGTACCGACGTCGGTCAACCCATAGTTGACACTGGCAGGATCACCGACGTTAGTTACATAAGCCAAGATCTAACCTTGAGCTTGCCCCCTGCTTCTTTGATATCGACATGCACACTCTAAGACCAAGCATTAGAATTCAACTATCATCCTCCTGGCTACTGAAGCTCTGCACAAGTCATTCCATAGACTAGATTAGAACATTGTACAAAGACCTCAACATCAGCCATAATAGGAATAAGCATTCTGACACCTCTGGTTCTTCACCGAATAGAGCTAAGTATTCTGCTTCTTATTTCAGTATTTTAGAATACATTATTACTTAGTTTTCATTTGGTAT
The DNA here is from genome assembly GCA_037957365.1 of Torreya grandis. Lineage (NCBI taxonomy): Eukaryota > Viridiplantae > Streptophyta > Pinopsida > Cupressales > Taxaceae > Torreya > Torreya grandis. The sequence goes on along the minus strand of JARHVA010000658.1, from coordinate 4,469,005 downwards.
TTCTAAACACTATTGAGAGACCTAACTTCTTCCATGGAAAGGCTAAGAGGCCTTCCCCTTATCCTTACCCTCTTCTCACACCTACCCTCTACCTTTACCCTTCCTCAAACCTTATTCACCTTCCCGCAACCTTGCATAAACCTTTAAACTCCCAGACTCCTTTGTCCACCACATAAATACCCTGAAGATCATCCAAGGCCTACTGCCCCTATCAACATCGACAACACAATCAACGTTGGCATCATTTACCCACTAACCTCGGTATAAAAACTGACGTCGGTGACTGTGTAAACCAAAAAACTTATTCAAATAGCCTAAAGACCAAACAAAACCTTTGACCAGCCTACTGTGACATTTTGAAACACATGAACTATAGGGAATAGGTACACAACATTCTGCCTTTCCATTTGTGTAAGTCTTTTATCATTTATTTTTATACAACATTCTTTTCTTTAAATAGTGGACTGTCATCCCTTAGGGAGCTTTACGCTTCTAGGACTGAGCGCGTAGCTTGGCAATCCACCATATCATCTTCTAACATTTTCTTTGTTTTAGTTTTATTCTTTCTACAGGTGTTTCCTCCATAGCTAAAGAGGAGCTCCCACAAAGCTTGGATATGGTGTGCACTTAATCTGGGTAACGTCAAACCCTGAACTCTTAACCTTAGTTTCTTCTTTCTTATCTGAACGTAATTAGCAAAAACTTAGAGAAACAGGGTCTGGAACTTGACCATTTTCATCTTGGTGTCTCCTTAATATATGGTCTTTAATTTTTCCCATATATATTTTTATCAAATAAAATTCATTAATTTCATAATCTCTACCTCTGATAGGCCACATAGAATGACATTCATTAACTTAGAGTTATTTTTACTAGCCTTTTTACTTATTGCATCTATTGGTAGAATTGGTGTTGTAATATACCCATCCATAAATAACTACCAAATATCATGTACTTGTGACATTATATATATCTTAATTTTGACATTATAAAAAGTATAGTTAGATTCATTAAAAAATAGAGCCTTACTAGTAGAGAAACCACCTTGAGCTTGTTGACTAGTCATCCTTGTTGCTTAGGATGTTCTTAAGGTTGTCAAGCCTATTCCAAAGGACATGTTCTAATACCAATTATTAGAAATAGTATGATTGAGAGTGGGTGAATAAGTCTTCAAAAAAATTAATTTAATTCCACTTAAACATACATAAACCATTCTAACAATCATGTACATCTTAGCAAGAATAAGAAATAAATCATAAGAGCATGAAAAACATGAACATATCATATATGTGGGAAACCCTCTAGGGGAAAAAAACCATTGATGAATAAAATGGACTAAAATAATTTAATACACACATAAATATTTATTGAAGCACCAAATTCACATGGAGCACCAACTTCACATGGAGCACCAACCCCAACTAGCTCAACACCAACTCAGTTAGGCTTTACCAAGAACCCACTTGTAAGGAGGCACGTACTCCCTAGATGACTTTACACCAAATCAACCACATAATTGTTTTATCACCTTAATCAAAACCCTTTTTTCTTCTAAAACTGATGAAGATCTACTCCTTCAGCTCTTTGCTCACTTTTATCCCTCTCAAATTGACTTTTAATCTTCTTCTCTCAACTATCCATCTTCATGGTTTGATTAGGTCTTCTAATCTTGATCCTCATATGCATAATATTTTTTATATATTCATAACACTTCTCTAATGATCCACATGACCTCATTATACTCACTGCACATGCGCACGTGCGTGCGTGCGTGTGCGTGCATGTGTGTGTGTGTGTGCGTGCGTGCGTGCGTGTGCGTGCGCGGGTGCATGCATGTGTGTGTGTGTGTGTGTGTGTGTGCGTGCGTGCGTGTGCGTGTGTGTGTGTGTGTGTGTGTGTGTGTGTGTGTGTGTGTGTGTGTGTGTGTGTGTGTGTGTGTGTGTGTGTGTGTGTGTGTGTGTGTGTGTGTGTGTGTGTGTGTGTGTGTGTGTGTATGTGTGTCATTCTTTTATCCTTTTTTTCTCTCTAACACTTAGTATCCTCTAAACATAACAAATAGACCTAAACTACCTTAATTTTATATAAGTTACTTAATCATATCCTTATTAGTTAGATACATATTTAAATAACTTAGGTTGTCCATGAATAGGTATTTTAATATTAAAATAACATTCCTTAATCATGAATCAATCACTATAATATATCAACAATACATTGATTAGCTTTTATTCCTTTTTTCGGCTTATGGAGATGTAATAGGCATTCTTAACAACACATTACACATTTATCTCTTTGAATAATATCCAAAAATATCACATGGTAGGAACACATAATATTATACTCTAATATACCTTATTTAAATTCATTTTAGGTATATAAAACCTTTTAGGTCTAACTACCACTTGAAACCCTTATAAAATCACTATATATAAAACGCTTGTGCATATACAAAAACTCTATCTTGAATAACTGAGGCATATACTTAATTTTTACTAAAAATATGGAATAAAATTACATATTCAAAAACCTAATGATCATAAGGTATTCAAAAACTTCATCTAATGCTTCAACTCAGGGTAAATAGGCTAAAACACTTCTCTGTAAGATGTTCACTCAGAACTACCAACTGACTCCAAAACACAATCAAGAAAATGTGAACATCTAACACATGATTTAATATCCTTAATATATTTTAATTCATGAATATGATCTTATAAAAACCTTATAACAAACTCAACTAATCATATCATGAGATCTAATGAAAATTATTAGTCTTACAAACCAATCTATTGACCTTTTCTCTCACAGACTCTACTCAGCCAGATAAGCCATTTTGGATTCAATGTTTCAACCTCTTACATAGACTTAAAATAATATTAATATCATGGATAAATAATTCACAACCCAAAAAAAATCATCATTCATTTAAATGTATCACTTTTACATGAAAACACATCAAGAATCATCTTCTTTCTTCTCTATTATTTCCTTACTATTTGCACCACTAGGTCTGATAGAAAATGGATAACTTTGATCACTAAATTTATACACCTCATATATATAATATAAATAAAAATATTAATGAAAATCAACTAAAATTATCACATTTGATCGTCATCCACTTAGCACATTTGACTTGGTCAACTTTGTCTGCTACAAAAATCTCTGAAAAACAAACACTTTCATGTAGGGTCTACTCACTCACCTGAGAAACCAATCACACCTGTAGAAGAATATGAGAGTTTAATTCAACCAAAAATCACTTATATGATCATATCAAATTATTATGAGTTGTTTATAATAATATCTTCAACATCATGGCATTGTTAGGGTTTTATGATGGTTTAGACCATCTTCTAGTCTTAACGACAATTCATAAAACTTAGATTCTCTTTATAGAAACTAGTTATTATAAATTTGAGATATAAAATTTCCTGATATATAGTTAAAATATTATGTTATCATGTGTAATATTCACATGCTAATGAACACTAATAAATCCTTTTTGAGTAGATAACTATTCATTCTGTGTACTTGAGAAACCTCAAAAATGATTTTAAAGAATTTTATTTACAAACCATGACATGAAAATTCATGAAGATAATTAAAAAAAATTGAATAATTTCTTAAAATTATCACCTACTCACTCATGTCATGGAAACTGATCTTGATACCTCATCTGACCACCATCTCTCTTCTTGCTTTCTAGGTCTTTACCTACAAGTATCATTAGGTCTAGAAGCTGACCTTATAACCACTATCTAATATCTTATCAACTCATATATATGACATGAAATCTCATATCATTCTTAACTATATCCAAACATTCTTCATATGTCTTTTTAAAATCTCATGATGCCTCATTAGGCCAAGCAGGATCTAGAACTAGTCTAGCCACAAATTTGGATTAAAGTATTTACCCTTGTAGACTTCACTTCAAAGTCTCTTGTATGTTCCAATGCCTCTTTTGTATTCTCAATAAATCTCATACACTTAATTTTATTCAAAAATTCAATATAAAATCTTTGGATCTATTTACTTATCTTTAAAGCCTGACTAGGTTCTTCATAACATTCTTCAGAGCTAGAAACATAGATCTTCATAGATGACCTTTTAATAAATTACAAGGACCTCAACATGTCATGAATAAAATATAATAAATTGTCTCATGCTCAATCACTATCAAGTTTTTTTTTATCATTCTCATCTTTGTAGCTCATTTAGAGCATCTTCAGAACTACTTACATAGATCTTTAGAGCATACTACTTTTTCACAGCTCACTCATTTCATCATGCCACCTATAAATAAGATCTCACAAGTTTAGACAAATAATTAAAATATTCTTGACACTTTAAAAATATACTTGTAATCACTCATGCTATTTCTCAATGATTTCACTCAAGTTGACATTAGAACATTCTGTAAATAATATTCTCTCATCACTGCTCTCATACAACAACACTCACTATGTTGGTAATAAAAAATTATCATATACATACCTAAAATCTTACTTTAAAAATCACCTTCATAATAACCTTTGGAATCAATGATATTTAGATTGACATCAGTGAAATAAATATGCATCTTTATAAGAACCTTTGACATCAATGACAACATTAAATATCAAAGCTCAACACTCAATGACAATGCTCAACAATCTCTCCCTTAATCATTGACAATGTTTAAAACATGCCTTAATTCCTCTTCCCCTCATTGTTCTTTCACCATAGATACATTTTATTCCCCTTTATTCTAGTAATGAAATTACTCTATTAAAATAAAAATATAACCCTATGTATATATAATAGACTTTTCCTTTTGAAATTAAACTCCAATTGTGAAAGGAACTCATTTTAACAAACCCTAAAATAGAACATAAATTAATTATTATGCATATTTAATATTTTAAATTTTAAAATTCAAAACTTTTAAATTTGAAATTGAAAAGAGATCAAATAAGGAGCACATATTTATGGAGATGAAACCATGTTGTCCTATAACCAGTAAAAGATTATGTTTATATATTAAATCATTGGAGAATTGTGTCTCCTTGTCAAAACGCTTGGATATATTATTCCTCATGTTGAACCATTGGTTAATTTGAGAGTTATCAATTTGAAATTTTTAATAAATAATAAATTCCTTTGAGTTATAAAGATGCATACTCTAACTCTCATTAACTGGGGAGCGTACCCAATGTGTCAATCCAAGAGAATGTGTAACCATGATGGGATCACTATAAGTGATGCCAAGGCTTTTGAGATTCACGATATACATCACCCATAATATAAATTGGAACCACATAATGGGTTAATTTGAATAAATTATAATCCCACTGATTGTCACTAAACTTTAACATAGATTACTTATAACTACATGAATCACACCAATCAATATGGATCTTTATTCTATTTTCATGATCTAAAGAAAATGAATAATATTCATGCCCTCGTAATGATTGAAAATTTAATATATTTGAAGTTAAATAGTAAACATTTTCTATTGTATTTATAATTTGTATTATAGTGCATAAGCACATGAACTAGTATCATGCATTTTGAATTTGAAAAATGTCTATATGTTCATGAACTAGTAACATGTCCTCTAAATCTGTGCCAAATGATACATTTTTTTCATTTATATGCTCAATAGTAATCATATGTAAAACCTTTAATTTTTTTTTATAAAATATTTTACATATGCTCATGCATATGAAACAAAGTGTATATGATCCTTTACTCATGTATCTAGAAATTGAGTGTATATACATGTCATATCGCCCAATAATATGTATTGGTCTGTAAATATATGTCTTTTAAATGAATTCTAAAATTACCTTAAATCTTTGAAACCTATAATATGTGATAAAGTATAATTTTTTTATTTATGAATGATTAAACCTATAAGACAAGTCCACTATAATACCCCCATTTTGAGATGAGGGATGTATCTTGAAATTCACTCATCTCAAAATAAGATTTAACTATATCATTTAAAATATATATATATATATATATATTTAAATATCTCATATATATCATACGAGGCATGCAATAAATTAATCATGAAACCAATAATTAATCTAAATAAGAACAATAAGAACACCTCAAAATTTCATGCAATGCCACACATAAGACCAAATATTACATACAAAGGAAATGAAAATGTTTCAACAACCAAGGCCAAGGGCCACATGAAAATTACATTAATAATGTTGCAAACAAGGGACATAAATATGTCATATATACGGAGTTGAGTGGTCACACAATAAGTAATAAAATTTTAGCCTATAATGCAAGGAATTAATTTTCATCAATCAAATTTTAACCCTAAGGATGTCTAATCTAGACTCATTAAATTATATGTAGCATGGAAACATCTCTTAGGTTGTGGGTGACCTATGGGAGGGATGAGTCTCTAGGTTGAAGAGCTAGCTACCTTGCACCACACCTATAACTAAACACTATTATAATTACTTTGAAGGAAAAAGGATAGATGTAGATTAAAACTAACCTAATAGAGGTTATGAACCAAGATTAAATCCACAATACTACCTGAACTTGCACTATGAAAGAGCAATTTGTAAAATTGGTCTCAACACCAAAGGTTCTTTTAACAAAAGTGATTCAACATGAAGATAATATGTAATGTATTTCTCAAGGTAGATGAAAATTAGGTATGATTATATACACTATTACTCTTCCTTACACTTAAAGACACATAAAATAACTAACTACACATCATATGATTTGCTAGAAGGCATATTACTTGCACAAAGCATGAAAGAGTAAAATGAACACAAGGAGTGATAACTATCACTTGGAATTCATCTATGAAATACTTTGTACACTTAAAAAATAATTTGGGAGCTTAATACCGGATTAAAATACTTTATTTAAAGTCAAAATTAGTACTCAAACTAGTAGGATTCACCATACCAGATGTGGATTCATTACAAGGCCAAAAGTGGTTACTTATATATAGAATTGGAAAGGGAGAGGGGAATAGGAAAAGCATATTGACAAGTGTCCATGTGATAGTTATAAAAAATTAGGATTTATGAGAAATATAAATACAATTCCAAATCCATGTGTCTCTCCTCTAAGGAATCTCTATCCTCTAAGTGGCATAGGAGTTAGAATTCAACTTGACACTTTGATCATCATCTTGAAAAATGCTCTTTTTTACATAAAAAGAGTGATAAATAGGATTTTAAATAATAAATTTACCATTAATTCCCTCATATATTCTCATTTAACACCTTAAATACACTTATAATCTACTCTACTCTTACATGTTAGTGGCATTCATCATTCATATGCCTAGGTGTCTTGAAACTCTTCATTTCCCACCCTTACATTTGTGCAAGTGGACCAAAACTTGAGTTCATCCTCTACTAGGCACTCTATCTAAATTAATGTCATTAAAATACCTTATTATATTTATATAAATACATTTTGGTTCTTAGAATGACTCTCAAAACTCCATTTTACTCTTTAAGTTCTCATTAGGCATATTTTCTTTGTAGCCCTAAAAACCTGTAAAACTCCTTGTGTAGGATAGTGTACACATTTTAATGACAAATTAAGGTCATATTTAAGGACATAGTATGGATTTAAAACTCTATTAAAATTTTTAGGTCTAGAATTTGAGTGGAAGTGCCCTTTTTCTACCTTTCTCTCTCCTTAATTAGGCCATAATTAGGCATCCTTGCCTAGAAGCCTATTTTTATGCTCCAAACCTCTCTGACATGAGTGAAACCACCAAAAATAATTTTAATAAATTTAATTTGAATATCAAAAACATCCATGTTATATTTTATTATTGAATACCTTATGGAAGTGTGAGAACCATGAAATGGCCTTAGAACCTAGTCTCATTTTAGACCTATTTGAGATTATCTTGAAAAATGGAGTTTATTTGATCATTTTTAGGATGTTTTATGTAGATTTTTTTGATTATATAAATGAAATATATCTCAATTAAACTCTTTTAATAGTTTCCAAGTTATTAATTTATCAAAATCTATGTAAAACACCAAAAAACATGCAAAATAATGCATTTATTGCAATCAGTACTACTACAAGTATATAAAAAATACACTTCGATAATCTAATTAGAGTAATAAAAAAATTATAATAGATTTTAGGGGAAAAATATGTCATTTAATGAATTTTAGGATCTCATCTCTCTCAATTGGTCATTAATAGGGGTTTAGGGGGGTTTAAAGTGGTTCTGGTTCTTAAAGATTGTTCATAAACCCTATCCCATTAAATCCTAAACCAATGCCATATTTTTTAAGTGTACTAGCCTATTAAAATATCCCTAAGATTTTAGGTCACCATGCATCTTGACCATGTTTTTCTAAGTGTTAGAAGTTGACTCTTAGATAATCAAGCCATTAGAGATGGGTTGAAAGTCTTAGTTTTGTTCAAGAAGGTGATGGACTCAATGCAACAAATACCACCATAATAATGAATCATGGAGACCTAAATAATATACCTAAAAATTACTTATATCCATGCATTAGGTTCAAGTTACAAAAGGTGAGAGAAAACTAGTCTTGGATGACCGTCATACATGAAGGGAGATCAAAGAGGTCTTAAGGCCAAATTTAAACTTTTATTTCTTTCCCCTATCCATGGATGGTATTGAAAGGTTTTTTATTTCATTTCACACCTGTCAATGCCTTCATATCTCATTTTTCCACTCATTAGGCCATCCTTTATATGATTGTCTTTGTAGGTTTGCCTATGTATGAGTTAGGCTCTACAAGCCTAGATAGGGTTTCTAATGTTTTCTTCATTTTACTTAAATATTATGGTATTATGGATTAATTTAATCACCTTGAACCATATCAAATGCTTCACCTCTATTATTTCCTCTTTTCTTATGACTGCCTCTATGGTGTGTGTGTTTAGTTATAGGTTTGTTAGGATTAGCCTAGGACACAACATCATTCCATCCTTATTTTTAGGTATGATTATATCAAAGGACCTTATTATAACCATGAAACCATAATAAAATTATTTACCTTCCCTCAAACCTCTCTCAAACCTTTAACCCTCTCAAACAATCAAATACTTCTCATGAATATAGACATGCATGTGTATCCATTTGAATGTGTATAGAGATCTGAAGTGAGTTGGTTTTGTCTTATTTATCATGACTATTATTGTAGATCCATTTATTTTATTTAAATTATATGGTTTCATTACCTAGTTATGATATCAACCAACACCTTTCACAATGACTATAGATGACTTTATCTTAGCAAGGTAGGCAAGCATATGTATAGTCTTATTGACTGTATATGCAGGGTTTAGGTGAAATTTTCATCACTAGTCTCTTATATGAAACTTAATTTAGGTAAATTTGGACCCTAATGACTTATTTAACCTATTTTATAATCCTAATTAGGCTCCAATTCTCCTTTTATATGTGTTTTTCCTTTTCTCTTCAACTTGAAACTAAACTAAACTCTCTAGTAGACCTATAGGTAGTCTTTAGCATAGTTTGAGTGAATTTTTGGGTTTTAAGACTTTCATTTACAATAAATAAACATCTCCATGGATTTTTATAACATTGGGAGTTTATAACCTCCACAAATTATCCAAAACACTACCTTCACAAACACACACTATTCAAGACTGCCTTCTCAAAAGGTGACTATAGGTGGTCATTGGAGAAGGGTTTAATCATGAGCCTTAGAAGTTTATCTTGTAAAATTTATCATTATATATTTAATATATTAAAACCTTGTGGAATTTTAATTTACACTACAATAAAATTTTTGTTTGACTTTTCATATCATTTTGAAAGCCCTGCTCTCTTTCTTTTAAATACAGACCTATGTGGAAGCGTTAGTCTTGTAAACTCAGTCTTATAACTCTCATTTATTTTTAAAATTGTTTATGTTAATTAATTAATTTTTGACTTTCCTAATACCTTTATATTAAATCATGGTCCCACATCAAATCTTTTTTGACAGTTAGTTTTGGTCCAAAATAAGGACCTATAGGTCTAAGGCCTGTAGGTCTTCATTTTTCTTGTATGGACTACAAAGATAACCAAATTATGAGTCTTGAAGTTTAAATATTTAATAAAACATTTTAAAATCCTTATCACCTTTCAAAAATGCTGTAAATTATTACTAATCATATTTCATCCTCAATTTTTATACTCAATTGTTTGGACTATGTGTACAGTTAGCTTATGTGCAAGGTTTGTGTGTTGAGAGTGAAATTTTGAGTCCATTAGTTCCTTTTAATGATAAAATTGTGTCTTTATAGGGTCTCATGGATCTTTAGGAGTCTGTATCACCCTTCTCCACTGCTTAGACATAATTTAGACAAAACTTAGGTTCTATGGATGACCACCTATAGGTCTATAAACCTGTGGGTGGATAGAACACATTTCAACCTTATTTGAGAGTACAATTTGAACTCATAGATCAAAAAATTTTACTTATGAACTTTTCAATATTTTTATCTCGTGATAAAATAATATTGTATTGACACTTGGACCAACATTGATTTTCAAACCTATAGAAGACCATTTATGCATAGACCATGTTTTTTTCAAAATAATACATGATGTCTCTTAATAGGCTATTTTCAAAGAGATACTTCTCAAGAGATAACACATAAATCCTAGGAGAGTGAGTAGATTTTACATGAATGAAAAAGTACTTATAAACCTATGAGAGTGATAACAATTCAAATAAATTAAACACTTACAATAAGAGTGACTGAAGCTCTTTACACCCAAGAAATTTTCCTCTTATTGAAGAAACCTAAGAAGATTGAGTTGCTTGATTAAACCCACATTGAAATGAATATTTTGATACCTGAAAACATCCCTAAAAACATTCTTCTCCATCAAATTCTGAAGTGGATAAATAGGAGCAAAACTAGACCCTCCTTGGATGGACAAGGCATAGTAACTTGTTGTCACTCTTAGTGATTGTTCATAAATGAGGGGTCATGAATTTGAAAACCATTTCCATTAATTTTATTATCATTATGACCCCTAATAATTTTTGACATTTCATCTCCCAACTCTCTCTCTCTCTCTCTTGGCCATACTATGCATTTGAATTTTTTGTCTTTCTGTGCTTATGAAGGAAATGATGGAGGAAAGAGTGTGTCTGATGCATCTATATGACCTAAAATTTGATCCAAAGCATGAAAATGATCTATAAAATCCTAAGGGACATTTTAAAATTATTTTTAACTAAAATGTGATCTTTTAAGGCTATACAAGTGCCCAAAAATGCTTGCAAAGGGGTATTTTTCTTAGTTTAGGCATTAATCCTATAATTTTCTCAGTCTCTAACCATTAATAAACATTTTATGAAATCAAGTAAATTGGGGGAACTTATTTAAAATTTTACCTTTGAAGGTGGTATGTACAACTCCTCCATATTATCCAAAACATGACTAAAATGACAATTTAGCACATAAAAACATAATATAAGGTTAATACATGATATTATGACCTTAAATACACATTAATAACATTTTATAATGACTATAAATCATATAAAAACTTTGACCATATTTTACAACACCAAGACCTTATGAATGAACCCTGAGACTAGATAAGTGCATATGAGACCAAACCTTGGACAAGGTTAGACAAAGACTAATGTGACCATATGGAGACCATTTAGGAATATTTAAGACCATAGCAAGACCACATACAAGATTTGATAAACCTTTTAAAATTTTAAACTTTAATGGGTTGACCCAATTTGTCTTGGGGTCAAAAAATTGTTAAAAAATTGGTGATTCATAGGAGTACCATGATTGTAATGCTAATGGATTAATGGCCTTATCCTCCCATTAGAAAATGGAGTCACCCTTATGCTACAAACTAAAAATAACATGAATTCTAAATACTCATACCACAACACACAATAAGAATAAAACACACTATTCCAAAGGTATTTAGGGAAAAAAACACACAAAAGACTCAAAAGAACACACTTGACCTATTTTGTATAGACCTCAAAACAAGTTTGAGATAATGAAACAACCCCTTTTGATTCAAACAAAGTCAAAAAGAATGTTTCTAGAGTCACAAATTCTCCATGAGAATAAATCACCATATGATGGATATTTTTCAAATAAAACTTGCTTGTAAAGGTGATAAAATGAGTTACCACTCATGAATATGTGCTAGCTATAATTTCATCACTTGAGACTCATTTGAATGGTACTTTTATCTCTCTTTGAGGTTTTCTTGACATTGAAATCTTCTTGGTCTCTTTCATGCTCCTTTGATACTTCTCCGTTTGTTTTTTGGGAGTCATGAAACATTTCTCAACTTTAACTTCATATAGGTTATGATGTTCTTGATGTTTAGAAGTATCAAACCTGCCTTCTTGTTGGCTAAACACATTTGAATGTGACTCAAGATCAGATTTAGGTATATACAACTCCTCAATCATATAAACTTCTACCTTGAACTGATTTCATTTCTTCAAGGTTATATTATGTTTTATAGGGGATTGACACTCTTCTTGTTGTTCATTAGGTTTATCAACAAGCTCATTTTTTAGTTGAGGATGAGCATGCCTATTTACTTGTTTAAACTCTTGCATTATGATATAGGTACTACTACCATAGATAATTAAATTCTTATTTATTATCATACTCATGAACTTATTATTCTTGGGCAAGAATAATTGCATCATCTTCTTGACTATCAAATTCTATTACACTTAGAACATCATCATTATCATCCATATGTAGAAAATAGTGGCCCATGAAACTTGTTGAAGGGAATCATCAAAGCTTACTTAAGTAAACTCCTCATATTATTCATGTATGATATATGGACCAAGATGTAATGATATTACTTCACCAAATAATCATAATAACAATAATATATCATAATGATATGGAAATATAGCATAAAATATGAATAATATATAAGCCATTTTGAGGGGAAAACCTCCCAAATATTTGCTATATGAAATGAATAATCCAATATGATCATGAACACCTAATTCTAACTCCTATATACAGCATACCAAGGCCATGGAAAACCCATAGGCTGACCTACTAAGCATATGAGGGCATAGAGAAATGTAAAATAATATACAAAAGGGTTGTGCAAGTCATAATTTAGTTACACATATCCCTAGACATTCCAATAGTTTATTAGATTCAACAAAGAGATTGAGATGTGTAATTAATGAACATACTAAACAATACATGAGAGGCCTATTAAATAGGCAAAATATCCACTCAATAAAATAGGGGGTGGAAGCAACCACAAGCATCGAGTAGCATAAAATAGCTAAGCTTGTAAAAACAAACTAACCTATTAACCGATGTGGTTAAAACAACTAAATAAGGTACATAGATAATATACCTTAGTCAATAACCCAATGTATTTAAAACATTATGCTAATACCCTCCCTCAATGACTAAACTAGAAACAAAACTAGGTTTATCTCTGAATGTTGTGAACTTGTCTATACCAAGTGGTTTGGTCATTATATAAATTGGTTGCTCTATAGTGGGGTAGTAGAGTTTGAGAAATGTAATTAACTAGCATACTAAACAATAGAGAGGCTTATTAAATAGGCATAAGAGACACCTAAGAAAATAGGAGAAAAAAGGGGTGGGTACAACCACAAGCATCAGGGAGCATAAAATAGCTAAGCTCATAAAAATAAACTAACTTATTAACCCAAGTGGTTAAAACAACTAACCAAGGTGCATAGATAGTTTACCTCAGTCAATAACCCCAGATATTTATAATAATATGCCAACACCCTCCCTTAATGACTAAACCAAAAACAAGACCAAGTTTATCTCTAAATTTTATGAACTTGTCTGTACCAAGTGGTTTGGTCATTATATCAACTGGTTGCTCTACAATGGGGTAGTAGAAGAGACAAATGTCTTCATTTGTAACCAACTATTGGATGTAAGGATGGTTAACCTTAATGTGTTTGGTCTTGGCATGGAATACTAGATTCTTCACCATCTTTAAAACATCACTTTAGTAATTTCAATCTTATTCCTTCCACACATTGTGGCAAGTCTCCTTCCTTTAGTGTTTCTATTATGGTAGAATACCACTTTGGATTCTTTGTTTGTTCTATTGGAACCTCAAAATGACCTACATCAATTCCCTCCCTAGAATGTGATTCCATTGATGAACTAGAATACTATTCAACTTTCACACAACTTATAATATAATCATTAGAATAAATCAATGACTCAATATTTGAAACAATATCAGTTGCTTTGAAGTATTGTATCTATTAATTTACTATGACATCTCTATTTACCATAAATTTTTTAGTAGAAACATCAAGTAATTTTTAGGCCTTTTAATGCTCACTAAACCCAACAAAAATTAACTCTTTTCTTTTTTCATCCAAGTTACTTCTCTTTTGGCTAGGAATAACTACAAAAGTTACACAACAAAAAAAATTAGAAATCACTTACATCTGTAGTTTGACCTAACCAAACATGCTCTGGAGTCATATTATCCAATGATTTTGTAGGACTTATATTGAGGATGTACACTTTCGTATTCACTTATTCTACCCAATATTTATATGGGATATTTCTACTTTGGACCATACAATGAGCTATGTCCATCATTGTCCTATTTTGTCTTTCCACAACTCTATTTGGTTGCAAAGTGTAAGGGGTAGTATACTATTTGTATATGCCTTTAGTGGCAAAAAATTCCTTGAAATATTTTGAGATGAACTCAACCCTATTATGTATTATAAGAGACTTCACTGACCTTCCCACCTATTTTTCAACCATAGCTTTCCAAGTAAGGAAGTTAGAAAAACAAACATATTTCTTCACTAAAAAGTATACCAACTTTTTCCTAGAGAAATCATCAACTAGTAACAAAAAATAATGGGATACAAAAGGGGTAGGTGTCTACCTTAGACCATGAAAATATACATGTACTAGATCCAATACTCCCTTATCTCTTGAAGCTTTGCCAACATCAAATGAATGTCTAACTTACTTCCCTAACTGACATCTAGTACATACATGATGACTATCCTGAATAGAAGGAATTCCCTTAACTATATTAGTCTTTCTCAATGTAGTAAAATACTAGAAATTAAAATGCCCATACCTTTTATGCCATAGTGAATTTGTGATATCAACTACTACAAGTGCACTTTCCTTTGCCCTCTATGGATTTTCAAGCTTATATAAGCCTTTCTCACCAATCCCAATAACAATAATCTTATTATATCTAGTAATGACTAAACATTGTTGTCCTTAAAAATTTAAAACAAAATAAGATTTTGAAGTGATCTCACTAATTGCAGTAAATTTTTTTTCATAACAAGCATATACCTAACATTCTTAAATGTATACTGAACTGCACCATGAAAACTGATCTGAACATTACCATATCCTTTCACAAAATGATTTCTACCATCTCCCAAATATATAGATTCATTATTACTATCATTTTCAACAAAATCCACATACCATTCCTTACAACATGTATAATGATGAGATACCCCTAAATAAAATTACCAATCTCAATCCATCATAAAATTAACACCAAAATCCATGAAAGCAAAATCAAGAGATGATTCCTTGCCTTTACCTTCAACTACATTCACATTATGAGATTTATTTATAGGTTTATCCATATCATATTTTATTGTCCTAAAATATTTATTGAGGTGACCAAGTTTCTTATAGTAAAAACATTACCACTTAGATGTCCTATTAGAACCACTTGTGAAGTTTTTATCAAAGAACTAGTAGTTTTACCAAACTAGTTACCCATATCTATAGAAGTAGATGTAGACAAAACTATCTGATCCTATCATCTCTCCTTTTAAAATCATAACATGGATAACTTTTCAAAGTCCAAAGTCTATGTCTCAGCAATCATGTGAAAGTAATCCACAAATGATTCAAATGAAGGTGGAAGATTTTGCATACCTAGAGCAATCAAATATTTCTCATCAATAGGCTTTTTCATATCCTTTAAATGATAACTGATGTGCTTGATCTATAATAAAAAATTATAAATAGAGACACCTTATTTCATATTAGTAGAAAACAACAAATTTTTCAAATACAATACCCTATCGGCTTCAAAAGCTTGGTATTTAGAAGTAAGACTAGTCCATAAAACTGATGCAATTGTCACATTTCAAACCTCTGAGATTAGATTATCTACTACTCATAGTTTTAGTAACATAAGAGCCTCATGATGATGATTATCACTATCATCATAACTAGTGGTAGTGCTTTGCTCTTTATCAAGCACTATTTGATCAAGATTTCTATTCTCACATATTGTCAAAACCTTATGACTCCACAAACTAAAATTTTTGCCTATCAATTTTTGTGAATCTGGTAATACGAGGTGTTGTAAACTAGCCATTTTGACATATTTTTTTCAAAAATTAATATACCAAAAAATATATAATGACTTTGTATAAAATTCCTCCTACCCATGAACTCAAATCATAAACTAGTCAATACCTCTAGTTTTTAGCAAAACATACCACACCATTTGGGGAATTTTAAAATTTTCATCTTCAAAAACACTAAAAGATAGAAAAAAACAATTTTATCTATAGATATACAATTCAAATTTATAAAATTCCTTTTCCACCAACATATGGATTTAAAAAAAACCCAAAAATGGTGAAAATTTCACCTTCTAGAACTTTTCTAAGATAATTAGTCACCAATAGGTCCCCAATAGGTCCCCAATAACTGTTTAAGCTAAAATTTTGAATTATTTCAATTAAAAAATTAAAATTAATTGAAATAATAAAACTTTAGATTAAAATTTTCATAAAAATAATCAATCAATTAGAAAATTAGCCTACCTACAAAATTTTAGATGCAAATTCTAGGAGAAATACTCAACCAAATTGAATTTATATAGTTCCTATCATCTCCTCTCAAAAAATAGAAATTTTTAGACCCCTCACTCACCAAAAATAGTTCCCAAATGAAAATCTAGTCACTTTTCAAATTGAACAAAAATGGCCACTTAAAAACGTAGTAAAATAAAAACAAACCTATGAGCCTCTTCTGCTACCTCGTACCACTTTTCCTTTGCTGAGATAGGTTTCATGATGCTTCTATCCTAATTATTGGCTTTCTCACTAGTTACAGGAAAAAAAAATATCTTCACAGCTCTCCACTAGACACTTCACATTTTTACCTAACAAGACCATTCCTCTCTTGCTCCATAGGCTCCCTCCCAAACTTCCTACACTGTAAGCTCTGAGACCATATTAGATTCGGCAAAGAGATTCAGAAATATAATTAACCAATGTAATAAAAAATAATGAGAGGCCTATTAAATAGGTAAAAAAATACACTTGAGAAAATAGGGGGAAATAGGGGGTGGGTGTAACCAAGAGCATCAGGTAGCATAAAATAGTTAATCCCATAAAAACAAACCTATTAACCCAAGTGGTTTAAATAAATAACCAAGATACATAGATAATATACCTTAGTCAATAACCCAAGGTATTATCAATAATATGCTAACACCCTCCCTTAATGACTAAACTAGAAACAAGGCCAAATTTATCTCTAAATGTTGTAAACTTATCTGTACCAAGTGGTTTGATCATTATATCAATTGGTTGCTCTATAGTGGGGTAGTAGAGATTGGGAAGTGTAATTAACCAACATAATAAAAAATAGAGAGGCCTATCAAATATGCAAAAGAGAAACCTTATAAATTAAGGGAAAAGGTGGGATGGGTACAACCACAAGCATCGGGTAGTGTTAGGTAAACATATAAAAATAAACTAACTTATTAACCCAAGTGGTTAAAACAACTAAGGTTCATAGATAATATACCTTAGTCAATAACCCAAGGTATTTATAATAATACTCTAACACCCTCCCCTAATGACTAAACCAAAAATAAGACCAAGTTTATCTCTAAATTTTGTGAACTTATCTATACTAAGTGGTTTGGTCATTATATTAGCTAGTTTCTCTATAGTGGGAAAATAGAAGAGACATATATCTTCATTTGTAACCAAATTTTGGATGTAATGATGGTCAAACCTCAATGTGTTTGGTCTTGACATGGAATAATGGATTCTTCACCATCTTTAAAACACAACTTTACTTGGTCCTACCATGGAATACTGGATTCTTCACCATCTTTAAAACACAACTTTACTGATCTCATTCTTCTTCCTTCCATACCTTATGGCAAGTCTCCTTCCTTTAGTGATTCCATTGTGTCAAAATACCACTTTAGCTTCCTTGATTGTTATGTTGGAACCTCATAATTACCTGCACTAATTCCCTCCTTGGAATGTGATTTCACTGATGAACTAGAATCCTAATTAACTTTAAAAACACAAATTATAATAGAATCATTAGAAGAAAACAATGACTCAATATTTGAAAATGTACCAATTTATTTGAAATATAGCATCTATTCATTTACTATGACATCACTATTTACCACAACTTAACAGAAACATAAAGTAATTTTTAGGCCTTTGACTTCTCACTATACCCAACAAACATGTATGCTTTGATTTTTTCATCCAAGTTACTTCTATTTTGACTAGGAATAATTGTAGAAGCTACACAACCAAAAATTTAGAAAGCACTTACATCTAGAGTTCAACTTGATAAAGCCTCCTTAGGAGTCATATTATCCAATGCTTTTGTAGGACTTCTGTTGAGGATGTACACTACTATATTCATTGCTTCTACCCAATATTTATATGGGACACTTTTGCTTTGGACCATATAGCAAGCCATGTCTATCACCATCCTATTTCACCTTTCCACAACTCCATTTTATTGTGGAGTGTAAGGGATAGTAATTTGTCTGTGTATTCCTTTAGTGGCATGAAACTCCTTGAACTATTTTGAGATTAAATCACCCCCATTATCCATTATAAGATATTTCACTAACCTTCCCACTTATTTTTCAACCATAGCTTTCCAGGTAAGGAAGTTATAAAAACAATAAAATTTCTTTAGTAGAAAGTATACCCACTTTTTTCTAGAGAAATCATCGCCCAGTAACAAACAATAACGAGCTCCAGAAGGGGTAGGTGTCTAAATTAGACCATGAAAATCCACATGTACTATATCTAATACTCCCTTATCTTTGAAATCTTTACCAACATCAAATGAATGTCTAACTTGCTTCCCTAATAGATATCTAGTACATACATGATTACTATCCTAAATAGAAGGAATCCCCTTAACCATATTAGTCTTTCTCAATGTATTCAAATACTAAAAATTTAAATTCCCATACCCTTCATGCCATAGTGAACTTATGCTATCAATCATTGCAAGTGCACTTGCCTTTGACCTCTATGGATCTTCAATCTTATATAAACCTTTCTCACCAATCCCAATAAAAATAATCATGTTATCTTTGGTAGTGATTAACCATTATTATCCTTTAAACTTTATAACAAAATCAGGTTTTGAAGTGATCTCACTAATTGAAAGTAAATTTGTGTTCATATTAGGCACATACCAAACATTCTTAAGTATATATCAAACTACACCATGAAAACTAATCTAAACATTACCATATCCTTTCACAAAATGAGTCCTACCATCTCCCAAAAATACAAATTCATTATTACTATAATTTTAAACAAAATCCACATACCAATCCTTATGGCATGTATAATGGTCAGATGCCCCTAAATCAAAGTACCAAGCTTAACCCACTGCAAAATTACCATTGGAAGCATGAAAGTAAAATCAGGAGATGATTCCTTGCCTTCACCTTTAGTTACATTCACATGATAAGATTTATTTATAGGGTTAGCCATATCTTCTTGTCTTTTCCTAAAATATTTATTAAATTAACTAGGTTTCTTACATTAAAAACATTTCCATTTAGATGTCTTATTAGAACTACTTACTTGTGAAGTTTATATCAAAAAACTAGTAGTTATACTAAACTACTTACCCTTTTCCTTGATGAAGAATAGACTCTCTATAGAAGTAGACATGGACAACACTATCTACTCCTACCATCTCTCCTTTTGCAATATCAATGTGGATAAATTTTCAAAGTCCAATGTCTACATCTCAGTAATCATGTGTAAGGACTCCACAAATGACTCAAATGAAGGTGGAAGATTCTGTATAACCAGAGAAATCAAATCTTGATCATCAATAGGTTTTTGCATAGGCTTTAACTGATCATTGATGTCCTTAATCTAAAATAAAAACTTAGAAATAGATCCACTTTCTTTCATCTTAGTAGAAAGCAACAAATTTTTCAAATACAATACCCTACTAGCTTTAGAAGCCTAGTATTTAGAAGTAAGCCTAGTCCACAAAATTGATGCAATGGTCATATTTTTGACCTTTGAGATTAGATTATTTTCTCCTAGCAATTTTAACAACATAAGAGACTCATGATGATGTTTATCATAGTCATCATAACTAGTGGTAGGGATTTTCTCTTTATCAATCACTATTTGATCAAGATTTTTATATTCACCTATTGTCAAAACCTTATGACTCCACAAACTAAACTTTTTGCCTATAATTTTTTGTGAATCTAGTAATAAAAGGTGTTGTAAATTAGCCATTTTGACTGAGTTTTTCCAAAAAATGAATATACCAAAAAAAATTTAATGACTTTACACAAAATTCCTCCTACCCACAAACTCAAATCATAAAGTGGTCAATACCTCCAGTTTTCAGAAAAACACCACACCATTTGGGAAATTTAAAATTTCTATGTTTAAAAACATTAAAAAATAAACAAAATTTTTTTTATCTAGAGATATACAATTCCAATTTAAAAAATTCCTTTTCTACTAACATCTAGATTAAAAACCCATAAAATAATGAAATTTTCACTTTTTAGAATTTTTTTGAGATAATTAGTCACTAGTAAGTCCCTAATAACCCTTATAAATTTAATTTTTAATTTTTTTGAATTAAAAAATTAATAATAATTAAAATAATAAAACTTTAAATTAAAATTTTCATAAAAATAATCATCCAATAAGAAAATTGGCCTACTTACAAAACTTTAGATGCATATTCTGGGAGAAATACTCAGCCAAATAGTTCCTATCATCCTCTCTTAGAAAATAGAAATTTTTAGATGCCTCACTCACAAAAAATAGTTCTCAAATGAAAATATGGTCACTTTTCAAACTAAATAGAAATGGCCATTTGAAAAATAAAACAAAAATACAAAGAAACCTGTGAGCCTCTTCTGCTAGCTCCTACCACTCTTTTTTTGCTAAGACAGGTCTTTTGATGGTTCTCTCCTGATTACAGACCTTCCCACTGGTCACAGGAAAAAAATCTCTTCATGGCTCTACACTAGGCACTTCACATTTTTCCCTGACAAGATTGCTCCTCTCTTGTTCTATAGGCTCTCTCCCAAGCTTCCTACACTATAAGCTCTAAGATCATATTAGATTCAACAAAGAGATTGAGAAATATAATTAACCAACATACTAAAAAATACATAAGAGGCTGATTAAATAGGCAAAAGAGCCACTTTAAAAAATAGAGGGAAATAGGGGATGGGTTGAACCACAAGCATCAGGTAGCATAAAATAGCTAAGCCTATAAAAAAACTAACCTATTAACCCAAGTGATTAAAACAACTAAATAAAGTGCATAGATAATATACCTTAGTCAATAACCCAAGGTATTTAAAATAATATGCTAACACCCTCCCTTAATGACTAAACTAGAAACACGACCAAGTTTATTTTTGAATGTTGTGAATTTGTCTATACCAAGTGGTTTGTTAATTATATCAGCTAGTTGCTTTATAATGGGGCAGTAGAGATTGAGAAATATAATTAACCAACATTCTAAAAAATAAAGAGGCATATTAAATAGGCAAAAGAGACACCTACGAAAATAGGAGGAAAAGGGGGCTGGGTACAACCACAAGAATTAGGTAGCATAAAATAGCTAAGCCCATAAAAATAAACTAACCTATTAACCCAAGTGGTTAAAATAACTAAACAAGGTGCATAGATAATATACCTTAGTCAATAACCCAAGGTATTTATAATATTATGCTAACACACTTCCTTAATGACTAAACTAGAAACAAGACCATGTTCATCTCTAAATGTTTTGAACTTATCTATACCAAGTGGTTTTATCATTATATTAGTTGGTTGCTTTGCAGTGGGGTAGTATAAGAGATAGATGTCTTTATTTGTAAATGCAGTCGTATAAAATACAAAATTTGGTTACTTGAGAATGAGTAATGACACCCAACCCATAGGTCTCTCTTGCTTGCTCTGTTCACCATCTTAGGCTCTTTTTCATAGATTCCCAGACATTCATGGCCTTCCAAACTTAACCCCAACTGACCTTGAATACTTTTCCCATGACATATCCATCCCCATAGGTCCCTTAACCTCTTGACAACAATGCCCAACTTGGGATATAGCACTAAAATCTAGGGTATCCCACCTTTGGTGTTGTTGTCCAAGTGCATTTTGAGCCCCAATAGTCATATTCTTCCAATCTTTATCCTTTTCCTTATCATCTTATTGTGAATAGATCCAATCCATGATCAATATTTTCCTATATAAATCCATTCAAAGTCGATTTATAAGTGTTGGCACTCATTTACAAGAGAGAAACAACAATACAAGAAAGTACACTCAAGCACTTTTCTCTATTCTCTACATATAACCTTCCAATATTATTCCAAGTTTATGTAAACATTTGCACTAGTTCATAGCCATATGAAGTACTCCCAATTTTGCATCTAGTTACATTTTCATACACAATTACACCAAGCATTTCAATGGGAGAACTACATTAGCTTGATCACTCCTCAAAGTATTGGTATGTAGGCAGTGTATCTACACATGGGGTGTGAAGTAAATCTAGCATATCCTTTACACACTAATCCTTTTTCTCTATTTTTGAAATTTTATTTCAATTGCATAGAATATTTAAGTACATGAAGAATCATCTCTACAGAGAGTTATGTTGACAATGAAAACCAAAAAATTAGTACACAGGCTCACCTTGAGCAGGTGAACAAAACTTAAAAATCTTAAACTCTCAAGATAATAGGGCCAAAGAAGGACTATAGCATCAGAGCCTAGGGTATCTAGTTTTGATGCTCCTATCCAATCAAAAAATGAAGTCTAGGATCATATTTGTGATAGTGTCCTAGTCCTGCATGCAAATTTATAGACCCTATCTCAGACTAGACAACTCAAAATAAGCTAAGTTACATTTCTCATTGCTCTCTTACTATTTTTAGAAAGGTGAAATTTCAATTAAATTTCACAAATTAGTGGCCATAATTAAGAATATTATTTACTAATTTTCCCTACTCAGACTTGTTTATTAAATAGGAATAAAACTCCATTATTCCTAAAAATAACAAAACATTTGGTGAACTCAACTTACTTCAAATTTTGCACAAAAACCCTAGAAACCTTAGGGTAAAATATTTTTGATTTTTTTCCATAATTTCTTGATTCTATATTTAAAAATCAGAAATCTAAAAATTAATTACAAAATTTTAATATATTTTATTAAAACCCTAGTTTGCACATACTAAGTCCTTTTTGCATAAAAACACATTCCAAACACTTAGAAAAATATATTGTTAATTTTATAAATATTTTTTAATTTTTCCTAAATTTTTCATGAAAAATTATACAAATTTTATATAAGTTCATATCAAATTTTAAAAATTATCATACTAATTTTAAAAATTCATTTAAAAACCCTAGTTGCTTCAACTAGCTCCCAATTATTTTCCATTACGTTTCCAATCATTTTATAAATTTTTAATTGAATATCAAACATAGAAAGTCAATTTTAAATTCAAAATTTCATAGTATTTTGTATAAATATTTTTGAAAAATCCTTAGTTACATATACTAGCACCTATTTTCTTCTTACGATATCACCTTACATCCATAATTAAATTTCAAAAATGTTGTTCATTTATTTACAAAATTTTCTTATATTTATTAAAAATAATAATGAAACCTTAATGGGCCCTATCATGTACATGAAATATGAAGTCTATCATATGTTAGTACAAAATTTCATTCTTCGCATTTCATGTTTATGTTTTGTTATATGAAATGATATTACAAAATTCATTGCCGAACATGCACAAGATTCCAAAATTCTTTTTGCGTATTCTCTTTCACCCATATGGAAAATTGTTCAAATTCATCTTGCTAAATGATTTCAAAATGTCATGTTACATATCAAAAGTATATATGCCTTTATAAAAAAATTCATGTTCCCTATCCTTTGCTCCCTGTTCCTCATATGGAAAATTGTTCAAATTTATCTTGCCACATGCATTCAAAATGTCATGTTGCATATCAAAAGTTTATATGCCTTTATGAAAAAATTCATACTCTCTATCCCTTGCTCACTAAGGAATGTTATTTATAAACATATTATTTCACAAATCACAACTCAAAATTTATGCATTTAAATTCATATTCTTGTTTTCTACCAACATGTATATAACTCATTGGTAACTTTTAAGTATCTTCCTATCACTACTAGACACAAATGAACACTGGAAATTATATCTATCCCTCTTCCTTCTAAAATTGGTACATCTAGCTCTTATCCCACATCTACTACTAGCTTTATGCTTATAACAGATCATGTGTTCCATGCTATCACCCAAGTTTACAAAGATAGGCAAGTTGATTACACCCAAGCCTCTAGCTTTACCACTCAAGATAACACACCTTTAGATACAATTTTTGTTCTTAAGATATTTAGTGATCAGATATTTATAAATATGTATTGTATGTAGCCCTTTGTAATACTATAATTCCTATTTTAGCTGAACCAACTTGTGTTGCATCTATCCTCAACAAAATGAAATGGACTAAAGAGCATATTTCTTTTGAAAAAAAGGATTTACGCCCAAAAAACATCATTGAAAAAAATCTACCTTTGTATATTCAATTGAGAATTAATGATGTGGGAGTCAAAAAAGTATTAGTTGATAATGGTTTAGGACTTAACATTTGTAACATATCCTTTCTTAAACATCTTAACATACAACCTCAAGATCTAAACCATTCTGATATGAACATCAGAGGTTTTGATAACATTCCACAAAAATTAATGGGTAAAACAACACTCAATCTTACTTTAGGGCCTAAAAATCTACTAACAACTTGCCAAGTCATGCCAAATGACCTTAATTATAATTTATTACTTGGTTAGCCTTGGATTCATGAAATTCATGTAATCCCTTCCACACTCCATGCTTGTCTAAAATTTAGTCACAAAGGTTACATATACACATGCCCAATAGATAATAAACCTTTTAAATATTGTCAAGTTGTTGAAACTCCATAAAATTATATCTTGTACTTTAATCTAGGTAGTATACCTACACAACCCATCACTCACAATACACCCTCAAACCATACACAAAAAATAACAATTTCAAATTCTATCATAACAACAACACCAAATCACCAATTCACTTCACCTTTTACACTTAAACATCTTAATAAGATGGGATATTATGGAAAAGGAGTAGGAAAGCATGAACTAGGAATAGTTAATCTTATCGAGGCATCCACACAACATAAAATGTAAGGGATTGGATACCAATTTAGCTTTAAATATGATAAATATTCTCCCACCCTTTCAAAATACATAAAATTTTATCCACCCATTACACATACTGAAAAAATAGTTAAGCATGCTTCTACATTATCATTGGTCTACCCTGATCTTATTGACAACACAGTTTCACATGATATGTTTACATTAGATGAATTCTCTAATGATTAATCCTCCTACAAATTATTGGAGCATATGAGGACCTACCATATTGTTATCATAAAAAGAGATTTCCAAACCACATAAATTCCCATGCATACTTTAGAGAAAATATATATTCCTCCCTTGATATACCAGTTGACTCAGATGATACTATTCTTATTACTCCATATACACTAAATGGTTTCACATTACTTAACAAAGAAATATTAAATTTCAATTTTTAAACTGATAAGCATCCCCACATTGTCTTATTAGCAATTGCCCTCAGAAAGGAAGAGGATGTTGATATTTGTCAAACTTTAACAAATTTTCTAGAACTCTTTGCTTGGTCATATTCAGATATGCTACGAATTGATACATCTATAACAGTCCATCGAATTCAATTATACCCTGATGGTAAACTAGTTAAACAAAAAAATTCACAAAATGCATCCTATGGTGGCTCTCTTAGTCAAAGATAAAATCCAATGCCTCTTAGATGCTAGTTTCACTCACCCAGTAACACATTCTAAATGGATTTCCAATATAATTCATGTAGTAAAACATAATGGACAAATTTGATGTTGTTTCAATTCTTGATATTTAAATAAAGCATGCTCCAAAGATGATTTCCCCTTATCAAATATCAACATGATAGTAGATTCCATAGTCGGATATGAAATGCTATCATTTATGGATGGTTTTGCTTGTTATAATCAAATCAAAATTATTGAAGATCAAGAAAAAACATCTTTTAGAACACTTTGGGGTAATTTTTTTTACATTGTCATGACTTTTGGATTAAATAATGTCAGAGCCACATATTAGCATACTATGACACATATTTTTCATGACTTAATTCACCATATTGTCAAGGATTACAGTGATGATATAGTAGCTAAATATAAACAATGACAATTTCATGCTATTTATTTACAAAATATTTTTAAATGACTTAGGAAATACAATCTTTGATTAAACCTAAATAAATGTGTTTTCCAAGTTACATTAGGAAAACTCCTAGTTTTCATTATCTCTTAGCATGGCATACAAGTTGATTTGAAGAAAGTCAAATAAATTATTGATATGCCACCTCCCACCAACTTAAAACAACTCTGATCCCTCCAAGGCAAGATCTAAACATTCCATCATTTTGTAGCTCAGCTTGCTGATAAAACTCAACCATTTACTCAATTGCTAAAGAAAGATACAAATTTTATTTGGGACCAAGCTTGTCAAGACAAATTTGACACAATTAAGCAATATTTCCTTAATCCACCCATTTTAGTACCACCTATCCTAAACAAGCCTTTCTTACTCTATATTTCAGAAACAGATCATGCATTAGGGCCACTCTTAGCATGACATGATAATCAAAATACTGAATGAGTAATTTATCACATGAGTCGCACATTGGTTGTTTATGAAAAAAATTACTTCCTAATAGAAAAATTATGTCTAGCATTAGTTTTTGCCACATAAAAACTCTGACATTACATGGTCAATAATAAGACCTAATTTATCACAAAAGTAGACCCCTTAAAGTTCCTACTGGCCAAACCACATCTTTTTAGTCGCATTGTAGAATAGGTTATGTTATTAACATAATTTAACTTAAAAATAGTCCTCCAAAAATTAATAAAGGGACAAATCATTGTAGACCATTTGGAAGTAACACTACTATTAGATATGAACCTTTTAAGTGACACATTCAGAGATGATTTCACTACTTATTCTACTCATTTAGATACCTAGACCATGCTCTTTGATGGCTCCCAATGTGCATCTGGTGTAGGGGCTGGCATTATTTTTATCAATCCTTATGGTCACACAATTCCTATAACATACTAATTAAGCTTCTCTTACACCAACAACATAGTATAATATGAATCACTTATCTTAGGACTATTCACTGCACAATCCCTCCAAATCAAATCTATTCAAGTCTTCAGTGATTCCTAACTTGTGGTGAATCAAGTCAATGATGTTTATCAAAATAAGAATAATTTATCCCATACCACAATATGGCATAATGTCTATCATCATAATTTGATTAATTTTTAATTGAGAGGATTCCCTGGAAAGACAACAGACACACTTATGTAATGGCTAGTGTTGCATCTCTAATTTCCATTGACATCAACAATGATCAATAAATTTTTACTATTAAATGATTATAATCACCACCAATATCTAATGTATATTTGATCACTCTTTCCATCTTAGCTACTACACGAAGCTCCACAACCCCAGAATGGTTCTCTAACATTTATAACTTTCTCAACAAATCTATTATGTAATCATTGGTGGAGACCTTTTCAAATTATCCTTCGATGGACACTTACTATGGTGCTTAACCTCAGTAGAAGCCAAAATTTCTATAGCTCAAATACACAATAGTGAGTGTTGTGGTCATTTCAATATAAAAGCCATGTCATACAAACTCCTTAGATAGGGGTAATACTAGCCTACCATGGAAGATGAATGTTTAAAATATCTGAATCTATGTAATAAATGTCAATGACATAGTAATCTTACTACTGGCCTACCATGGAAGATGAATGTTTACAATATGTGAAGCTATGTGATAATTTTCAATGATACAATAATCTACAACATGTATCATCATAAAAATTATAACCTATCATCTCTCCATGGTCATTCATGCTATGGGGATTTGATCTCATTGGAAAAATTAACCACAAACCTACTGACAGACATAAATTCATAATCACAACTATAAAATACTTTACCAAATGGGTGGAAGTAGTTCTACTTCAATCTACCATAGATGAAGACATTTTTAGTTTTATCATGAATCATATTATTTCACACTTCAACATACCTCCATCCATAATTTATAATAATTAAACATCATTCAAGAACAAAACTGTCAAAAAAATGTGTACCAAATACAAAATTAAAGACACATTCTCCACTCCATACTACCCACAAGGAAATTGTCAAGCAGAAGCCACTAAGAAAACAATCAATATCATTTTGAGCAAAACAATAACCAAATTTGGTGATGATTTACACAATCAACTAGTTTGAGCATTATGGGCCTATCATGCAAGTAACTATACGCCCATAGGAACTACTCCTTATTCACTCATTTATGGCACAATATTATATCTACATTTGTCGTCTATCATGTTTTACAATAGTATATATTTAGACATTTGTCTATGTCCCTTGTTTGTACTCTTTTATGTGCTTGTGGTCCTGATGCCAATCTTTGCTTATTTCAAATTATATGTGTATATGGCATTTGAACATGCCTTCTATGCTTGCTTTCCAGTTTGAGTGACATGTGCCCATGTCCCTTATTTGTGTGGCCCCTTGGCCAACCTTGTATGTTTTTTATTACCTAGTTCTTGCTTTGTATGCTTGTTATTGATTGCTTTTCTTTGTAAAAACATTTCCACTTAGATGTCTTATTAGAACCACTTACTTGTGAAGTTTATATTGGATAACTAGTAGTTCTAGCAAACTGCTTACCCTTTCCCTTGATGAAGAATGCACTCTCTATAGAATTAAATGTAAAAAACATTGTCTATTCCTACCATCTCTCTTTTTTCAATAACAATGTGGAAATTTTTTAAAATTACAAAGTTTATGTCTCAAAAATCATATGCAAGGACTCCACAAATGACTCAAATGAAGGTGGAATATTCTGCATAAACAGAGCAATCAAATCTTGCTCATCAATAGGATTTTGAACAACCTTCAACTGATCACTGATGTCATTGATCTTCAATAAAAACTTAGAAATAGAGTCACATTATTGAATCTTAGTAGAAACCAACAAATTTTCAAATGCAATACCTTATCAATTTCAGAAGCCTAGTATTTAGAAGTAAGACTAGTCCACAAAATTGATACAATGATTACATTTCTGACCTCTGAGATTAGATTATCTTCTACTAACATTTATAACAACATAAGAGCCTTAAAATTGTGTTTATCATAGTCACCATAACCAGTGATAGGGCTTTTCTCTTTACTAAGCACTATTGGATTAATATTTCTATATTCACATATTGTCAAAACCTTATGACTCCACAAACTAAAATTTTTGCCTATCAATTTTTATGAATTTGGAAATAAGAGGTGTTGTAAACTAGCCATTTTGACCTAGTTTTTCCAAAAAATGAATATACCAAAAAATATATAATGACTTTAGACAAAATTCCTCCTAGCCATGGACACAAATCATAAATCGGTCAATACCTCTAGTTTTAAATAAAAAACACCACACCGTTTGGGAAATTTTTAATTTTACATCTTTAAAAACACTAAAAATAGACAAAAATAATTTTATCTAGAGATATACATATTCCAATTTAAAAAAATCTTTTTCCACCAATATCTAGATTAAAAACCCAAAAAATAGTGAACTTTTCACCTTCCAATTTGTTTTTGAGATAATTAGTCACCAGTAGGTCCCCAATAACCCTTATAAGCTAAAGTTTTGAATTATTTCAATTAAAAAATTAAAATTTATTGAAATAATAAAACTTTAGATTAAAATTTTCATAAAAATAATTAGCCAATCATAAAATTGGCCTACCTACCAAACTTTGGATACAGATTCTAAGAGAAATACTCAGCCAAATTAAATTTTGTTAGTTCCTATCATCTCCTTTAAAAAAATAAAAAATATTGGACCCCTCACTCACCATAAAAAATTCTCGAATGAAAATCTAGTCACTTTTCAAATTGAACTGAAATGGCTAGCTAAAAAACACATGAAAAATAAAAATAGACCTGTGAGCCTCTTCTATTGCCTCCTATCACTTTTCCTTTGTTGAGATAGGTCTCCTAATGCTTCTCTCCAAATTAATGGCTTTCCCATTGGTCACAGGAAAAAAAATATTTCCATGGCTCTCCACTAGGCACTTCACATTTTTCCCTAACAAGATTGTTCCTCTCTTGGTTCACATGCTCCCTCCAAAGCTTCCTACACTGTAAGCTTTGAGACCATATTAGATTCAAAAAAGAGATTGAGAAATTTAATTAACCAACATACTAAAAAATACATGAGAGCCCTATTAAATAGGCAAAATAGACACTCGAGAAAATAGTGGGAAATAGGGGGTGGGTGCAACCACAAACATTGGGTAGCATAAAATAGCTAAACTCGTAAAAATAAACTAACCTATTAACCCAAGTGGTTAAAAAATCTAATTAAGGTGCATAGATAACAAACCTTAGTCAATAACCCAAGGTATTTACAATAATATGCTAACATATTTAAGGGCACAACATGCCCCTCCTCATCAAAACAAAATTGTCCTCAATGTTGAAAAAATCTCAAATGTTGTTGCATGAAGGCTTCATCCTCCAAAGTAACATCTTTAAAAGGCAAATTATTCTATTTGGTCATATACTCTATAATCATTCTTAATTGTAGCTACTTAGTGCAAATTTGAAGGACTGCTTTAGGATCAAGAATAACTCTCCCTTCCTCACCTAATTATGGTAACTTAGTTTGAGTGGAAACTCTATGTCCAATTATCTTATTAAGGAATGATACATGAAAAACTAGATGAATGCGAGTGGATGAAGGAAATTCTAGCTTGTAGACCACACTACCAATTTTTGGCAAGATCTAATAAGGGACATAATACTTTGGAGACAACTTGTTATCCTTTTTATGTTACTTTAAGGATATTTGATTATATGGATTCAAGTGAACAAATACCCAATTACCAATTTCAAAATGCCTCTCTTTCTTATTCTAATTTACTTGTTGCTTCATGTGATTCTAGGTCAAAGTTAAATTTTCACATAAACTAGAAAGGAATTCATATTAATGTTAAAGGTGTTCCTCCACTAAATGCACCTTTGGGTGGGCCTTAAAATTTGAGGTGAGGGATGGAGGATGGTATCCATACAATTCCATAAATTGAGATATTTTGGATAAACTATGCACTAAATTATTATACCACCATTTAGCTAGGGGTAGCCACTGAACCCATTTATATTGTTTATCTAACATAGAATAATGAAGTCACCCTTATAAACACTTATTGACTAACACATTTTTTTCCATCAGATTAAGGATGATAGGATGATATATGATCCAATTGGGTTCTTAAACATACAAATAATTATATCCAAAAATTACTAGTGAATATGAGATCTTGATCATTGACAATAATCTTAGGAGTACCATGCAATTTATAAACTATATTAAGAAAGGTAGAAGGTACTATATTGGCCACCAATGGTTGAGATAAAGAACAAAAATGAGCATACTTTATGAGTCTATCCATGAAAATCATGATAACATTTATACCTTCAAATCATGGTAACTGAGTAAATAAATCCATAGACACCTCTTCTGATCATTGACTAGGGATGGATAAGTGATGTAAAAGACCTGGGGTTTTAATGGTTTCACCTTTATTTTATTCAGAAACCATACATTTAGACGCATATTTTTGCACATCCCCTTTGAGTCCTTTCCAATAAAAATCCTTCTTGACTCTGTGATAAGTTTTCAAAAAATTAGAGTGACCACCAAGTGGAGATGCATGAAGTACTTGAAGCATTTTGTATTTGAGAAGAGAATTATGACATAGATATAATCTATCTTTGTACCATAATGCATTCCCATTCCATGTAATTTTTTTAATCCCATCTAAACCCTATTATATATTCTAAATCAATGCATGCATAACACTATCATTCTCCCATTATGACCATGCTTCTTCAAACTAGTATGCCTGGAAAATAGTCATGACACATAATAATTCCTCAACTATTTCTACTCACCTAGATAGTGCATTGGTCACCGCATTTTATTTTCCTTTCTTGTAGAATATTTCAAAATCAAAGCCTAACATTTTCATCACCCATTTTTATTGTTCTTGAAAGGACAACCATTGTTCTAAAAATAATTTAAGGCTATCATGATTAGTCTTTAACTGAAAGCGATGACCTAATAGATAAGGTCTCCATTATTTGATTACATGTAGAATAGCCGACATCTCTTTCTCATACATGTGTTTGAGCCAATTTTTACCATTTAATTGATGACTTTCAAATGAAATGGGTCTAACTTCTTGCATTAGTACTGCACGCATACCATATCCACATGCATCACATTCAACCTCAAAAGTTTTAGAAAAATCTGGAGTAGCCTTAAAAAGCCTTGGTAGATGCATAATTCTACTGAAAGGAGTCTTTATTCAAAAAGGAAGTGAGTTGTGTTGTAATACTACCATAGTGTTTGACAAAGCTAAAATAGTAACCAGTTATCCCCAAAAATACCTTTAGTTACTTGAGTGTCTTGGGAATCTACCACTCCATGATGGCTTACAGTTTTTTAGGATCAACTTTTACTCCCTCATGTGATACAATATGACCCAAATATTCCACTTCCTAGAATCCCAAAGCACATTTAGATGGTTTAACATATAAATAATGTTTCTTGATAATTGAGAGTACCTATTTCACATATTGCAAGTGGTATTCCCAATATTTACTATAAATAAGGATGTCATAAAAAAACACAAGTACAAATTTTCTCAAAAATGGCCTAAAAATATATCCATCAAACTCTGAAATGTGGATGTTGCATTAGTGAGACCAAAAGGCATGACCAACAATTCATAATAGCCTTCATGAGTGCATAAAGTTGTTTTAGGAATGTCCTCCTCATAAATATAGATTTGATGATACCTAGAGTGAAGATCTAATTTGGTAAAATAAACAACATCATGCAACTCATCTAAAAAATCATCAATTATAGGAATAGGAAACTTATCTTTGATAGTAAACTTGTTTATCTCTCTATAATCTAGGCACATCCTCTAAGTTTCATCTTTCTTTCACACCATGACTACTAGAGAATAATATTCACTTTGGCTATGGTGAATGTTTCCTGCCTCTAATAAATCTTGTACCATTTTTTATATTTCACTCTTCTATAAATAAGGATATCTATATGGTCTAATGTTGGGTGGCATACTTATAGGAATGAGTTTGATGACATGATCATGGGTACAACTAGGAGGAAGACCTTTTTGCAAGGGGTCAAAAACAATAAAATGTTCATACAATATTTTTTGTAAATCAGGATAGATAGACTCCTTAATTTATTGAACATCAATGGAAAATAAGCATACCACAAATACTTTAACACCTTTTCAACATCTTGATCATCTGATGTGAGCTAACCAATTGTGGATATTTAAATCACATTCCCCATAGTTCAATTAGCTTACCTTCAAAATGAAAGTGCATGAATAGTTCTTGGAAATTCATCTCAATAGTACCCAATGTGGTGAGCTATTGTACTCCCAAAATCATGTGAGTCCCACCCATAATAATAATGAGCATAAGATAATCTAGCAAATAGTCCCCCATTGCTAACTTAATACTGTGGCATTTTCTAGAATAATTAATTATACCACCATTTACAATCATGAATTAAAATTTTGATGCTAGGTAGATGAAATAATTTAAATGATCAGCTGACTTACTATTGATAAAATTGTGTGTACTTCCTAAGTTAATCAGCACTATGACCTTAAATTTCTTAAGGAAACCTACCACCTTAAGAGTTCCAGGAGTAAAAATACCTATAAGGGCATGGTAGGAGATAGTAGGTTGAGAATCTACAACTTCATAGGTACTTTAAAACCCTCACTAGATGCCTCCTCATCTTATACATGCTTTTTAACCCATTCAATGTAAAATAACTTATTTTCAAGACATTGATGACCTTTGTTCCATTTGTTTTCTTAACGATAACAAAACCCTTTGGCATGCTTCTCCACAATTTGTTATGGTATCAATTTGGTAGGATGTGGTAGTGATGGAGTTAGGAAGGTGCATTCTTGGTTAGTGGTTAAAGTAAGACATTTATGTAGCTTTTTTTATTCTACTAAGTGTACACTTAGTATATCTTATGATATAGTTTTGGGGTTAAACACGCCAATCACCAATTAAATACTATCTTTTAGTATACCTAGAAAAAGGTCAGTCAAATTTGCCTTAGTGATGTCATCCACACGTAAGGATAGATTATCAAATTGATGAATGTAATCCTTCACTATTATTATTTATCATAGTTTGGATAACTGGCTGAAGTAGTTTTCAAAAATATTATCCCAATAATGAGACATCAGTTCATCAAAGAATATTGACCATGTAATAAGAGCACTAGTCTTATTATTTTGAGCACACAACCAATGATACCAAATTAATAGATCAGGTTATAGGTACATATATGTCATGACCAAATTTTTAGAGATAGGAGTTTTGTGTATATCAAATAGATTTTCAATTTTAGAGATCCAAGTGAGTGGATCCTTATCATCAAACTTGTGCAAGTCCACTTTTGGCAACATTGATTTCACCCCCATTTCAGTGGTATTAGTGTTGAGAGGAGGACCAAAAGGAAAAAGTGGAGGGTTTTTGTGTGGAAAATGAGATTAAATAGTATCCATTTATGTCATGATCTACTATAACTAATTATTCATGCCATTAAGCTCCCCTTGCATTGCTGACATTTAACTTTGGACTTACACATCCTTCTACATCATGCCTTGTAGATTTGATTAAATTTGAGAAATCATCTTTGAAGATATCATATCATGGGTTTTAGACTCCATGTCATCCCCTAAAGTAGTTTTATGGGTGTATTTCCATTTCACCCATCCATGAGTGTTAGGACCATCCATAAGAAGGCTTGATGGTGAACCTTATTTTGCCTTGTTAATCTAACTTTAACCATGAATATTTATAAATATGTTGGCCTCAAATCACAAATATCAAAGAATATACCCAAACTATTTTTTTAAAAGATTTCTAAAAATGTAAATAAATTTGAATTTTTTTACAAAATACGAGCTATAGGGTGAATTTATGAAAACCCCTAAAATGGAGATAACATTCATAAAATAGATCCAAATGATCTGAACTTTTAATGGAAGCTTACTTGAATGTTTTCACGTCTTCATTAAAACAATTGTAGATAAATTTGAAACTATTTGTGATATATAGCCAAATTCTAAGATCCAAGGTTTTTAACCTGATTATGGTCCAAATTGATGCTCCGATACCACTTGGAATGATATTAATTCCCCAAATAAGTAGAATAACAATATTATATCAAAATGATATGTAAATATAGAAAAAAATATGAATAATATATAATTTGATTTGAGGGGGAAACTTCCAAAATGCTTTCAATAAGAAATGAATACTCCAATATGATCATGAAAAACTAACCCTACCTCTTATATATAGTCTACCAAGGCCATATATAATGCATAGGCCAAACTAATAAGCATATGAGTGCATAGAGAAATGTAAAATAATATGCAAAATGGTTATGCAATCCACCAATTGGCTACACATATCCCTAAACACATCAATGATTAAGGGTATAACATAAGACCTATCTATTCAATGAGATTATATATATCAACCCCATATTGATCAGCTCCCCACTCATCAAGATAGAGGCCAGCCATGCCATAAAGAGGTATTAAAGGTTCTTGGTCACTAGGATAGTCTCCCTCTTCATTGATACTAAAATTCATGTTTGAAGTATTAGGCACATATGGATCCACGTGAAACTTAGATAATGGTTCAAAATTAATATAGACCTTAGAACTATACCTGGTCCTAAATGTCATGCAGGATCAATCTAAAGTCAAGTATCCTCCAATATTAGTAGTGAAGTCCCTTGACAAGCAAGGGCAAAGAGAAGTGGTACATACAGAACCACCACATGTTGGGAGATAAAAATTGTAGGATAATTATGGAGAGTGAGTTGAAAACCTTTTATAATGCCAACCATCTTGGTATTTGATCAATCCAATTATAACACCCCCTTATAGTATGACTCATACTTCAAATTTAACTTGTTTATTACTTGTTTAGGCATGACAGATGTAATTCATCCACTATAAATCAAACAATTATGTACCGATGAGTATATAATGATGATGGAGAGGAATAATGGAGGAGGTTTATCATTTTTCTAATTTTTGATTGTCTACCCATCCTTGGCCTTCACTTTATTTGTCAAAATTTCCCCTCTTTCACTAGGTTACCTAGATGATGCATTGATCTTAGAGATCTCATTTTGGATTAGGTATCTTTGCCTATTAATGGATAAGTTTTCCCATATTGGGATGATTATGTGAAACTTATTAATTTGATCAATAATATTCATAGGAGAGCTGCCAACTTTATCATGTCCTAATAGAGCTATAACACTACCACTAGCTTGTGTAACTTGATGTATAGGAGAAGGCACACAAGGAGCTTTGGAATTATAAGATTTGTTATTTTACTAAGATATAGGTGCTATATTTTGTACACTTACTCTTTTAGGTGCTATATTTTGTACACCTACTCTTTTAGGATATGTTCAAGTTACCTTGGTAGTTGAATGCACATGAGTCTCCTTGAAGGTAATTCATCAAGATAGCATTTTATTGAGAATATCTTCCAATTTTCTCTCATCCACTAGGGATCTCTTCTTGATTCATGGAAGTCATTGTTCCCC
Source organism: Torreya grandis (assembly GCA_037957365.1). NCBI lineage: Eukaryota > Viridiplantae > Streptophyta > Pinopsida > Cupressales > Taxaceae > Torreya > Torreya grandis. Next base: position 4,431,699 of record JARHVA010000658.1, on the reverse strand, counting down.
ATTGAACGATTTAGGCTTGATTGAATGCATCATTTGCATAAGTGGAAGAGTCATGAGGCTAGTCCCATGAAGTATTCTCTCCATTATCTTGTACAAAGTTTTTTTGGATAGGTATAAGTGCTTTGGAAGTAGAAGGATCATTTAAATTTTGTCCATTGTGTTTCCTTACTTGAGTTAGCTGCCTTTATTCTTGGTATTGACCTTGAAAAGGTTTTCTAAGAGCTTGATAAGATTGGTAGGGATTGTACGGGACTTGAAAAACATACATTATTGTAATTTTTATTACTTCTTAAGGTTTTAGATCTATTCTCTACTTTAATTAAGAGCCTTGACCAATTATTCTTCTTTTGACTTGTTTGTTTGATTAGGGGAAGCTTGATTATGCTTAGGTGTGGGAATAGGAGCAATGATGGGCATAATATCTTGAACATTAGTAAACAAAGGCATCAAAGGTCTATGGATATATTTTCATATTGAATAAGATAATTTTAATCTCTTATGGTAGTCTCATAGGCATTAGGCAAAGTATCCCCTCCCATGGATTGAATTATCATGGATATATCACTACTGAAAGCTTTAAGAAAATAAAGGAAAACATGATGGGTAATAGGCATTACCAAGAGTGGGATCCTATCCCAAGTATTTTGGAATATTGTGTTTAAGTATTTAATGGCCTCTTGATGTTATTTATTTATTGTAGTTAGCTACTCAGTCAAGGACAAGTGGTTAGATTTGTCTTCAAATCTCCTTCTCAATGCATCTCCAAATTCATTCCATATAGTGTTAAAGTTAGGAGCCAAAGTGACATACCAATATAGCGAATTTACCTTGAAATAAATATCCAAAAATATGATATCAACATCCTCTTTAGTGATGTTATGTATATTTCAAAAAATTAAAATGTTTCTTATATGTTTAATAGGAATAGTGGCATATTCTTCTATGTATGGAGGCACACTTTTGAGGGCTGACATAAGAATGTCATTATAGTGGATAAGTGATAAATGAATATGGCCATTGAAGGTAACAAAAGGTAGGTTTCTTGGGGCTACCATCTTGAAATTTGGACCAAATAAAATTTTCCTAATAGCCAAGTGAGCAACCAAATATTTCTTGGAGTATAGATGGGTGTTAGCAAACCTATTTGATCTAAGAGAATAGTAAGGTAACTGTAAATTTTAATGGAATGCCTTTAAATAGAATACCTTGTATTTACCATAGGAATTAAAATGAATCACTGGTCTACAACCAAGAGCCAACGAGTGTTGAAGTCACCAGATACTGTATGAAAGAATATTTACAACTTTAAGTTTGACAAGATCACCATCTACCATTGACAAATTATTGGACCATGCATCCCACCAAGTGTGCCTTAATTTTTATCAATAAATTTTCACCCTAAATATGCCTAATACATCTTCCTTCAATTTTATGTAACATGGAAACATCTGTCAAGTTGTGGGTGATCTATGGGAGAGATGAGTCTCTAAATTGAAGGGCTAGCTACCTTACACCACACCTACAACTAACCACTAATATAATTACTTATAAATAAAAATAATAAAATGATATTAACACTAACCTAATGTAGGTGATGCACCAAGATTAATGCCACAATACTACTTGAACCTACATATGAAAGGGAAATTTTAAAGTTTGATATCATCACCCAAGGTTCTTATAAAAAAGGTGCTTCAACATGAAGGCAAGATGTAATGTATTTATCAAGGTATATGAATATTAGGTCTAATTATAGACACTAGTAGTCTTCCTTACACTTAAAAACACATAAAACAACTAACTACACATCATGTGACCTACTAGAAGGCATATTACTTGTATAAAGCATGAGAGAGTGAGATGAACACAAGGAAAGAGAACTATCACATGACATTCCACTATGATCTAATTCACACCTTTAAAAAATAAGTTGAGAAATTTAAACCAAATTGAAATATTTTATTCAAATTAAAAATTAGTACTCAGACTAGCATCATTGGATCCTAATTAAGATTATAAAACAGTTTTAAGAGGTTATTGAGGGTCCAATTTACCTAAATGAATGTTCAAAGAAGAGACTAGTCATGATAAGTTCACATAAACCCTGTATATATGGTCAACAAAACCATCCATAGGCATGTCTACCTTGATAAGATAAATTAATCTACAGTCAGTGTGAGAGGAGTTGGTTGATATAATAAATAAGTAATGAGACAATATGAGATAAATAAACTCAATGTACCTATAAGAATAGTCATGAGAAAGAAGACTAAACTAACTCACTTCAGATCTTTATACACAGTCAAATGGATACATAAGCCTACCTAAGTTCATGAAAATTATTTGATTGTTTGAGATGGTTAAAGGTATATGATAGGTATGATGTAAAGTAAACCATTTTATTATGGTTTCATGGTTATAATATGTTCCTATGAGATCCTTAAACCTAACAAGGATATAATGATGTTAAGTCTTGTCTAGGCCTAACAAGCCTATAATTAAACACACAGACAATAGAGTCAGTCATAATAAAAGAGGTAAGAAGATATGAATCATTTGATATGGTTCATGGTGATTAAATTAATGCATAAGACCCTCATATTCAATCAAAATGAAGCAAACACTGGAAACCATGTCTAGGGCTATAGAACCTAACTCATACACAAGCAGGCTTACAAGGATAGTCATAGAAAGGATAGCCTAATGAGTGGTAAAATGATATTTTAAGGAATTTTTATGTGTGAAATTAAATATAAAACATTTAAATACAATCCATGGATAGGATAAGTAATAAAAGTGCCAATTTGTCCTTAAGACCTCTTTGATCTCCCTTCATACATGACTGTCATCCAATCCCAACTTTATTTCACTAGTTTTAACCTAAAACTAATGCATGGAGATAAGTGGGTTTTAAGGATGTTATTAAGTTATCAAAACTAAATTATTTTGGGATAAGTTTTTGTATTAATCCCATCACATTCATGAACAAAGATAAGACCACCAACCCATTTCCAATGGCTTTATTACAAACTAAGAGTCAACTTCTCACACTAAAAAATATACAGTAAAAATACATGCTGACCTAATATCCTAGGGATAGTTTAATAATATATTAAAATTGAAAATTGAGTCATTGGTTAAGGATTTGAGGGGCTAGGGTTTATGAACAATTGATAAGAAATAAAACCACTATAAACTCTCCTTAAACCCTAGTAATGACCAATTGAAAGAGATGAGATCCTAAAGAGACTTAAATGAAATGGGTTTCCAATAAAACATCATAATTTTTTTCAAAGACTCCAATTATATTATCTATGTGTACTTTTTTTGTACTTGTAGTTGTATGAACTATAATAAATACATTATTTTGCATGTTTTTTGGTGTTTTGTAGGGGTTTTGAGCAATGAAGAACTTGAAAACTATTGAGATAGGTCACATGAGATGTATTTAATATATTAAAGTGAAAAAATATGCATGATAAATCTTTAAAATTATTTTTAAAAAACTCCATTTTTTAAGGTAGTCTCAAATAGGCCTAAAATGAGACTAGGTTTCAAGGCCATTTCATGGTTCTCACACTTCCACAGGATTTTAGGGACTCAAATTTGACATGGTGGTTTTTTATAGGATGTATAAAGTGAATAAAATTATTTTTTGTGTTTTCACATGTGTGGTATAGGTCTGGAGTAGAAAAATAGGCTTCTAGGCAAAAGGCCCAATTGAGGCCTAATTATGAAGAGAGAAAGGTAAAAGTAGGGTACTTCCACTTAGAGTCTAGACCTAAAACTTGGTATGGAATTTTAAATGCATATTGGGTCCTAAAAAATTCTATTATTTTGATATTACCATCCATACACTATCTTACACAAGGAGGTTTACAGGTTTTTATGGCTACAGGGAAAATAGGCCTAACGAGAGCTTGTGGACCAAAATGGAGTTTTACGAGATGTTCTAAGAAATGAAATGGATTTATTAAGGTATAATAATGTATTTTAATTCCTTTCATGGAGATAGAGTGACTTTTATAATATTAACTAAAGTTTTGATCCCCTTGGACAAAGCTTGGCATGGAAATGAAGAGTTTTAAGACACCTAGGCATATGAATGATGAGTGCCACTAAAATTTTATATTAAAGGAGTTTTTAAGTGCATGTCAGGTGTCAAATGAGAATTTTTAAATTAATTCATGAAAATTTATGATTTATAATCCTCTTTTTAACTCTTATTATGCAAATAATGGTAGTTTTCAAGAATATAATCAAGGTGTCAAGTTGAGTTCCAACTTCTATGATACTTAGAGGATGGAGCTTCTTTAGAGGAGTGACAGATGGATTTAGATGCCTATTTAGACTATTCATAACTCTCTTTTTTTAACTCTCACATGGACACTTGTCTATCTCCTTCTCCTATGCCCCTCCCTCTCTCTTCCCAATTCTCTATATAAGTATCAACTTTTAGCCTTGTAATGCATCCACATCTGGTATGGCTTCTCTCTTCAAATTGAAGCTAAATTGATCTCTCTATTAGACCTGTAGGTAGTCTTTAAGGTATTTTGAGTGTATCCTTGGGTTATATGACTTCCATTTCCTATAAATGAACATATCCATGTCTTATTATAATCTTGGGAGTTTTTAACCTCCATAAATTGTACAAAACACTACCTTCACAAACACAAACTATTCAAGAATGCCTTTTCAAAATGTGATAGTAGGTGGTCATTGGAGGAGGGTTTGATCATGAGCCTTGGAATTTTATATTATCAACTCTATCATTGTACCTTTAAGATATTCAAACCTTGTGGAATTTTCATTTACACTTCACTACAATTTCCATTTGAATTTTCATATCATTTTCAAACCCCTGCTCTCTTGCTTTCATATGCAGATCTTTGTGGAAGCATTAGGCTTGTGAACTCACTCTTAAAACTCTCTTTTAGTTTTCAAATTGTTTATTTGAATTTTTTGATTTTTGAATTGAATCATACCTTTATACTGAATCATGGTCCCATATCAACTCTTCTTTGATAGTTGGTTTTGGTTCAAAATGAGGACTTACATGTCTAGAGCCTATATGTATTAATTTTGCTTGTATGGACTGCAAAGACAACCAACTTTGGATTCTTGAAGTTCAAATATTGAATTAAATATTTTAAAAGACTTACCACATTTAAACAATACTAGAAATTATTAATAAGCATATGTCATCCTCAATTTTTTTATTCACCTATATAGATTATGTGTATAATCAACTGATGTGAAAGGTTTATGTGTTGATAGTGGAGGTCTATGAGTCTATTAATGAATTTTAATGATATAATGGTGTCTATCTAGGGTCACATGGTTGTTTAGGAGTTTGAATTACACTTATCTACTTCTTATACAAACTTCACATAGAACTTAGGTCTTATGCATGTCCACTGACAAGTCTATAGACTTGTGAGTGGCAAGAACACATTTCAACCTTGTTTGAGATTAAAATTTGACCTCACCTCTAAACACCTTGAAATTATGACATTATCTATATTATTATCTCATGATACATTATTCTCTTATTTCCACTTGGGTTAACATTAATGTTCAAACCTATATAAAACCATTTATGCATAGACCATACTTTTTGAAAGAGAAAAACATTATGTATCTTAACAAGATATTTGCAAAGAGAAAATTTTCAAGAGAGAACACATGAATCATAGGAGAGTGAGAATATTTTCCATGAATCACAAATCACCTAGAAACCTTTGAAAGTGAAAACAATTCAAATAAATCAAACACTTGCAATAGGGGTGATTGAAGATCCATACACGTGAGAACTTTTCCTCTTATTGAAGACACATGAGAATGTTGAGTTGATTAATGAAACCCACATTGAAACTTGACTCTTTTCATCTTTGAAAACATCCCTAAAAACCATACATTTCTCTCTCTCTCTCTCTCTCTCTCTCTCTCTCTCTCTCTCTCTCTCTCTCTCTCTCTCTCTCCTCTCTCTCTCTCTCTCTCTCTCTCTCTCTCTCTCTCTCTCTCTCTCTCTCTCTCTCTCTCCTATCCATACCATACATTTGATTTTTGCCTTTCTGAGCTTGTGAAGGCACTAATAGAGAAAAGAGAGTGTGTATGATACATTTTTACAACCTAAAACTTAATACAAATCATGAAACTAATATGTGTAATCCAAAGGCATGCTATAAAACCATTTTCAACTAAAACATACTCTTCTAAAGCATACAAGTGGCCAAAAATGCTTATAAAGGGGCATTTTGCTTAATTTAGGCATTGATCATATAAGTTTGTTAGTCTCTAATCATTTATGAGCATTACATGACATTAGGTACATTTTTATAACTTCTTGAAATATTTATATTTGAAGGTAGTATGCACAACTCCTCCAAATTAGCCAAAAAGGTGACTAAAATGATAGTATAACACATAAGAACATATTAAAGGTTAATACATGATATTATGACCTTAAAGAAACATTAATAACCTTTTATAATGAATATAAACTATATCAAACCTTTGACCATATTTGACAACACTAGGAACTTATGATTGACCCCTAAGACTAGATAAGTACACATGAGACCAAACCTTGGATAAAGTTAAACAAAGACTAATGGGACCATACAAAGACCATTTATGACCATTTAAGACCATAAAAAGAACACATAAAGATTTGATATCCATATGAAATGTCTCAAATTAGAATGGTTGACCCATTTTGATTTGAGGTTAAAATTTAGTCAACATTAACATCATCAAATGATCATAGAACAAAAAAAAACTAGTCTAAACCATCCATATTTATCAATATCACATAATTTAATAGTAGTATATCTATGTAGCATAATGTAAGATATGAGTAACTAATAAGATAGTTTTAATATATGTAGCTCAACGTGTTAGAGATTTCATAGATTGATATAGCCTATGATAATATAACCTGTAGAATGAGATTCCCTTAGCATAGGTATGTCCACTAAGTAGATGTTAGAGTAGGCCAAAGCAGAGGATCTACTAGATAGATTTGAATGTAGGAATAAATTACCTATGTATTATAAAAATCAAACATGAGCCAAAAGAAGCTTACTATTCAATAATTGAAAGATTACAATATTATCATTAGCATCATTAGCCATAAAACCATTAGGAAGGTACATTATATAGGTGAAATATAAACATAGCTTCACTTCCTCATGAATGTGGGATTATATTTTATAATGACCTAAAAGACAAATAAGTAAGCTAATTAAAACATCTGTTGGTAAAAACCATTAAATGAAATAAAAACCTAAACTAACACGTCCCCTTAATCCTAGCTTAAGTGGGTAGTCTAATTGGATCTTTACATAAATGCCTTATGAGATACCCAATTACAATAAAATTCTCTCTAGAGGAAGATGTAGGAGCTGTTTGAACCCCAATATGAGCCTAGAAATTAAGATACTTTCTCTCAATGAAGGATTTGGTGAATATATCAACATTTTAATCCATTGTTTGGATATATCAAAGATACATGACTTGCTCACGGATTAACTCCCATATGAAATATGTGTGAATCTTGATATGTTTGGTCTATTGATGGAGGACTGGATTCTTGTAAATATATATTGTGTTTTGGTTGTCATAGAAGATGATCATTGGTCATTGAAATTAGGTGCCAAACTCAATGAGAATACCCTGAAGACAAATGACATCAATGGTAGCATCAACAATTCCTATATATCCTACCACTATAGAAGATAAATAAATATCATTCTACCTATTTCTTTGATATCATGTCAAAGTGGGACACAATCAAGGATCTACTAGATAGAGTGGAATGTATGAATAAATTATGTGTGTGTAGTAGCAAAATCAAATATGAGCTAGGAGAAGATTATTACTCAACAATCAAAATATTGAAATATTATAATTATCATTATTAGTCTTAAAATATTTAGGAAGGTACACTATATAGGTGAAAGATAAACATGTCCTCACTTCCTCATGAATGTGGAATTATATTTGACAATGACCTAAAATACACCTAAGCAAGCTAACTAAAATATGTATAGGTAAAAACAATGAAAAGGAATAAAAACCTACGTTGATAGTAGAATGGATTCCAACACCTTGAAATCCATGTATTATATGTATGTCTTGCATTTGTCTCATATACCTTGTGAAATGCATGTGTGTATGAAAAATAATATGTTGTCCACCAATCTTCTGATAAATAAAATAAGTAAAGAAGTAAATTGGTAACTCATGTCATGCTCAAGTGATCTAGAGGTCAATTCAAAAAAGGTCTTAGATCATAATGAAACCTACACAATTATGTAGGGCCCATTTATATATTTGTGATAGTATGTGAAACTTTAAAAACAGAACTCATATGCTCTAGGTACATTGGATCAAAGTTTTAGTCAAAATAAGTCAACAAGTGGTCAAATATGGTCAAAATGCAAAAATTGACCAGCATTGAATTTTTCCAAATCATTCCATGGTGTAGATCCCATTAAGATCTTTTTGGTACATTTTATAGTTTAAAAAATGGAGTCTATATGTGCAAGTTATGACTACTCAAAGTTATGGTCAAACTTGATGACGTGGCAATATGATTCAAACCAAGTCTTTAATATTTTGGGATAAAAATATTCCATCATAAATTGGGGAATAATTATCACCCCATATTTTTAAATGTAATGGTTAATATAAAATCCCATAAAAATTGGGTATGGGATAATTATGAAATTTATTAAAATAAGATTGTTCATAATCATCCCAATCAAAAAAAGTGGACCCATAACAAGTATATAAAGGGGTTAGAGGTTCAGTTCATTTCATTAAAAAATTTCAAAGATCTCATTTCCATAGCTGAGAGTCGAGAGCTGAGAGCCAGAGATAAGAGCCAAGAGATGAGAGCAAGATCTAGAGCTAGAGGTTCTAGCAATATGTCGAGCATCTAGATTTGAGGTTATTTGATGCCTCAAAGTGAAACTTTGTAGATTGTGTAATGGCTAATATAAAGACCAGTCTGCATATATCGTAAGTTTTGAAGGACTTAGAGAGCTTTTCAGACTTCAGTGTAAACTAGGAAAATGTCCTAGACTCTTAGATGATTTCAATAGTATGTTAAAATCTATATGAAGATTTTTTTAAGACCATTTTATAAGTCTATTTTTGAGACCTTTTGTGGAAATTTATAAAATTGTGAGATTTCATTCCCACAACAGTAAGGTGGAAGTTCTATCTGTGGGTTCTGGGACTTTTTGAAAAGTCTATTGCTAATTTGTATGTAGTCTTATAATATCCATTTGAAAATTGTGAGGGTTGGCCATGTAATTTTAAATCATGGAAATGGATCGGTTCATACTATAAGAAAACCCATAGATGTAGGCATTGTCAAACTTTGTAATCATCTACATGTTGTGAGTTGATTTTATTTATGAATTTTTTTATGTATTTTGATTAATTTTATTTATTAATCATTATTGAATGCATAATTAGTCAAATATGACATATTAACCAAAAATTGAGCCCTTCGAGGTTTGAGACAAATATGTATTAAAAGGTCAAATTTAGTTTTATTTCCTTGAGTGTTTTTGGGAAATTGTGTGATTTGACAAAAGTAGACAAGGTAAACTTTTTGTGCATTGAATTAGTGTAGAGTTTATGGATCATCAAGTCATGATTTTTTATTTTTGAGAAAATTTTGAATACTTTTCTCCTTTTTATAAATTTCAATATTTATTATATTTTTGACATATTTGAACATGATTGAATTTTTGACATATCTATTTTATTTATTTTTTATATTTTTGAAATATTTGATATGTGAAAAAAGAAAAAGAAAATAGCTAATGATGCCATCAATGGCAGGACCATATTATGTGCTTATATAATTTAATAGAAGGGTGAAGTTTTGTGAATGAAAATTAATACATGTAAATGAATCCAAATCCAAAAATGAAATAAATGATGTATTATTATTATCCTTGTCAATTCTTATAGAATATTTTGTATGATATCTAACTCTATATGGTGAAACACTTGGTGAGGTTCATTATATAATAGGAGAATATTTCACATCCTCTGTTTGTTGTGTAACATATTGAGATATTTGATGTGTTACCTTAGGATGCATTGTAAAAGATGAAGATATCTTTGAAATTTGAATAATTCTCTTATGTAAATCTTGATATCTAGGATGGTGCACTACTCTCCTCTAAATTTAATTTATAGAAATATATTACATAGGTGGAAAAAACATATTTTTATTATGCTCCTAAATAAGTGTAATTAATAATTACAGTGGTGGTGGGAGAGGAGGAGGACTTACCATTGACTGTATATGGTATTCATTTTTCATCCTTGAAAATTTTACAACTGAATTATAATGTATATATTTGATAAAATGATGTATTATGAATGGTAATGTGTGGAGATTTTGTATCCAAGGGCATCTTCATAACATGTCAAAGACCCTTGTGCTTGATAAGACTAATATAGGAGTATCCTTTGTACTTGACCAACCTAAATAGGTGTCATTATATTCCCAAGAGTATTATGTGTATGTTTGTAAAATTATTTAACTACCTTTGATGTGTTTTATAAATCCTACCTTGTGTATCCAAAATTGTGAATAAGTATCATTGTACATGCATTTTCACTTGGCCCATTGTCAATCATGACAATGTGTGTAGATGTTTATTGATATAAGTTTGAATAAATAATTCATGTCTATCTAAATCATCATAAATAATATCATTATCATAAAATGTGATATTGTGACATGGAGTTGATGTGCCTATGAATTTACCAAAACCATGTATTGAAGGGAGGAGGATGAGCATTTTAAGCATGGTGTACCTCATAATTAGTTTTATTTTCTATTGTTCCATGGTTTGTAAATGGATTAATAAATATTTTGATCTTTGCATTGTCATTTTTTTGTGGTATATCCTCCTTTGTGTGTCTAACTCAACAATATTTTCATCGATGAGATATTGTATCTTATGCACTAGCTTATAACATTTGTTTGTAGATTGTCCAATCCATCTATGATAGTCATAGAATGTGATGTTATCAAATATATTATTTTAATATGTGGTCATATAAACCTATAATGGTAGAGGGAGAGATATCAGATCACACTCAACTAAATTTGGAAACAAAAAATAGGCAATGATGGCGACTATGAAAATTGCCTCCTTAGTGGAGATATAAACTGAATATTATACATTGGTTTTGATATTGCATTGATTGTTACTTTTAAAATAGTATGATATATTAGGCACCAAATGATTATGAATAAAATTATGGGATTTCATTTATTAAATATCTCTAGAAACACCATGATTAATTAAAATGCTTTAGCATGCATGGATATAAAATTCTACTCAAAGGAATGTGTATTAGGAGAGGTAGGTGGTGGACCCTATGTTATAATCAAAGGAGGTGTGTATGATGCCTATGTCAAAATAGGAATATTATTCTATTATAAGCCTTCTGATCCATTCATACTTAGGGATGATTCCACATATGTAATTGGAGGTGTTGATATAGGAATAGAATCAATAGTTGAAGTATTAACTTAGAATTGATTATATTTTTCACCTAATGTAGAAGCTTTAGTGAGTTTATTTTTTTCATCTCTTATAATGAACGGTATTGCATCAATACAACATATATTTTAATTAATATATTTATTTAACTCTAACATTAATTCCACCTAATTGATCTATATTAGCTTTATCAGTCTCAACATACATTATGAATCCATAAATTGGGTGCATGGTATGCATTTTAGAACCTATAGAGAGAGTATGAGGAATAAAATAAGTCATGTGTGTCATTATGCCTAATTTTGATATGTAGTAGCTCAGATTACGCATTTCAAAAATATGAATTTAGGAAGGCTTGAGATTTTACAATATTCATTTTAGCTATTTTGTTATATTTAAATTAGATGCAAACAAATATATAGTTAATATAAATAACACCTCTAAAAGTAGTTCATATAATTTGATGATGATCTTGGAGAGATCAATTAAAAGGTAGAATCAAAATTAATTCATTCTATCCATGATTTTATTTTTAAGTTTAAAATTATGAAAATGGGATTACATGTGTAACTAGATAGGGTGTATTTGATTTATAAACTCTCAGATATAATGATTTGAGTTGTAAAAAGTCAACAAAGCCCAAAGAGGAACTGAATACAAATAATTATATCATCTGATTGCCATGTTAGCCTATCTTAGAGGTATGTTGAGATTAAATTCCTAAGACTAACTATTAACCAATACACTATAGAACCAAATGGAAAAAAAGACTTTATGTGCTTAAAAATTAGAAACCCTTTGTGTTTTTGATATACCGTGAGGTACGTGGAAACTAATTTCCATATATAGTGTTTCCTAATGAATTGAGTATTGGAAAATTACCCATTACATGATGATTCAAATGATACTAATGACTGATTTTAGCATAACAATATCTCATATGATTTTTAACAACTATCGAATCATGGTTCTAGTAAGGAAAAAACCCAATAGAAGAATGTTTTTTGTGCAAGTAAATTGAAACCCTTAGGTCAAATAAAAATCCTAGAGAAGTGGTCTATCAAATATTATAAAATTTATATTTATTGTATGGTAATAATTAATTTAGCTAAATCCCTATAACAAATATTAAAAAAACCAATGCTCAATCAATAGACATGTTCACTAATATGTTAAACCCTATTTTTGATTTAATAGTGTTAAATAAGTATAAAATAATGGAATGCTATTTAAATTATAATATATGACATTTAAGCATAAATATAAATGTAAATAATAAGTGATAATTGAAATTAAAGGAAAAGTGGCATATGATAACGATAGTAATTATAATGAAGAGTAGGTTATTTAGCATTTTCTAATTTCTAGTTAACTATAATAGTGTCTAAAAATGAGAAAAAAGATGAAATGATATTGTGATAGCTCAGGTCCAAAATTAGAGTTTAAGACTATGTCTAGATAAGTCTACATTTTGTGGATAGAAATGCAATGTGGTCATGTTCATTGACAATGATCTTGTCTGCTATGAAAATGTAACTACTTTGCAGTCTATGTTTGTATCTATTGATAGGGTTGGGTTGTTTTTATTCTACTACTGCCATGTAAAAACATCTTTTTCCACTCTTTTATATGGAAACCTTAGTGGCACATGTGAGATATATAAATATGTAAAAAGGATGGCGAAGTGTAATGGTTTTATCTAACTCTAACTATTCCCATTGATGATTCATTATTGCCTATGTATCTACATGCTCTAAGAAGGGATTCAAGACACATGTAGTTCTCCCACCTAGCATGATTATGTAATTGTGATCATTGACTATATGTATATAACTAGAGATTTGGATTTTGATACTTGAAAATGTTAGTTCTTGATTTGATTTGGAATGCTTAAACCTGATTTATAATTGTTCCTAGTGATTGATATTAAATTTGGGAAGAATAGGGAATTTTTTCTCAATGTGGAGTAGTGTAACTGATAGATGCCAAATAGATATCGAATACCTTAATGAATGACCTTTAATTTTTATTTATGGTTATTTTTTTTGATTAATTCCCTTTAGTCTACTTTTAAAATGTGGAAAATGACCCAAATGAATCTTTTGAATTTTGGAAACTAGTCATTAAATGACAGGGAAAAAGCCATGCTAAGTGGGTGGGTCTACAATAGAGGACTTCCCTACCTAAGATGGAAATTTCCCATAAATAAAGGGATATTTAGGCTAAGAGTAATCTGAGAGTGATGTAGATTAGTTCGAGTTTTTACTTTAGAATTTCTATGTAGTAACACCACATAAATTAGATGGCTCAAGCCCACATATAGATAACTAAATAGATGAATAACAAATAAGATATGCGTATTTGAGCAAATTAAATTGGTTTAAGATATGTAAAAAATTAACATTTTTAAGTAACTATGACCATATTTAGGTACCTACACAAATTTTTAGAAATAAAGACCCCAATGAAGACTTAGGGGATCAATTCCTTGCATCATCAAGCTTGCATTCATGACATAATGCATGGTTGATTGACTTGGGTGTCTCTTTTAATATCAATCCTCACATGGATGGGTTTTTATGAATATGAACATATTAATGGAGGTGATATCTTATTTGGAGATAAATATATTTACAAGATTTTTCTTTGGAGAAGAGTCAAGCTTATGTACAAAAAATAGAAGGGTTAAAACTCTCCCTAGTGTTCTGCACATTCTAGGTTTGGTTAAAATATAATTTTTATAAGATATACAACTGATGTTGTGTATGCATAAGATATTTAAAAATGGAAGCTATAAAATTGTATGTGGATCCATGGTTTTGACAAGATGAGTCTTCAGTGAAAAAATTATTAAGCTTGAGGTAAATACTATCAATGATGTGTACAATAGCTCAATTTTTCCTCATGATAGAAATTAATTGGATCAGATTCTTATACTACTTGTATAAAATAAAATACTCTGGGATCATAGGATGGGTCATATTGGATTGAAAGGAATTCAGGCACTAAAAACTAAAGGTATGGCTAAAGATATTTCTTATTGCATTTATATTTTGACTTATGTGATTGTTGTACATATGGAAGATAATCTCAAGTAAAGTTTCCCATTATTGTTACTAGAGACAATGGTATTTTTCTTTTAATACATGCATATGTGTTTATAAAAGTGAAAGTTTTATCTCTAATAAATTCATTGTATTATGTGTCTTTCATATGTGAGTATTCATGAAAAACATGGGTTTATTGTATTAAACATAAACCTAAGGTTTTCAAGAAGTTCAAGGAGTTTAAGATTCTTGTTGAAACCCACATAAAAAATAAGATTATGGTTTTGAGAAGTGATAATGGTGGAGAATATTTCTCTAATACTTTCAATAAGTTATATAAGGACTATGGAATTAAAAAAATATATATGACTCCGTAGACACCATGATAGAATGGATTTGTAGAAAGAATGAATTGGACTCTAATAGATAAGGTGAGAAGTTACGACTGATTGTTACCTAATTATCAAATCTCTCAATTTTTCTCTCATTAATAAAACTCCACAAGCAGTTTGGACTAGTAAAAATCCCTATATGAAATATATTATGGTTTATTTTTATGATTGTTTTATGTATATTACAGAATAGAATAGTATAAAGTTAGACAGAAAATTAAAAATAAAATGTATAATTATTGGATGTAGCATGGGTGTCAAAGGATATAAGTTGTGGAACCCATAAATGAAGAACACTATTAGCGGATAAAAGATTTTCATTATAGAGGTTGAGGGGGTTAAAAGTAGGAAATAGAATGAAAAGATGAACCTAAATAATTTGATCTTGAACTAGAAAAGGGAAAATGTGTCTGAAATCAAATTAGCTACAAAAAATGAAGTAGAAAGGGAGTTTCAAGAGGAAGATTTACATGAAACATATAAGGAGGAACACGAATATGGAGAAATGAAAAAACTCTAGTTTTGAGAAGATCATATCAAGTGAGAAGAATACCAAAAAGGTATAGTCCTCCTAATTTTCAACCTATATTTCTTTTATCAGTTTTATCACTTAATGATGAAGACCCCATGAATATAAAGGAGACACTTGAATCAAGTGAAAATAAGTCTTGGAAGAAGGATATAGAGGAAGAAAAAGAGTCTTTAGATATAAAAAAGTACATGGAACTTAGATAAACTATCTCCAGGAGTAAAACCTATTAGCTACAAAGGGGTATTTAAGAGAAAGTATAATGCAAAAATAACATTGGAGAAGTATTATGTAGATGAATTTAATTTTGTGAGATATTGTTTCTTTTGGATATGATGAATTAAATTAGATTTATTTTAGCTATTGTTGTTTCTTTTGAACTTTGAATAGAATAAATGGATGTAAAGACAATGTTTCTACATGATGAGCTTAAGGAAGAAATATCCATGATGCAACCATATAGTTTCAAGGTAAAGAAAAATGAGGATTTGGCGTGCAAGCTAAAAATATAAATTTTAAATTTTAAGAAATTACCAATAATTTGGAATCATAAATTTGATAGGTATGTGTTATGACTATAGTTTAAACAAATAGATGTTGATCCTTGTGTACATTTTAAACAAGAATGTAAAAAACATTATTTTCATAGTGTTGTATGTAGATGAAATATTATTAATTGGCTATAATAAGGAAATTATCAATCAAGTTAAGTCATAATTATCATCTCATTTTGATATGAAGGATCGAGGTGATGTAAAATTAATTTTTGGCATGGAAAATTAAAGAAACTATGTAAAAAAGTGTAGTCGTTAAATTAAAAAAAAAATCAAGATGATTTTGCGAAGGATTATGATATAGGAAAGTCAACCTATGAGTACTTCTTTACCAGATGATAAAAAACTATTTGTTGAATAGTTTCCAAAGACATAACATGAAATTAAGGACATGTCTCAAGTCCCATATGATAGTGTTGTTGGAATTCTAATGTATGCAATGGTCTAAACCAAATTTGACATTTCTCATGTAGTGGGAGTAGTAAGCAGACTTAGGTCAAATCCAAACAAGAAACATTGGATAGAGATGAAAAGGATTTTCAATTATTTATGTGAGACATTTGATTATGTAACATATTATCAAAATAATTTTGATAAAGGAAGGACATTGAGTCTATATAGCTTTGTGGATTTTGATTGGTCTAGGGATCTTACTATCGTATATCTACCAAAACATATGTTTTTAACATGTTTAATGGATTTTTAATTTGGATGAACAAATGATAAGTGTTGTTGTATTAACCATAGAGGTTGAATTCAACATTTTTACTTATACCATCAATGAAATAGTTTCCCTTAAAAGGTTGTGTTCCACTATTGGTTCCATTCTCTTATTATAGAGAATGGTACATTCACAACCAATACATTAAAAAAAATGACAATATGTGAGGTGCATATATGCAATAACTATTATGTTTAATTTTATTTTATTTAGGTAATAAATTCCCTTATAGGCCAAGAGTGGCCAAAATATATTCAAGAAGACAAAACATGAATTTAATACATAAAAAGGAGTGTCAAATATTTCATTACTATTCACTCAAAATGGGGTCTAAAAGATATTTTATATAAGAAATGTGTGTGTGTATGAATCGTGTATATATGTGTTCAATGGCATTTTATGTTGGATGAAAAAATGATAAGTGTGTCTTTCTATATTGATAACATAGGATGTACTCAACATTGCTACTCACTCTACCAAGGAAATAATTTGGTTTAAAAGGTTATGTTTCAATATTTGGTTTAGTCAAAATGTTGTAAAGATAGATTATGGCAATCACGGTGTTATTTTTCTAACAAAGAAGACTAAGTATCTTTGTCAAATGAAACACATTGATGTCTAATATCATTTTTTTGGAGAAATGGTGGAGAAGAAGAAGATGTTTTTGGAAAAGGTGAACATGAATAAGGATGATGTTGATTCAATTATAAATGTTACGAGTAATAGATAAGTTTTATTCATGTAAAAGACTAATAATCATGGATTTCCTTCATTGCTAAAATTATACATATGTGAACCCTTGTGTAAAGTATTCAATGAATGGGACAATGTTGGATATTTTTTGTATACTTTGCATGTGTTATACTCTTAAGTATTGTGTAACCAAGTGATTTGTTATTTTTGGGAATAATGGAGTTTTATTCCTATATAATAAATAAGTATGAGTAGGAGAAATTAGTAAATAATATTTATAATTAAAGCTATTGATTTGTGAAATTAAATTGTAATTAGACCTTTTCTAAAAATAACAGTGAGAGAGAGAAAAACACTTAGCTTACTCTAGACTATTCTAACTAAGACAAGGTCTAGAAATTTGTGTGCATGCCTATGACACTATCACAAATAGAATCTAAACTTCATTTCTTGATTGGATAGGAGTGTTGAAACTGGACACCCTAGGCTCCACTGTTATAGTCCTTCTCTAGTGTTATTATCCTAAGGATTTAAGCTTTTTGGGTTTTGTTCACCTACTCAATGTGAGCCTATGTACCAATTTTAGGTCCTCACTATCAACAAAGATCCTTATAGAGATGATTATTTATGTACTTGTATCTTCCATGCAATTGAAAAAAACTTTGGAAAATGGGGAAAAGGGGTTAGTGTGTGTAATATGCACTGAACGTGCTTCACACCCCATATGTAAGCACGCTGCCTACATACCAATACTCTGAGGAGGGATCAAGCCATTTGTAGTTCTCCCTTTAAGAGTGCTTGGTGTAATATTGAATGAAATTCAAGCAATGCTAAAACTAGGTATGCTTGAGTTGACTAAGGACTAGTGTAAGGACGTGAAATGGCTTGAAAGTGTATAGACTAGTTATATGCAGAGAATAGGGAAGATTGCTTGAGTGGTCTTGCTTGTATTCTTGTTTGCTTGAATGATATTTTCCATCCCTTTACAAATGAAGTTTGAATGGGATTTTATAGGGATATGCTGGTCATGGTTCAAATATATTCACATTAGGCTGACAAGGAAAATGATAAGGTTCAGAAGAATTTGAATGTTGGAGCCCAAAATACACTTGGATAGGAGTGCCAAAAACATGACACTTTGGGGTATGGTGTTATAGTCCAGGTCTTGTCAGTGTTATCCAAATTAATCACAGATACCTAAGTTTTTTTTGTTTTGTTTTTTGTCCCTATGTGAACTTGTTTGTAAAATTTTAGATGTTGGATGTTTATAGATGTCTGGGAATAAGCAAAAAGGTGTCTAGAAGGGTCATTAGAGTGAGCAAGAGGGAATTATGGGCTAGGTATCATTAGACATGCTCAAATTACTATTTTTTAAATTTTATATGACTATATTTTCCCTTCCTTTTATTATAGTTATGTAGCAAAGCAAAATACTAAGATAAAGGAAAATAGAAAGCATACCTAAACTTACCTACAAAGGTGAAGTCCATGAATCTTGTGATGTTGAGTAATGATAGATAGTACATAGAGAGCATGTTGTGTAAGTGTGAATATATGAAAGAAAAACAAAGATTAAATTATTTCTTATTATATGCTATATAAAACAAGAATATACAAAGTTGGGTAAGAGAGAGGAAGAGAAAGAAATGAATACACCTTGCCAGGTATGTGAACCAATACAAAATCTATTGTAATATTGAGTAAGGATGAGTAATTTTGAATGTGATATATGATGTTATACCAAAATTTATATCATGAATGAATCTAAGTACTCAATTCCCCATAAAGTGGCTTAGGAATGTAAAGGCTAGACTTTTGGCTCCATTGCCACCCACTAAGTGAGGTTAGATGATCATGTGTGTGCTAATGAATATTTGGACTGTGTGTCCAATCCCTTTGAATAAGTGGCTTAAGAATACAAAGGTTAGCCCTTTGGCTCAATAATTTCAAACTAAGTGAAGCTATGTGGTCATACATGTGTTGATAGATGTTTGGATTGTGTGTTCAACCCCTTTGAATAGGTGGCTTAAGAATACAAAGGTTGGCCCTTTAGTTCCATCATTGCCCCATGAAGTGAAGATAAGAATTGATACTGGTATGATGAAGTATATCATATGAGATCGCTCTTGAAGCCCCTAAATGTTATAAAAATCTAATAATGTGGCATGGATAGCCGAATGTGTCCTAGAAACTAGGCTAATGTTGGCCAACTCAAAAAATATGGAGATTAGGCTTGTATAAAAGCTACTCCAAAACTAAAAATTTACCTTATGTGGAATCCACTCGATAACTTGAGTACTTAGGAATATGGAGGTTAGGATTGTATGAAATATACTCTGAAATGATGCCAACCACCTACAGATGGAATAAGGTATGTAACTACTGAGAATGCCTAGGTAATGCTAAAAAATGAATGAAAAGAAGCAAAAGTGTTGTGCAATTTGCCACCAATCACTAGTATCTAAAACATGGATTATAATTTAGAAGTTATACCAACTACCATATCTAAAACTAGAAGTGAGAACCAATCATGCCACACATGATTCCCCTTATGTCTAGATTCTTTGATAAAACTATGCTAGAAACTACTAATTTGAACTGGTTTGATTGTGCAAAAGTATAGCTGAACCTACCTTTTTACCTACTTTTGAAAAACCTAGTTTTTTTGCTATTTTGATGGGAGCATTGAAAATGGACAACCTAGTGTCCGGTTCTATAGTCTAGCCTCAGTACTATTATTCAGGGCTAAAACTGATCACTATTCTAGAAGCTTGACTATCTGCCTAGTATGTTCTAAATGATTTGATAACTACTTATTGTTCTAGTTATTTTGAAACTATATTTTTCAATCAATTAAGATCTCTAATCTTTGTAGTGAAACCCCTATTTTTTTTCCACTCTTCTGAGGGTAGGAATAGGTATCCTACAATGACTGCCCTCAGAAGAAGAAGCCCTGCAAGTGTGTTAAGCTAGAAATATACATGATATAGAAATGATAATCAACAAGATATCTCAAGATATAATATGGTTTGATTTGAGATATTGTTAAATTAATAAGGGTATGCCTAGATAGATGTAAAAATGTAATAACATATGCAAAGCTCTTAAATTGAATTCAAATTAGAAATTTTAGTTATTAGTTGGAGGGATGGAGCATTATGTCCATCATGGTATCCAAGAGAATATGAAAATGCATGATATGGATCATGGCATTACAAAAATCAAGAAACAATTACACAAAACTAGAAGCAAGAAGCATACAAAGATATCCAAGGGGCCATGTAAACAAGGGACATGGGCACATGTCACTCAAACTAGAAAGAAAGCATGCAATGCATGTTCAAATACCACATACACATACAAGTGGAACAAGCAATGTTGGCATAAGGGCTATAGGCTCATATAAGAGTACAAAAAAAGGACATTGGCAAATGTCCTAAGGCACACACATGAATAAAATCAAAGGACATTATCAAATGTCCTAAGGCACATACAGGAGAGAAGCAGGAACTAGAAATACAATCCAACAAGATATGCTAAGCAAGAAGAGAAAGCATGTAATAAGTGGAAAGATAGAATCACATCTAACTAATAAAATCAAGAGTGAAAGTGTGTAATACATGTTTAGTACAAGATTAGGTATATGTTAATAGATACATAAGAGTGAGATACTAGTGAATTATTGATATAGTAATCTGTGTAATCTAGTAAGTAATATACATCAGAATTATAACTTGGAGTGTGTAGTGTAGGAATGACATAGCCTAGATGGTGTAGTCATGTAGAAGATTCCCCCAGTGGGTTTGTATATCAATGTGTATCTTGAATGTAGAAGTAGGATTCCCTTTCAATGGGTAGAGTGAAGTAATCAAGTAGCTAGATATCACTGTACACACTCAAATAAGATAAATTTGAGTATGGTAATGTAAATAAATTGACATACAATAACATGAAACAATAAATGTAAGTCTT
Organism: Torreya grandis; assembly: GCA_037957365.1. NCBI lineage: Eukaryota > Viridiplantae > Streptophyta > Pinopsida > Cupressales > Taxaceae > Torreya > Torreya grandis. The sequence goes on along the minus strand of JARHVA010000658.1, from coordinate 4,410,245 downwards.
AGCATAGTAGTAGTAGTGTAAAGCATGGATGATTCATACAATCAAAATGTTTTTGGTGTTTTGTTATATTTGAATGTTTTTAGATTTTTAAAATATTTGAACTATATACAATCAAGTAGAAGAGATTATGTTCAAGCAATACTGAAAATAGATTATGTATAAAAAATGTGTAAAATAACATACTATACATAGAATCTACGTAGATGCATAATGTTAATTATATTTTTATGTTTCTTTCTTTTGAGTGAAGTTAGATTATACACTTTAGGGCTAATCTTTTTGATAATGATTTATGGGCCTAACCAATTTTTTTTTAATTTTCCTTTGATTTATTCTTTGGCATTGACATTACGAAGATTTTCTTTGAGGATGAGATCATTTACTTCAAATTATCTAGTGTGAACTCATTTATTGTAAAAGCATTGTATATGTTGGTGGTAGATTCTGAGATGTTCTATTGCTTGAATGCATGTATGGTTCAATTATTCAAGCTGGTGTAAATGCTTTTCATGATATTGATCGTTAGTGAGAATACCTTTAAGGCAGACACAAAGAGATGGGATTTCTAATTCTAATGGTAAAACTACTTCTATGCCCTAAATGAGTGAATAAAGAGTGGCTCTTGTTGGTGTACAAATACTTGTGTGGTAAGCCCATAATGCAAAGACTAATTGATTATGCTAATAATCTCTTAATTTTCTCACTATTTTTCTCAAAATGTTGATTATTTTATTAGTGGCTTATTCTTGACCATTTCCTTGTGGGTAGTATGGAGTGGAGAATGTGTGTTTAATCTTATATTTTGTACATAATATCTTGACAATTTTGTTCTTTAATGATGTTCCATTATCAAAAAGGATAGTTGTAGGTAAGTTGAAGCATGAAATAATGTGGGTCATGAGGAAGCTACAAATATCCTCCCCCATAGTATATTGAAGTGGAGCTACTTCCACCCATTTAGTAAAGTATTTGGTAGTTGTGATGATGAACTTATGCCCACCAGTAGATTTAGGGTTAATTTTTCCAATAAGATCAAATCCCCATAACATGCATGGCCATGGATAAATAATAGGTTGTAATTGTTGTGAACGTGTATGCTACAAGTTGTTGTGTCATTAACATTTATCGTATAGCTTTTCATATTTTAAACATTCTTCTTCCATAGTAGGCTAGTAGTAACCTTATCAGATCAATTTATGTGACATGGCCTTTCCACTAAGCTGACCACCACACTCACTATCATGTATCTATGTAAGAGCAATTTTGGATTTTTGTTAAAGTCAAGAATCTAAGTAATTATCCATCGAATGATCACTATAAGAGGTCCCCACCAATTATGACATAATGGAGTGATTGTTTGTGTAGCTTGTGCTTGTCATCCCATGAGAAAGTATCTAGTGTAACATAATTGTTTAAAAAATTATAGATGTCATAGAACCATTCTAGAGATGAAAAACTACATGTAGTGGCTAGATTAGATAGTGTAATTAGATATGCATTGGATATTGATGTTGCTTTAAATCATTTAATTATGAAAATAACTTGATCATCATTGATGTCAATATGGATTAGAGATGTGGCACTTTCCATTGCATCTGCATGTCGATTGTCTTTTCTTGGTATACTTTCAATAGAAAAGTAGTCAAATTATGATGATAAACATTGTACCATGTTATGATATGGGATTAGATGTTCCTCTTTTGTCTAATAGACATCATTAACTTGGTTGACCACTAGTTATGAATCATTGAAGACTCGAATAAATTTGATTTTTAAGGATTGGGCCGTAAATAGACATAAGATAAGTGCTTTGTATTTTGTGATGTTATTGGTGCCAGAAAAGCTTAGTCAGTATGCTATAAAAATTGTGTTTCTATAAGGATCAATAATTATAATGCCTACCCATTAGATGCACTTTGAGAACCATCAAATAACATGGTATAGGTATTTGAATATGTAGAATAAGTAGTAAAATCAACTCTAAATATGTCGCTAAGAGGGTTGGTATCCAAGAGTGGTGCTACTACCAAATGGTCTATAATGATTTGGCCTTTTATTGATTTTTGGAGGACTATTTTTAAGTCAAATTTTGTTAACAACATAACCCATTTTGTGATGCAACCATAAAGATGTGGTTTTACCATTAGGAACTTCAAGGGGTTTACTTTTGTAATGACGTGAGTCTCATTATTGACCATGTAATGTCAAATTTTTTGTGTAGAAAAAACTAATGCTAGACATAGTTTTTCGATCACAAATTAATTTTTTTCATAATCAACCAGTGTGTGATTGATGTAATAAATTTCTCGATCGATATGTTGATCATTGTGTTGTGTTAGGAGTGTTTCTAGTGTGTGATCTATTGTTGAGATGTATAGAAGGAAAGGCTTATTAGGGATAGGTGGTACTAAAATAAATGGATTAAGAAGGTATTGATTGATTATATCAAATATTTCTTGACAAGCTTGGTCCTAGACAAACTTTGTATCTTTCTTTAGTAATCAAGTGAATGGTTGAGTTTTATCAACAATTTGTGCTACAAAATGATGGATTGCTTGGATCTTACCTTGTAGGGATCAAAGTTATTTTATGTTTGTAGGTGGTGGTATATCAATAATTAATTTGACTTTATTAGTGCCAACCTCTATACCACACTGAGAAATAATGAAGCCTAAGAGTTTACCCGATGTAACTCTGAACACACATTTCTTTGGGTTTAATCGAACATTGTATTGCCTAAGTTGTTGAAAGATCTTTCATAAATCAAGATCAGGATGTTGTCATTGTTTGGATTTAACTAATATATCATCTATGTAATCTTCAATAGTGTGGTGAGTCAAGCCATGAAAAATGTGTGTCATAGTATGTTGATGTGACACCGACATTCTTTAATCAAAAAGGCATTACAATGTAACAAAATGTACCCCAAGGTTTTGTAAAGGATGTCTTATATTGATCTTATTCAACAATTTTAATTTGGTTATAACTGACAAAACCATTCATAAATGATAATATTTCATATCTGGCTATTAAAATCTATGATTATGTTGATATTTGGTAAATGGAAATCATCTTTGGGACATGCTTTATTTAAATCTCAAGAATTGAAACATAATTGAATTTGTCAATTGGATTTTACCATGGGAACTATATTAAAAATCCATTCAAGATGTGTTACTGGTCGAATGAAACCAACATCTAAGAGGCATTGTATTTCATCTTTGACTAGGAGAGCCATCTTAGGATGCATATTGCAAATTTTTTGCTTAACTAGTGTAGCATTAGGGTGTAAAGGAAGGATTGCTATAGATGTATCAATTTATGGCATATCTGAATTAGACCAAGCAAAGAGTTTTAGAAAATTTGTTAAAGTTTGATGAATATTTTCATCTTCCTTTCATAGGGTAGTGACTAATAAGATAATGTAGGGTTCCTTGTCGATTCCAAAATTGAAATTTATTGTTTCCTCATTAAGAAATGTGAAACAATCGAGTGTATATGGAGTTGTAGGAATAATATCATTTGAGTCAACTAGTATAGATGGGGAAGAATTGATATTTTATTTGAAGTACACATGGGCATTTGTGTGATTTGTAAATATATTTTTATGATAGTAGGATGGGAGGTCCTCATATGCTCCAAGGAATTATATGAGGGATTCATAGTTAGATAATTCATCTAATGTAAACATGTCGAGTGAAACTATATTGTCGATAAGATCAGGATAAACCAATGATAATGTAGAGGTATGATTAACTGTATTGTCGGTACATGCAATGGATGGACAAAATTTAATGTGTTTTGAAAGGGTGGGAAAATATTTATCATGATTGATGCTAAACTGATACCCAAGCCCTTACATTCTATGTTGTGTGGATGCCTCAATAGGATTGACTATTCCTTGTTCATGCTTTCCAAGTCCTTTGCCCTGGTATCCCACCTTATTAAGATATTTAAGTGAAAAAGGTGAAATAAATTGGTGATTTGGTTTTGGTGCTACAACAAAATTTGTAGTTGTCTGATGTGGTGTATGGTCTGAGGGTGCATTGTGAGTAGTGGGTTGTATAGGTATACTATTGAGAGTAAAGTGCAAAATATAATTCTATGGAGATTTAGCAAGTTGGAAATATTTGAAAGGTTCATTGTCTATTGGGCATGTGTCTATGTAACCTTTGTGACTAAATTTTAAACAAGCATGGAGTGTAGAAAATACTGCATGCATATCATGAATCCATGGTTGACCAAGTTTTAAATTATAATTGAGGTCATTTGGCATGACTTGGCAAGTAGTTGGTAGTGTCTTAGGTCCTAAGGTAAGATTCAGTGTTATTTGACCCATTAATTTCTATGGAATGTTGTCAAAACCTCTGATGTTCATATTAGAATGGTTTAGATTTTGAGGTTATATGTTAAGACATTTAAGAAAAGATATGTTGCAACTGTTAATTCCTAAAACCTTATCAACTAACACTCTTTTGGCCCCCACATAATTAATTATTAATTGAATACACAAAGGTAGATGTTGTTCAATGATGTGTTACGGGGGTAAATACTCTTTCTCAAAAGAAATATGCTCTTCAGTCCATTACATTATGTTGAGGATAAATGCAACATAAGTTGGTTCAACTTAAACAAAAATTCTAGTATTGTGAAGTGATGCATACAACACATCTTTATAGACATCCGATCATTGAAGGAGCTCAAGAATAGAAACTATATCTAAAGGGGTGCTATCCTAAGTGATAAAACTATAGCCATGGGTGTAATCAACTTGCCTACCTTCATAAACTTGGGTGATAGCATGGACTGCAAGATCTACTATAGGCATAAAGATGGTAGTAGATGCGGGATAAGAGCTAGATGTACCAAGTTCAAAGGGAGGAGGGATAGATACAACAGCTAGTGTTTACTTGTGTTTAGTAGTGGTAGGAAGATACTTAAAAGTAGCCAATGAGTTATATGAAGTTAGGCAGAAAGCATGAATGTGAAGTGAAATGCATGAATTTTGAGTGTTGATTTATGCAATAATATGTTTATAAGGAGTAGTCCATAATAAGTAAATGATAGAAGGTATGGATTTTTCCATAAAGGATTAGAAACTTTTGACATATAACATAACATTTTGAATGCATTTAGCATGATAAATTTGAACAATTTTTCACATGAGGAATAGAAAGCAAATGATAGAGAACATGATTTTTTGCATAAAGGTGTATAAATTTTTGACATCAACATAACATTTTGAATACATTTAGCATGATAAATTTGAACGATTTTCCACATGAGGAATAGAAAGCAAAGGATAGAGAACATGATTTTTTGCATAAGGTCATATATATTTTTGATATGCAACATAACAATTCAAATGCATTTAGAAAAATGGAGTTGGTAATTATTTCGTATGAAAAAAAGAGAATATGCAAAAAGAATTTTGAAGTCTTGTGTATTTTTTGCAATGAAGTTTGTAATATCATCCCATATAATGAAACATAAACATGAAATGCAAAGGATGAAGCTTTGTACTAACATATGATATACTTCATCATTCATATACATGATAGGGCCCATTATGGTTTCCTTATTATTTGCAAGAAATGTAAGAAAAGTTTGTAATTGAATGAGCATCATTTTTGCAATTTGATTATGAATGTAAGGTGATACCTCAAGAAGCATAATGGGAGCTAGTACATGCAACTAGAGATTTTTCAAAAATATTTTTGTAAAATACTATGAATTTTTGAAATTAAAATTGAATTTATGATTTTAATATGCAACTAAAAAATTCAAAAAATAATTGAAAAATTATTGGGAGCTAGTTGATGCAACTAGGGCTTGAAATAAATTTATTTTAAAATTTACTACAAAATTTTAAAATTTGAGATAAATTTATGATTTATATGTGCAAGAAAAAATCAAGAAATTATTGGATTAATGTTGGAGAATTACTGGGACATAGTGTATTCAATTAAAGCTTGAAATAAATTTATTTTAAAATTTACTACAAATTTTCTAAAATTTGAGAGGAATTTTTTATTTTAATATTCAAGAAAATTTTTAGAAATTAATGAGAAAATTAGCTAGGAATTTACCTTAAGGTTTCTAGGGTTTTTATGCAAAATTCGAAGTAAGTCGGTTTCACCAAATGATTTGTTATTTTTGGGAATAGTGGAGTTTTATTCATATTTAATAAACAAGTCTGAGTATGATAAATCAGTAAATAATATTCCTAATTAAAACTACTAATTTGTGAAATTAAATTACAATTATAACATTTATAAAAATAGCAGTGAGAGAGAGAAAATCAAAATTAGTTTATTCTAGACTATTCTAACTGAGACAGGTCTAAAAATTTATGTGCAAGCCTGGGCCACTGTCACAAACAGAATCCTGGACTTTGTTTCTTGATTGGATAGGAATGCTAGAACTGGACACCCTGGGTTCTAGCACTATAGTCCTTCTCTGGCATTATTATCCTGAAGATTTAAGCTTTTTGGGTTTTGTTCACCTGCTCAGTGTGAGCTTGTGTACCAATTTTTAGGGCCTTGTTGTCAACAAAGCTCCTTGTAGAGTTGATTCTTTGTGTATTTGCATCTTCTATGCAATTGAAAGAAACTTTGGTAAATAGTAAAAAGGGGTTAGTATGTGTAAGATGCACTGGACATGCTTCACATACAATGTGTGGGCATGCTGCCTACATACCAATACTTCAATGAGGGATCAAGCCATATTTAGTTATCCCTTTAAGAGTGCTTGGTGCAATAGTAAATAAAATGCAAGAAATGCTAAAACTAGGTATGTTTGAGATGACTAGGAACTAGTGTAAGGACTTGAATTGGCTTGAAAGTGTATATAGGCTTGTTGTATGTAGAGAGTAGGGAAGATTGCTTGAGTGGTCTTGCTTGTATTCTTGTTTGCTTGAATGATATTTATCAACCCTTTCCAAATGATCTTTGAATGGGTTTTTATAGGGATCTATTGGTCATGGGTCAAATTTATTTGCATTAGGCTGACAAGAAAAAGGATAAGGATCAGAGGAATGTGACCATTAGAGTTCAAAATGCACTTGGACAAGAGTGTCGAAAAGAGGACACTTCGGGGTTCGATGTTATAGTCCAGGGCTTGTTGGTGTTGTCCAAACTGGGCACAAAGACCTAATTTTTTTGGGTTTTGTTTGTTGTCCCTGTGTGAACCTGTCTGTAAAATTTTAGATACTGGATGATTATAGATGACTGAGAATAAGCAAAAAGGTGTCTAAAATGGTCATTAGAGCAAGCAAGAGGGAACTATGGGTTGGGTGTCATTAACCATGCTCAAGTTACCAATTTTTGCATTTTACAGGACTACACCAGGCATGACAACTAGGGTCCCCCTATTTGGGATTCAAAAGGTAGATCCCTCAATAAGTTTTTTGGGAACAAATTCATTTTTGGTGATCATGTAGATATTTAACTCCTATAGTAATAATATAGATGGTGTTACAACCCATAGTTTTATGGAGAACTATTAGGGGTTGTATTCTTGACCCATGGTTTTGATACCCATAAGATTGTAATATTGTTTAGGTAATTATTTATTGATGCGTCTATATATACTCACACATACAATAGAAATATAGTGAGAATAGATTTCAAAGTACAAAAATTGTCAAAGAACTATCTACAAATTTTTTTTTTTGCTCAATTAGATTTTTTTTTTAAATAATTATCTATAATCCATGGACATGTCAAACTATCGATCAGAATATTTCTTTTGCTCTGATACAAATTTTATTTTTATAGCTATCTATAATAAATGGATATTTCTATAATGGTTTTGTCACGTCTAATGATTATTTAAGTTGGACTCTTAGATTGTCTTCTTCATGGCCGTCAGCGTCTCATCTATCATTTGGAGATGGCTTCCATCTTTTCCTGCAAGATTAATATTTAGATGCTGACATGCTAACTAAAATTACATGACATATTTAATTGATGAGAATGATTCATAGGATCCTATGTTTTCTTAATAATGATAATAATATTGAACATACACGTAGTTTCGTTGACGCCTCATTTATATTCCGGAAACAATAAATATATAGACAGCAAATAATTAAACGAAAAAATGATTGCGATTCACGTGGTTCATTGTAAGAATTGTTACGGCAGAGAATGATGATGTCACAACCAATACATTCAAAAAGATGACGAGGTCCGTGGTGCATACATGTCAATCAATATTATATTTCGTTTTAATTTATTAGGGTATTAAAATCTGCCTGAATGCCAAGAATGGCCAAAAGATATTTAAGAAGATAACATATAAATTTAATATTAAAAAAATTGTTAAATGTTTATAATTTTTTAATAATTAGGAGAATTAAGGTTTCGTCTAGCATTTTAGAATTTATTCCATTTTAATTTATTCTATTTTAATTTGTATACAACAAACTATTTCCAATAACCACACAAAATTAGAATAGAGTTTGAAAAAAGTTGTATATACTAAATATATATCATTTTTAAATAAAATTGTTTTAAAAATATTTATTATAACTATTATAAAAAAATATCAAGTTAGTTATAACATTATTAAAACTAAAATATAATAATTTAGTTATAAAATTTAATATTATATATAAACTTAAATTTAATTTAGTTATATTAGGGGATTTGAAGGAAGTAGGTCTTGAAACAAATAGTGTGTTTGTTTGTTGTACTAGATATATTGACTATGTTATCTTCATATGTGTTCTCTTTCCATTTAGTAGGTTGTTGTTTGGAAGTAAAAATTGATTTTTATGGAATTAACATATTTGGAAACGTTAAATTGAGTATTTCCTCTATAAGATGACAAGTTGATGGAATTCGAAGTTAAAACATGATAGTTTTAATATTTGATGTGCTACTCTTACTAGGGTCTAAATTTGATGATCAATCTTACCTATCATGACTTTTGTTATGATATTTATTTAACATTATCCTTCGAATACTAGCATATTTTATAATAGAAAGAATAAACATTGAAGATAATAGATATTTATTACAATACTTTACAAATTTTTTATAGTGTTTCAAAAAAATACTTTCTATATTTTCAAAAATTTAAGGTACAACTAATATAATATACCAAAATAATTGATTTGTATTTTTAAAAAAATAAATGTAAAAACCATCACATAGTTATATACCTAACTACAATATATTTATGTAATTAATTTATCATTTTTATTAAATTATTTTTTTGATACATAAAGTTAATGTAGGGTTCAACCATCAACTAATTATGGATTAATTAAGATTTCTAATAATTGAATATAAAGTGAAAAAAAAACTTTAAAATAATATATCTTTTCATGATAATATTAATAATACAAGATATAATCCTCATTATGTGAAAACTTTTTTTTTTTGGGTTATAATATGATTTGTTTGTGTAATCCATTTTCAGGAAAGTAAGTGCTCTCATTTTTTTAGTTATTAGTATTTTTAATCTATATTTTACAATTCAATAGGTTATTTTGAAATGCATGATACATTAAGCCTTTTTTTTTCCTATCAATAAAAGATTTGGTGATGGTTACATTTGGTTTTCTATTAATATATTAAGGTGCTTAATTTTTTATAATAAAATTTATTATTTTTATTATTATATTAAAAATAAATTTAGATAAATTAGATTTGAAAATTAAGATAAAAATATCAAAAATAAAAAATGCACCCATAAAACACTTTTGAAATAGTTTGTCTTTTATCTATTTTATGATTAATATGATTTTAATAGTATAAAATAGATAGATAAATTAGGTTGTTTAAGACATACAATTATTAAACAAATCTAAGTGTAACTAGTTAAATATAGTAAGACAAAATTTATGAAAAATACTACAAGAATGAATAAATAATATTATTTTAGGTCTATATAGGTTTATATTAGAATATAATCATGAATAACAATCTACAAAGGGCCTATGATTGCTTAAATATGGAACTACATCTACTCAAACTAGTTCACGCTTTATGGATGGTTCCACGATCGTGACATTGTCTACTAGAGTGTGGATCTTCCTTGTGTATTATTTATAAACTATGACTATTCCACCCATTGAACCTATGTTTAATGACCATTCTTGTGTGATATGATGTCTAAAAAATTGTACGAACATCTATGTCTTCCCTCTCCTTGCTTCAAACCCTAGATTTACTTTGTAACACAACTATAAAATTGAGACAAAGGGTAAAAGAGAAGGGTTGATCTAACCTTATC
>JARHVA010000658.1:4255000-4395000 GCA_037957365.1 Torreya grandis | reverse complement strand
TAACTATACACCACTTCACACTCTTAGACAAGAAAGCTTATGAACTCAAAACCAGATTGTAAAATTTATTTCAAAGGCAAGATATAGTATCAAACTAGTAGGTATTCACCATACTAGGTGTGGATTCTTTACAAAAGCCAAAAAGGCTTACATTTATAGACCATGTGAGAAGGGAGAGAAGAAGTGGATCTCAATGGTCACAAGAATAAGTGTTAAGTTATGAGGACCCATTATATTGTATAATAATGGAATATGAAATATATCATGAAGGTCTCCTTGGAAAAGTGTCCATATGAATCATGACAAACTCTCCAAACTTGTTGAGAGACCTCCAACTGCCTTCTTAAAATTGCCTTTATGATGAGGCATCTCTTAACTGTGCAATAATGGAATAAGAATACTTGACACATGTGCATTATATTAGGGGGTTAAAAACAATCTATAATAGTCATTAGATGTTCCCCTCACTTCTATCCATATTCATGACACTTGTGTTCACTATCAACAAATGTTATTGGTCTTCTAGGCCTTATTATTCACATTTATCATCCAACTAGCCTTTAATTGCTCAAATAAATCCATGGAAGAGGTGTTAGGACAGATATTTAGAATTTATTTTCTTTTTAATATGTCAGGAAGACATTAAAATATCCCAAATTAGACTTATTATCTTCTCACTAAATAGTCACTTCTCATTCTCATTATCTACCTAAGACTACTTGAAATGAATTGTGTATCAAAGGAAATTTTATGCATAAATATGGTAGTAAATGAGAATATAGAGTTATAAAAAGTGCCAATTTACCTCCCCAAATGATTCTAATTCTTCAAATCTCCTTTGTACCTATAAATAAGTTAAATCCTTACAAAAAACCATGTGTTAGGATTATTTTTACAAATAGGTTACATATAATTTTGATGTGATGGAACCTAAGAGTGTCATCCAAAATTATAAAACCATTTCTAGGCCATCTCACCACTTTTTAATGCATTTCCATCATTTTCTTCTCCATCAGGTTCTAGATAGTGTTTTATGAGGGTTTTGAATTATTTTGCTTCTTAACAATGGTTCATAAAAACTAGATGTTAAAATATAAAAAAATGTTATTGAGGCCAATTTTAGGAAACTAATAAACTACCCATATCCCCTTGTGTCACCATTTAATGTGTATGTATAAGTATGAGTGTTTGAAGTTGGCCTATCGAGTTCTTCCTTTGCATTCAATGTCCATCTGTCCTATAATTGGGTCAAAATGACCAATTTGGTGAAAATCCATGCAATCCAATAGATTTAATAAAAATTATATATATCCTTAAATTATCTAAATTATATTATAATGGTCATACAGTCCTAGAAAATGAATTGAGCATCATTAGGGCTTAGGCCTAGTCTAGGCTTAATAGGCCTGATTGTGTCTTTGCATGTTTAGGACCTTAATTGATCATTAATTTTTAATTAAAAGTATCATATAACTTTTTTCATATTCAAATAAAATCCAAGAAACACCATATATTTACCCAAGCATTCTCATTCCACCCCTTTCTCACTTACACATTATGCATGCAATTTTCATCTTGACTAGGAGTGCCTTCTATCTGAGACAAAATATAGTGCATATCCCCTAATTTAAAAACAAAAATAAGTATATGAGGTGTTATAATAGGTCATGATGACCTTATAAAAAAAATTTCCATGCTTGATCACCTTTTTAAGGTTCCCAATACTTCAAAACTTCAAGATAGACCTATGTGATTTGACTATGCATAGGCTTTAAACTAACTTTGACTATAGGTTGGTGTTCTTAATTTATTTAATCCATATAATAATTTCATATGATATGTTATAATTAATTTGAGAGTGTATTAAGTATGTTTCATACATCATGAATATATTATAACTTTCCAATCTCATATCTCTCTATTTCCATATGTTAGTATGTCTACTATGGTAGACTGCATGTGATTATATTAGTACAGATTGGAGGTTTCTTGTAGGTGAAGGTATATGTTTTACCCCTAAACATCATGGCCTATGTTCCTCTTGAAGTATCTAATATTAATTCATAGTTTCAAATATTCATATCATGTCTTAAATCTATGCCAACATCCAGACTGCCTCTCTCCACTATACTATGAATCCACAGTCAGATTGTAGATGACCATTTAGGAGATTTCAAAGACTCTTGTAGGTGATGTTATATGTATGAACACTATGTTTCAACTCATTTGATTTAATTTGAGTAATTATCCTTATTTCATTCTTTTGTGATCTGTTCTCATGTATAGAAACTATGATCTCACCCCTATACCATCATTATCCTATAGGTTTACATCATCAAGGCTCTCTTTGTTATAAATATCACTGAATATCGATAGTGGGAACCTACCTACATTAGAAACTTGATTGAATTATCCTATTTTTATCAAGTGAACACCTTTATCATGCCAATAATTTCTCTAGGCTTGGGCCATATAAGATAAATAATAAGGCCTAGGTAGACTTCAAGGAACTTCATCATGAGATGTCATAATGTGAGGTGAAAACCTCATTCAAAAAGGTTAAGGTAATATGAGTCTCTTAAAACTTTCTCAACTTAAAAACATTGAACTCAAGTATGTCTACCATATCATGACTTCACCATTGTGATAATGGCTTTTTCAATGCTATTAGACATTAATGAAGGTTTCACATGAGTTCAACCATCTTCACTTCAGCACTCTCAGACCTTTGTGGATTGAGTTCAGGCCATTGTACGTTGCCTATAGGTGCATATATATAGGACTATGTATGGTGTATTTATTCCCACAACTAATATTTAGGTATTTGAAAGGTTTAGTCCTATTATTTTCACTTTAGTATCTTATAAACACCTTGAAACCTTCTTACTTTTATAAATCATGATTAATCAGCGTTTCTTTCACTTGATTATAGGTGAATGTTGTAGGAAAGTTAATTGTGCAATTTTAACTTTGTTTTACTCCATAAAACATGGCTACTTGAGATTAATATTTGAAAATATATTTGATCACAATACCATGAGAAGTTATAAAAAACATCACCTTTGATTTGAAAACCAATACAAGAAAATGAAACTCTAGAATTAATGAAGCGTAGTGTATAGATTTCAATGGAGTCTCTACTAGCAATAATGATATGTTTATGCCTTTCTCCTTCACACCAAAAATGAAAATATAAAAATAACCATGTGAGAAGGGTGATCATTCTCTTCCAGAACATGTACAACACTTGGTTTCTAAATACTAATATAAATAGAAAAGAAACTTGAAGGCCATGGGGATGTGTAGGCAGAAAAGAGAAGCAAACCTTATTAGTAATGTTTTATAGAGTAAAATAAACCAAACCTGCAACTCTTTCCATGAATTTTAAGTACACATAGATTAATATCATACCTTAAATTAATTTTATCCCACTCACCTCTTCTTGTTCATACCATGCAAAGACTAGTTGACCTTCTCTACCTGTCTAAGAGAGTGATAGGAAAGATAGGTTAGTTTTTGCCATTTTTGAGCTTATAAACCTACCCAATCATAGAATTGAGTTGAGGATATCTAAGTGGGAACTATTTATGCCTTCCCATGTTTTATAGTTATTGTACAAGCTGTAAAACTACCTAAAACCACATGAAATAACCACTTTTACCATTGATCTTCTTGTTCTGACATTGCACCTACATTTTATCATTTTTACAATAGTTGATCTAATATATTTTGACATTTATGGCATTAGAGTATCTCTTGACATCTTATATTCCATATATAAACTATACATCATCAATAAATGACTCAAAATGTGACCCCTAAATGACATAGGATAAACTATAGACAAATATGACTAAGATAAACATATGTTTGACCTTATTAAAGGCCATATGACACATTTTACATGATATAAGACACCTATAAATGTTTTTAATATATAGGGGGTTGACCTAATTTGACTTGTGGTCAAATTAGTTAATAGTAGTCATTTTCCATATTCACTACCCTAAATTAAGTGAGGATTGAATTTATGAAACCAAAATCTAAGGTGTAAATCTGTTAGCTTTCGTGGGGTCTTATAATTATTAAGAGGGTGAGATACGACATATATATAGAACATAAGAATATTTATAATGAGGTTAGGAAGAGAATTTAATTTTTAGGGAAAAGTTTAGGGCAAAAATCTGTAAGCATGTTTTATTTCCTTCTTGATAAGTTCTACTATAGTTTAAATATTGTGACTAATATAGCAAGATTTTCATAAGATGTTTTATTCACTATATAAACCAATATAATTATATCCTTATATACCTATAAAATTAAATACTTTGATTTAGTGCAAGATTCATATAAACATGGATATATAGAATAATCCTTGTGTTGAAGGTTTAATATACCTGATAAATGGATGAATGTTGTTTTGTCTTAATAAAATTAGTTGAGTGTGTAGGTGGGAGGTATAAGCTTAAATGATTAATTTATGAATTTATATGTCTTATTTTTAGTAAATGAATACCTCTCTTTGAATGTTGAAACTAAGGTTATAATAATCCATTCTGGGTTTTGGGTATGACTTTGCAGCCTTTTTTCACTATTTGTAACCCTGTCCACTAAGGTCTTTATGAATTGAAGGAGTGATTAAAATTTAGGCCCAATTTAATTTAGATAATAAATTTGGGTAGTTTTCAAAGGGTTTGGAAACATGTTTTGAGTAGTAATCAGCCTTGAAATTGGTATTTGTGTTCAAACAATGGGTAAGTTCATAATGGATGTATCAGTAGCAGTTTTAGGGAACAAATGTTGAAACACATGATTTATGCCCTCATTAGATGTAGCTATAATGATAAGTATGGGCTAAGTTATAGTACCTTCTAGGGATTCATCATTACTATGTGACTCAACCTTGGTTTTATCTTGTTTTCTTATTTAATTTCTTGTAACATATAAAAATGCATCTATTAAGTCCTTGTTATTATTGAGATGACTAATCAATGCTTCTTGATCCTCCAATTGAAATAAAGTTTTTTCACTAACATTTTCCATTGCTTCACAAATGAAAATTTTAAAATTTTCAAAATAGTACAAAAATCATAGAAATAAAAAAAACCCTAAGTGACCTAGGGTTTGATGTTCAAAGATCAAGTTTACCAAATTTTTAACCCTAATTTGGATGTGTATCATACTTGAGTAGATAGGATTAAGTATATAGTAATGATAGGGAACAAGGGTGAATATTAGATCTATAGTATAATAATTAATGTGTTAAACTCAAATCTATCATAACTTAAATTTATTAAACTAAGATAAGATATAAATGAAAAGTATAACTATCTTAGATATAGAAATGACAAAGAAGTGATGTACTTAGATATTTATAATGATAACATAGTGCTAGATATGGAATAGATAAAAATAGGTGGGAATACAATTTTAGGATGATCATCAGATTCTAGTAATTTGTATTTAGCTCTCTAGATATTTATGCCAGCCTGGGACAGCTACATCGATGATACTATATAGGTTTATTTCTAGTATTATGTAATAAATATCTAATCAAATAGGATGTGGAAAAATGTATGATTATAGCTTTCTATTTCACTAAAAAATTTCTTATTCCATAAGAAGAAAGAACAAAAATTGAAATAAGGGTGAGGTTAGTATAACCCGGATTTGGTTTTCACTCCGTGATCAAGACGGTTGTAGATAATCCTCTTTGGATTGGGAGGAATGACATATATATATATATATATATATATATACATATATATATGTATACATATATATATATATACATATATATATATATATATATATATATACATATATATATATATATACATATATACATATATATATATATATATATACATATATATATATATATATATATATAAGAAAACACTCAAATAAATGGTTGATTAGTTGGGTGGTAAGGTGGATTACCTAGCAAGATAGATCCAAGAAGCAAAATCTTCCTTGGAGGCTATCAATCCAAACTTTAAACAATCAAGTTCTAAAAATGAAAGATAAATTCCTTGCATAAGTAATAAAAGATATTGAAATCACATACAAGAAATGCTAAAAAGAGATGAATTTGAATAATTATAGTAATAAATGATTAGATATTAATGATAATTAAATTAGACATGGTTTAGAAAATAGGGTGATGTTTTGTGGTTAGGCAAAAAGTTAGAAGGTGGGATTTGACAGGGGAAATTAGCTTGATATTGGAATTGTCACACATTAACCATCGATAGTTGGGTAAAACAATCGATGATTAGAATGACTATCAATAGTTGGGTAAATTTTAGTGGTTAGGATAGACCATCAGTGGTTAGGGTGACCATCGATGGTTACTATGGGTTTTGGTCTAGTTCAAGAGGTTAGTTAAGAATTTTATAGAATGGATTCTACAAGGTGCGATGGAAGATAAAATAGAGAAACTAATTACTAAATCTTATAAAATATAGATAATTATTTTTTTGGCCTGAATAATGTAGAGGTATTTGGATAAATAACTTATAGGTGGATTCTAGAGTAATTTTGGTAGAATGTCAGTGTTTTGGCTGTGATTGATGAGCAGGAGCACTTTGGATCTCTATTGCATTAAGAAGACCTACAAAAAAAGGTTCTAATACAAGAATCCCTAATATTTTTTGATTCTCTCTAATCCTTGATTTCTCTCATTCTAGATCATTCTTGACTCTAGCTCCTTTTCACCTCCTCCTCCTCTCTTTTTATAGGAAGAAGGGATAGGTGAAATAATAAGTTCAATAATAGGTTTAAACATCTATTTATTTTTAGTGTCAACATGCATTGATCCTATATATTAAATAGATAATTAAAAATAAAAAATCAATTTTTAGTTAAGATGGAGTTAAACTATTTAGGTGGTTAAAACTTGACCATCGATAGTCAAGCTTAACTCTCGATGATTAGGGTGACTATTGGTGGTCGATAGGTCAAAGGTCAATTTGGTCAAAGTTAGTAAGGGTAAGTCATGTTTGGTAGTTAAAAGAATATCAAGTGGTCTAGAGGGTGTCCAAGGGTGGTCTAGGGGTTAGTTTGACATCTAGAACCATCATGTGTGGTTTTCTAGTGTCTACATGTTGTCCCTTTTTGTTATGCAGTTTGTATTAGCAAGTTAAAAAATAAAAATAAATTGTGGGTCAAAGGTTAGATGCCCCAAGTATGAGAGGATGTGTTCCCATTCAAACCAAGAATTGATGAGGTAAAATAGATCCAGGTATGGGTTTGATAAGTGGATAAGTGGATGATAAAATTAGTGATAGGTTGGGCATTTAGGTACAAACACGTGCACAAAGTGTGACTAAGTGTGATAGCTAAGATCACACATTGAATAGGTTACCATGGTTGAAGTAGTCAGGTAAAAATAAGGGTGGTAATAGAAGGACAAGTGAAAAGTAGACCACATGATCACATTTAAGTATGGTATTTGGGTTAAACATGTAAACACAAGTCTTCTAGACAAGGTCAGTGTTCTTGTAACTATCCAAGGTAGGAAGTGATCCTAGAAAGACACAAAATGGGTTGGTACGTAAAAGGTAATACAAATTCAAAATGTTTAGTCATGTCAATTTAGTTTGTGAAATAAAAAGGACCAAATCAGGGTCATCATAAAACATGTGAAAGTCGGGCCAAAATGACCATGATGAGGTTACATATTTAGTGGTCAAGGTGGTGGATAAGGTAATATTTAGTAGTAGGTAGTTGGGTTGGTTGTGATGATGAAATTTTATTTGAAAAGGTGTGGGTACGAGACTAAAACTATTAGGTTATGGAGCTAAAAGCTTCACTAATGCAAATGGAGGAGGTTGCTGAGTTGCAGAGCAACTGACATCAGTCTGATCAACTAACATCAGTCATCTTCAGTGTTTACAGTAACTGACATCGGTTAGGAGTTGGCCAACATCAGTCAGATAGGAACCAACATCGGTAACCTGTGTGTGCGTACATTTGCATGCGCTTTCAGAACTAGTCTAATTTTAGATGGAAAGTTAGTTTGCATTTAAAAGACTAATTTTAGTCTTGAGTTTGTGTTTCTAATTATTGTAATTGGAAAGTCTAATTACTGTTTGTATGGGATCTATTTAAGAGACCCATGGGGTTGTATTGTAATCAAGGATCATAAGGACAAGTCTAAGGACAAGGAAGAGATCCTTCCAATTATTGCAAGATCAAGGGAGATCTACATGGTAAGTAAGATCAGTTTGATTTGCAGGTTGTTAAAAGATTAGGGAGATCTACTTGGAGTACTTTGAGTACTTGGTGGACTGGCAATATTGTTACTGACTGGTGGAGGGTACAACTCTGTGTTTGAGTTGTGGTTGTAATTGGTTGTGAGAGAGAGAACTCTTGAGGGAGAAATAATGGATACCCAAGAGGTGTGGGAAGAGTGTGATTTCTTCATTGTATTTTGGAAGAGTATTAATAAAAGATTGTATTGTCTCTCATATTTTGTGTTATTTTTGAATTCTAGTTACATATTACTTCTGGTTTAATTCTGTGTTTAGTTGCTTATACAAGGTAATCAATTGTGCTCTTAATCCAAACAAGTGGTATCAGAGCTATGTGTTCTAGATCTTGACAGCTGGTATTAGAGCTGTGTTTGCTCCAGTTCCTAACAAGTGGTGTCAGAGCCTGGTTCAGAGTAGGTTAGTGTTTATTGATTATAGGTCACTCATAGCGGTTTCTATTTGAGTGGTAGTAAATCAATGGCAGAAGAAAGTATACTAAGAATGGAGAAATTCAATGGCAAGAATCATCAATTATGGAGGATGCAGATAGAGGATTATCTGTATCAGAAAGATCTATACTTACTGTTGGGTGGGAGTAAGCCCACATGTATGCAAGATGAAGAATGGAAGGTTCTTGACAGAAAGGCTGTAGGAGCTATAAGGCTGACCTTGGCAGCTTATGTGGTTTCCAACTTATCTCAGGCAAGGACAACGATAGAGTTAATGGAATCTTTGGAAAATTTATATGAAAAACCCTTAGCTTCGAATAAGGTATTTCTTATGAAGCAATTATTTAATTTGCAAATGCTGGAAGGTGGTTCAGTACATAGTCATCTTAGTGATTTCCATGGTTTGGTAAACCAGTTAATTTCAGTCAATATAGCTTTTGATGATGAAATTAAGGCTCTCTTAATCTTATGCTCTTTACCTGAAAGTTGGGATAGCTTGGTAATGGCAGTAAGTAATACTGCATCTGCTTCAAATATCTTGAAAGTTGATGATGTTGTTAGTGTAATATTGAATGAAGAAATTTGCAAGAAAAGCACAGGTGAGACATCAGGTAATGCTCTAAGTGTTGAAAGCAGGGGATGGAAAAGAGAGAAGGGCAAGAAAGGGAAATCAAGGTCAAAGATAGGCAGTGGATCCAAATCTAGGTATGGCAGTATAATTTGCTGGAATTGTGGAAAGAAAGGGCATGTAAAGAAAGATTGTTGGTTGGTAGAAGATCAGCATGAAGAAGTAGATGTTACAGGTATTGTTGCACAAGATGCTCTTACAGTTTCTTTGGATAGTCAGGTAGAATCTTAGGTTTTAGATTATGGTGCCTCTTTCCATGTAACCCCAAATAGAGAAATTTTTCATGATTATGTCCATGGAGACTTTGGTAAGATTTATTTAGGGGATGGTAAGCCTTGTCAAATGGTTGGCAAAGGGAAAGTGTAGCTGAAATTGTAGATGGGCAACACATGGGTGTTGAAAGAGGTTATGCATGTCCTAGGCTTGAAGCAGAATTTGATTTCTGTTGGAAAGTTGGGTGATGAGGGATGCACAATAACTCTCACAGACAAATCTTGGAAAGTTTCCAAGGGTGCACTTGTTTTAGCAAGAGGTAAGAAAGTAGGTACTCTTTATCTATCTACTTGTATTACTGATTCTCCTTCTGGTTTATCTACTTTAGATGTAGATGTGAAGATGTGACTCTGTAGACTTGGTCACATGAGTATGAAGGGGATGCATGTTCTTGAGTCAAATGGTAAGAGTTCAAATTTGAAAAGCATAGATCGAGATTTCTATAAGCAATAGAAGAAAGTGAGGTTTTTTGAAATTGGGTCAACAAAGAAGGGAGCTTCTATTAGAGGATCATAGTGGTATGCTACAAGAAAGGATCAGGTTTATTGCATGAAGAGAAAATCTAATGTTTTTGACAAGAACAAGAAAGCCATGGTTTTCAAGGAGAAGATGATGGATAGAGATCAGTTCAAGGGGCTAAATAATTTTGAGCAGGGCAGTGTTGGTTTGGACAAGGTTATGATCCAAAATGAGCTCACAGGTAAAAATCATCACTCACAAGAAAACACAATTACCGACATCGATCAGATGAGAATCAACATCGAACAGGAAGGTACCAATGTCGGTCATGTGTAGACAAGAGTCGGTGGTGTCAGGTAGGTAGATACTGATGTCGGTCAAGGAACCGATGTTGGCGACCACGTAGACACCAATGTCAGTCATGGAACTGGCATCGATGATTAGTTAGAATCGACATTGGTCAGGTGCAGACTAGGGTCGACCAGTGAATGGATTTTGGGTGGATAGCAAGTTGTCAAGGAGTCTCAAATGCCCATGTGGAGGACTGAAAGTGTAGAATCCAAGAAACAGTGGGAGCATGGCATGAATGAGGAAATTGATTCCTTGGGAAAGAACCAAATGGGAGATTTGGTAGAGTTTCTAGCCAGGATGAAAGCACTGAAAGATGAATGGATTCCCAAGTTAAAGAAATGAGAGAATGGACACGTGAGATAGAAGGCCAGGTTATATGGTCTTGAGCAGGCTGCAAGACAATGGTGTTTAAGGTTTGACAGGTGTATGAAAAAGCATGGATTTAGTCAATGTCAATGTGACCATTGTGTTTATTTTACCAGGTTGGATAATATTAGTTACATTATCCTATTACTGTATGTGGTGTATATGCTTGTTACAGGGTCACACATGTAGGGAGTTGCTGAGCTAAAGGTAAAGTTAGTTCAAAGGATTGCCATGAAGGATTTGGAAGCAGCGAAGAAATTCTTTGGCATGAGTATTTCTAGAGACAGGGAAAGTCATAGGTTGATGTTGTCTCAGGATGATTATGTGAATAAGGTAGTGGAGAGGTTCAATATGCAGGATGCAGAATTGGTTAGCACACCTATGGATGGACAGTTCATAGAACAGTGTCCAAAATCACATGATGAGGTTGAGTACATATGTACTAGACCTGATATTACCCAGGCAATGGGAGTTGTCAGCAAGTTTGTGGCCAATTCGGGAAAGGAGCACTAGAAAGTAGTTCAGTGGATTCTCAGGTATTTGAGAGGGACCAGTAGCAGGTATTCATGTTATGCAGGGTCAAGCACTTCTCTACATGGGTATGTAGATTCGGATATGGTAGGTTACTTGGATGACAGGAGAAGCACCATAGGATATGTGTTCACTATTGGTGGAATGGTGGTTAGCTAGATTTTAGAGATGCAGAAGGTTGTTGCAATCACAGAGGCTAGCAAGTAAATGTTATGGATGACTCAGTTCATTAAAGAGTTTGGAAAGGAGCTAGAGAGTTGTAGATTGTACAGTGATAGTCAAAGAGCAATTCATTTGGCAAAGGATTCACCCTTTCATTCAAGAACCAAATATATACAGCTTAGGTACCACTTCATTAGACAGGTATTGGAGGATGGTGAGTTGAAGTTGGAATGGATCCATATGGATAGGAACCCTGCAAGTATGTTAACAAAGCTGGGAGAAAAGGAGAAGTTGAATCTTCATTTAACTTCTGTTGGTATTCAAGATAAAACTTGAAGAGGGATACAAGCCAAGAAACAAAATTAGAGGATATACAGGTACATGTACAGGTGCAGGTGCAGCTATTTATCTCCAAGTGGGAGATTGTTAGGTTGTGGAGCTAAAAGCTTCACTGATGCAAATGGAGGAGGTTTCTAAGTTGCAGAGCAACCGACATCAATCTGATCAACTGACGTCAATCATCTTCAGTGTTTGCAGTAACCAACATCGGTTAGGAGTCAGCTGACATCGATCAGATAGGAACTAACATCGACAACCTATGTGTGCATGCATTTGCATGCGCTTCTAGATCTGGTCTAATTTTAGATAGATAGTTAGTTTGCATATAAAAGACTAATTTTAGTCTTGAGTCTATGTTTCTAAATATTGTAATTGGAAAGTCTAATTATTGTTTTTATGGGATCTATTTAAGAGACCCATGGGGTTGTATTTTAATCAAGGATCATAAGGACAAGTCTAAGGACAAGTCTAAGGACAAGGAAGAGATCCTTCCAATTGTTGCAAGATCAAGGGAGATCTACATGGTAAGTAAGATCAGGTTGATTTATAGGTTATTGCAAGATCAGGGAGATCTACTTGGAGTACTTTGAGTACTTGGTGGACTGGCAGTATTGTTACTGACTGGTGGAGGGTACAACTCTGTGTTTGAGTTGTGGTTGTAATTGGTTGTGTGAGAGAGAAATCTTGAGGGAGAAATACTAGATGCCCAAGAGGTGTGGGAAGAGTGTGATTTCTTCATTATATTCTGGAAGAGTATTAATACAAGATTGTATTGTCTCTCATATTATGTGATGTTTTTGAATTCTAGTTACATATTACTTCTGGTTTAATTCCATGTTTAGTTTCTTATACAAGGTAATCAATTGTGCTCTTAATCCTAACAAGTGGTATCAGAGCTTTGTGTTCTAGATCTTGATAGCTGGTATCAGAGCTGTGTTTGCTCCAGTTCTTAAAAAAAACACTAAATTAATAGACCAATGATGGTCTAGGTTGACCATCAACAATCACCTTGACCATCAATAATCGAATGTCAAACCTCAAAGGGTTATAATAAAAAGGCCACCATGGGTTCATTATGTTCGTTTGGCCTTTGTACCTCTGATGACTAGCTTGTGACTTGAGAGAGAAAATGGCATTGATTTTATAGTATTAGTTGAGTGATTAAGTTATTTATTGAGTCAGCCAAATGATCAAGGATGCATAGGGGACAAGGGAGAGTGTGAGTTCAGGTAGTGGATCCTAGGGTACCTCCATGATGGTGGTTGAAAAAAGAGGCAGGGTTTGTCATTGAATTAATAGGTTATATTCAAATTGGAAAATGATTTTTTTTGTAATTCGTTTATTATTTAGTTGTCAGTGGGTGTTGACTTGGGGCTAAGGTTGTTAATGTGTTTTTGGTTTTGGAGTTGAATTTGGTAGTTTAGAGTCAAATTGGCAAGGGTAGGGTGGATAGGGGATGGTAGAGTGAAGATTAGGCAAGTTTGTTTTATCTATTTCTGGTGTTTGGTAGGTATTTTTAGGGGGTAAGGTTTGGGTTGATCATTGGTGGTCACTACACAGTGACCATCAGTGGTTATTACCATCCATTATCAGTCATTATCAACCATCAATAATTGATATGATACCATTTATAGGTCACTTTGTGGTGATCATCTATGGTTGGTCCCTAGCCATCAACAATCGATGATAAGAAGAGTTGATCATCGATGATTGATGAAATGTGGATGTGTTTAAAGTTAATGTTTGATAGGAAATAGTTTAATGTCAAAGTTGAGTTTAAAGGATGAGGTTAAGGTTAATGTGTATAAGTCAAAGGGTAATAGTTAAGGTCAAGATAATGTTTTTAGATAAAGTTTTAAGGGTGTGGTTAAGTAAGGAATAGGTGAATTAGGTATATGGTAGATTAAGTTTAAAGGTGAAAGGTAAAGTTTTGAAGATAAACTGTAGGTATAGTTCATATTAGACAAATGTTAGGATTTGAATGGATTAGAATAAGAGGTAGAGTTCTTAGGCAAAAATATGTCAATAAACTAAGGATTTTGTTATCAATACCTGTAGGTGTGATAATGGATATAGATGAGGGACATAGTGCTTCAAATACTAGATGAGATTTAGTGAGGGATGATGGATGTCGATTGGGAGCATATGGAGGACATGGGCCTTGGAGGCATGAGGTACTACTACAATGTACCTTAGGATATGATAATGTTAGTGTCACTCATCAAGAGATGGGATACTACCACTAACACCTTCTTGCTTCCTACAAGCAAGATGACCATTTTTCTTGAGGATATCCATAGGATCATATAGATACCCATACAGGGTGAGCCAATCTGCCATATTAAAAGCGAGGAGAGGGATTAGAAGATGGATCTCTTGTATGGAGATAAATATGAGTATGTGAGGTGGCATTCATGGGGTTTAAAATACACATCTATATATCATAGGGATAAGGCTACAAGGTGGCTACTCACTATGATGATAATAATGGTCATGTGTTATGCACTACCAAATTCTAGCTATGGGAGGTTTCCTTACTTGTTAGGGGTGATGGTTGAGATGTTTTTGGGTCACATAGTGTTTACATGGGATTCTATCTTATTAGTTCATATTTACTAAGAGATTTGGGTATTCCATGATCACAGGAGATACAAGATTAGTGTTACCTTTGTTATCCATCACTGGGCTTATGAGCACATCTAGGTATTGAGACCTATGGGGCTACCATGGGAGGGTTTTGTGTAGATGGATTTTAGGGCTAGATACATGAGGTGGAGAGGTGTTTATTCCATATCAAGACCTAGAAGAGGGGCAATGACATAGATTGTTACAAGGACTGACTAGATGCTTTGGTTATGGGAGACATGATTTAGAGACATTCTTTTAGGTTTCTATGATGGTGAAATTATGTGAGATATTTTCTATCTCTTCATAGCTATAGATGGATCTATGATAGGTGAGATCAAGAGATATAGATCATTCCATTTGATAGGGTATAAAGGTATTTTATCCTTGTTTAGGATATCCTCAGGGTGTTCCTAAGGTATACAAGGGAGGATTCAAAGTTTTCACTATCAGATCCACAACTAGTGTATGAGTTCATTGATCATGAGGAGTTTCTTGTGAGGATAGATATGGATGATGCAAGTGTTATAGATGGATATCTTATAGGGTACAAATCACACTATGATGTAGCCAAATTTGGAGGTGATGAAGGTGGTTGATAGGACATAGATGTCGATGGTTAGTAGGCTCAGATATAGGGGGTTGCCTCATATATGCATGTAGTGGTAATTCAAATGCAATACATATGAGTGGCTCTATCCATAGGTTAGGTATATTTTTCAATAGAATTGGAATCCTTGGTAGAAGCATAAGTTCAGTTGGTCACTCTTATAGGAGAGATAGATCAGGCTAAAGCTTGGCTAGCCATGGTGATGTAGTAGAGATATTCTCTCAAGGACTATCATTATGTAGAGATATGTGGTGATAGTTGAGGAGTTGTGGTATTATGAGGCCTTAGTCATTAGGCATCTACCAAATGATCCCTAGTAGGGTGAGTACAGAGCAAGTATGATCGGAGGGGATATAATGGTGACACCAAGTAGTGGGTCACATATGTAGGTAGATAGGCAGGTGTAGGAGGGAAGGATCCAAGAATTAGTGGTGCCCCAGGGGCTTAGATTTGTTATGACACATAATATTGATGTACCATATGATTTTGATACTGTCCTGCAAGATGATGTAGTGAGATGTACTAATATTTTGAGAGACATGTACATGATTGTATATATGATCAATATTTTGATGTATATAGATATGATCATGGTTTATGATTTATTTCTCATGGTTATGATGTTCATGCTACTTATTTATGATATGATGTTGATATGGTTATGTTCATGAATGTTTATGTAGACTCACCTAGGTAGGCATGTGATGTTATGGTTCTTTTAATTTATGTTTATGATGACATTGATATTGATAAACATTGTTTATGTGATTATGATGTTTATGAATGTGATCATTGACTTCATGTATAAGATGATCATGTTTATTATATTGATATGATTATGGTTATGGCTATTGGTTATGCTTGGGTGGACATGGATATGATGTGATTACTATTATGATTATAGATGATTATGATGATACTGATGATTACATTCATGCTTAAATCATATGATTATCATCTAGATTTAGACATGTGGTGGATAATCATGTGTGAATGACTCATTTATTTGTGATGTATGATTAAACTATGGTAGATGTGATAGATGGTTAGTTGATGTGATTGATCACTAGATGATGTTACGATTAGGATCATGATAATGGCTTATAGATTTGATGTTATTTGATCATTATGTTAATGATGTTGGTATTATTTATGATTTGGTTATGGTTATGGTTATTTGATTAGAAAATGATAGTTTAATCGTAAAACACATATAGTAAGCTTGATAAAAAAATTAAATGTGAGAAAGATAGGATAATTGAGAGACAAACATCGTAATGAATGTATCAACAAGCATGAAAGAATAAAAATAAGGCCTGATGTTTCTTCTTTGGCAAAGACTAAAATAAAATGAATTTGGATTGGCTTAAGGAACACAATCCCTTCAAATGCTTCACATTAATGTTCGTTAGTTGGTTAAAAAAATGTCTTGATTACCTATTGTCAAGTAAGCTTAAAATCCCTTTCTTATATAGTGTATAGATGGGAGAGGGATAAAAATGGGACATTATTGGGAGACTAAATTTCCTCTTATATAGGTCACCAAAGAGCTAGTATAAACAAGTCCATGTCATATAATGTGTAGACTGATTGATGCGGGAAGTCTAATTATGAAATTTGATTATAGCTTCCAAATTATATTTATATTTTATAATTTTTATAATGGGTATTTTTATCTTTTGTTTTTGTTTAGAGAGGTTGGGAAAGCTGATCAATGCAAGAAGCTTCCAAGAAATCACTATGCTTTTTACAAATTCTTTACTCAACCATCATTCAAGAGAGTGGTTTAATTTTGTGTGATTTATTGAAGGCTATTGATATTTGTCCTTGAAGGGAACAATATACCTTATATTGATTAATTTTGATATGTTTATGCAGCTATCATTCAATGGAGCAGTCTACAAATGGTAAGAATGACCTTGATTTTATTTTGATGACTCTTTTGATTTGTTTACTCTTGATGACATAGACTTGTTTATACAATCTTAGAGGCTGACCTTTATAAAGGAAAGAATAAAAACAAAAGAGGGTTAGTGATTTGTGAAAGAGGTTTAAGAGATGATGACCATGGGAATCCATTCCATAAGGGATGAAAAGTACCATGAGAAATATGTCATGGATAGAGTTTTGGTACCCATGTTCAAGATTAGGTGAAGGCTATAATGGATAATCACATGATTTAGTTGTAATTAGTTGTCCTGAAAAGAAGGAGATGAATGTGGGTGAAGATAAAGGATGAGCTTAAGTTAAATAAAAAGGTGGGTTCGATCCCATTTAACAAAAGAAAAGATGTAGATGTGTAGCATTGAGGGGCTCATGTTTTAGTTTCCCTTCAAAGGAGGATAACCAGTAAGCTCTCAATCCATACTTGTGCATTATGATATAAGGTCTGAGCCAATTGAAAGCAAACTTGCCTCTCTTGATTTTCTCCATATTTGTGATATGCTAATTTTCCTTTAGGATGAGGTCTCTAATATTGAATTATTGCACTTTAAAGTGTTTATTATAAGTATGCTTGATTTTTTCTTGATAGAAATGAAGGTGGGTAAGTGTGTCTAAATTAAACTCATCTAGTAACTCAAGTTGGGCTAAATGTTTTTGATGATAATCACTCTCAGAGATGAGATCTTATAGGGATATGCAAAAAGAGGGAATTTGGACTTTGAAGGGCAAGACAAACTCTGCTCCAAACATAAAGGAGAAAAGGGTAACACCTGTAAGGTTTTGCATGCTAGTAAGATATTTCCATAAGGTGAAGGGGATGTGTAAATGCCAATCCTAACTAGATATATTAACCATTTTAGTTAGCATGTTATTGAGAGTGTTTTGGAGTATTTCACCTATCCATTTGCTTTCAGATGATAGGGTGATGAGAAACTTAACTTGATACTGAACATGTCACAAAGACATTGGACTTGTTTGTTTTTAAAATATTTTCCATTATCAGTGATAATTTTATGCTGAACATTGAAATGATAGATGATGTGATCGTTGATAAAGTTGATAATCTTTCTACTTTTATTGAGATAAGAGGAATAAACTCTACCCATTTGGTAAAATATTTAGTCATAGTGATGATAGAATGATGTCAGTATGAATAATGGGTGTTAATTTAACCAATGAGATCCAAACCCCATTGTGAGAAGGCCCATAGATACCATCATGCATTTATTTGATATCATGAGAGGCTTCATGACTGTGTAGGCAATGGAAAAGGAGACCATCCAAGCCATGTTTATAAATAATTACCCCCATTATGGTATAATATTAGGTTCTTTGAATAAATTATCTTAGAGTATTCCTATAATGTTTAGAAGGGACGATGGCAAGGTTGAGATAGTTGAAGGTCTGCTGGTAACAAAGGTCAAGTTGGTTTTCCTCCACATTGAAGATGGTAGGAGAGTTTTATTTGATGTAAGTAGGATTGATAATTATATGTATAATGATATATAGCTTAGTGTTATAGGATACATATAGGATTTGAGAAGTGAGAGAAGCCATCATATCAGAAAACTTATTCATAGCTTTTGGAGTCATTTGGCTATGGTAGTGTTCAAATGATGCTAAAAGTACATCAACTAGTTGTTTATACTATTTTAAAACATCATTATTACATTGATGAGAACCATTTATTTAATTAACCATAAGTTGAGAGTCAAAAAAATTGATGATCATTTTGAATCCTAAAGCTAATACAGTTTGGAGATTTATCACTAGGTCTTCATACTCAACCATATTATTAGTACATTCAAAATATATCTTGAAGGATAAAAGAAGAGTTTCACCATGAAGGGGGATAATGATGATGTCATCTCCCCCACCATGTTGACACTTTCATCCATCAAATAACATGGTCACTTGATAGGGGAAATCTGCTTGAGAGAGGGTCACAATGGACTCATCTAAAAACTTGAGAGGAGGTCACTTGTTTGTTAATGTTTCTTTGACCAATTTGTCAATAATGACCTACCCTTTAATTTAATTCTAATAAATTAACTCAAGGTAAAACTCAGCTAAAATCTTGAGCTACTTAGTCATATATTGTATTTGGTATGGCTTATAGTGAATATACTTGAGTGGGTTGGTATTAGTTGACATACATCTTATGGTTGAGAAGGTAATGATGGTGTTTGGTGGCCACAAAGACCAAGGCAAGGTAAATTTTATTATTATGGGTATATTGGGTCTCATACTCTACAAGAATATGAATAATGTAGTGGATAGCCTACTCTTTATGCTACTCATCCCAATGAGCTAGTATTACCCCTAAGGAGTGGTCAATGGAGGAAATATAAAGGTAAAAAGGTTGATCTTCCTTTAGAGGAATAAGGATGAGTAGAGATAGAAGGTACTATTTAAGTGAATCAAAGGCCTTTTGATAGTCTTCATTTCACTTAAAAGATACATCCTTCCTCATAAGGTGGTAAAAAGGTTAACATTGGTCTAAAAGTTGTGAGATAATGTGATGAATGGATTTGAGCTTCCTCTAAAATTTGTGGAGTTTTTTGAGGTGGGTGGGAGGAGACATGTCTAGGATTGATTTTATTTTGGAAAGATCAACTTCAATTCCCTAAAGGGAGATGATAAAGACAAGGAGCTTCCCTGATAAGACCCCAAAAATACACTTCATGGGGTTAAGGTGGACATGGTAATAGATGAGTCATTCAAAGATGATCCTAAGAATGGCCAAATGATCTTTACAAAATTTGGATTTCCCAAGAAGGTCATCAACATAGTCTTCTACAATTTTTTGGATAAGGTCATGGAAGATGTAGGTCATAACACATTGGTAGGTTGCACTAGCATTCTTCAGTCCAAAATACATGACCCTCTAAAAAAAGTCCCCCATAGGATGATGAAGCTAGTTTTGTGTTGATATTCAAGGCAAATTACGATTTTATTATAACCTAAGAATCCATCCATAAGAGACAACATCTCATGGCCAATAGTAAGATAAATAAGTTGGTTAATGCTTAGTAAAGGAACTTCATCCTTTGGGTGAGAAAGGTTAAGGTCATGAAAACCAACATAGATGTGAGGTCCCCCTATGGTTTTGGTGATAGGGATGATGTTTAAGACCCATTAGGGATAATAAATGGGTGGGATGAAACTAATGGATAGGAAACATTAGATCTCTTCTTTGATGAGAAGGTCTATACAAGGGTGCATTTGATGAAGTTTTTTCCTAACTAGTTTAGCATCATGGTTGGGGACTATGTTTTGGGTAGGGATAGAGGGGTCGATTCCTGATATGTCACTGCAAGACCAAGTAAATGCTATACTATAGTCTTGCAAGAAGGAGGGGAAATCCTAGAACTCCTCAAAATTTAGCTATTGGCTAATTTTGACAATGTGTAGGTTATCTAGGGTACCTAAGTTGATATCCATGGTGGATTCATTTAACATGGTTGAAGTCTCAAGAGGAAGATATTTATGGATGGATAAATATTTTACACTAAGATAGGCAAGAATGGGATCATCATCCTGACATCGAATAGTATTAATGGTAGGAGAATAATTTGCTACCATCTCAGGATGAATTAGAGGAATGGTTATGGTTGCCTTGTCCTTCTGATAAGTTAGGGGTCTGAGGCCGATCATGATCAAAGTCTCAAGAGGAAGATATTTGTGGATGGATAAATCTTCTACACCAAGATAGGCAAGAATGAAATCATCATCCTGACACCAAATGATATTAATGGTAAGAGAATAATTTGCTACCATCTCAGGATGAATTAGAGGAATGGTTATGGTTTCCTTATCCTTTTGATAAGTTAGGGGTCTAAGGCTAATCATGTTGATGAAAAAAAATTAGGGGGGATGATGTCATAATCTTCAAGTTTTAATGGTGAAGGGGTCAGGGAGGATGGGAATTCCTCATCCACGATGGTGATGGGTTGGTTTGATTTTTAGGTAGAGTGAATCCAAGGCCATATTTTTATGATGTTTTCTGATCTATATTGGA
The DNA here is from genome assembly GCA_037957365.1 of Torreya grandis. Classification (NCBI taxonomy): domain Eukaryota; kingdom Viridiplantae; phylum Streptophyta; class Pinopsida; order Cupressales; family Taxaceae; genus Torreya; species Torreya grandis. The sequence goes on along the minus strand of JARHVA010000658.1, from coordinate 4,373,984 downwards.
AGTAAATCATGTGGCCTATGTTCATAACATCCAATACCAAACCCATTACAATCACATATATGGAGGTATATCTTGGTGAAATTTAGCTTATATAGATAGGAGAAATCAAAGGTGAATGGTCGAGGTTAAAAAGAGGTGATGGAATTGTCAAGGTGTTTATCAAGTCCTCCATAGATAAAATTAGTTTGAAAATTTGAGGGACCAAAGGGAAGAATGGATCCAATATTGAGGTCATAGCTGCATTATTGGTCAAGATTACCATACTCTTAGCGAGTAGGGAGGGCATCCAAGGCCAAGAGGTGATACTTCCCAAATGAAAGATGTTATAAGTTTGATTACAAAGGGTCCATTATAGATATTGGGTTAGAAGGGATGGATGAACTAGTGGATGCTTCATTTGTAGAAGAAGATTGGGCTTCATATTTTGTTGTTTAAGGCTTGTTAGGTGGAATAAGGATAATGTCATTAGATTGGTAGTCATATTTTAGGATGTAAAAGGACTCAGGTCAACTTGTATGGTAACAAATTGACCTTCATGTTCAAATTTGATGCATCAATGAAGGGTGGATGACACACAACCCGTGAAAAAAATCCAAGGGTGTCCTAGCAAAACATTGTACTAGAATTCACCTTATACTCTATAGAAGAGTTATAAGAAGCATGCAGGATCCTAGATGAATGTGAAAGATAATATTTACCAAGGTTGTGTCTATGGTGTCATTGAATGATTGGAGCACCACTGAAGTTTATGACATAATGTTGTTTGGTAGGTTGAGTTGGTCATAGGCATGGGAGGAGAAGATGTTGATGCTAGCTCCTCAAAAAATCATAACCATATTGATGTGGGTCTAATTGATATATGTGGTATTGAAGAGGGGAGGTTCTAGATCATCTGGATGGCTAGAGTGTATTTTTGAATCTTTGAAGGTAACAAGGTTAGAAAACTGTAGAGATCTGACAAAAGATGTTAAAGGTTATGGGTCTTTTAGCATAACCTCCATAGACTGTAATGCTTCTATAATTGATTGGTGGTGATGGGGTGAGGTATTGATTAGTTCATAAAAAATCATATTCACCAGTGTTTGGTGAAGTTGTTTTAGAATTACTCATTGGATTGATTTAGATGGGTTGGATTAAGAGGGACCCAAGATGGACACCTTAGGTTTAGTTGAAGGTAAATTTAATTGATGTTGGTCAGGTGATTGGGTGGTGGAAGAGGGATATGTCCATGGAATGGACACTTTTTCCTTTCCCTTATCCTTTAGTTAATCCTATGATCATGTGACCACATGGATAGTATGGATTTGAGAAAGAGTTGGGTTAGGGGGTTGCTTCAGTTTTGCCTCACTTTATAGTGAGAGTGGGAGAGTAAGTAATTGTTGGTTAATGGATATTGGTTCTTAGATCAGTGGTGGGATTATATGAGTCTGATATAGTAATAATTCATCCTCATGATACAACCTATAGACTAATACTTGGATAGCCTTATAGTTATTTATGTCATGCCCAACTGTTTTATGATATAAGCATACTAATTTATCATTATACAAGAGGGTTTAGGATTATGCGGGTTAAATGGTTTGATAGGTGTCAAGGTTAATAAATATTCTTGCAATAAAATTTGAATGATGGTTGCATAAGACTCAAGTAAAGGTGGCAAGGGCATGAGGGTTTTGGGTTTGGTGGTTGGGGTGGAAGCCCTTTTAGGAGTAGGCTTAATGGTAGGAGTTTTGGGTGAAGGAGTTTTCTTGGTGGATGGTTTAGGTATAGATGGATTAGAGGTGGATGACTTGGAGGTAAAATGTGGTTTGGTTATGGGAAGTGTAGTGAAAATTAGTGAGGATGATAGTAGGAGTGATGGTATGACCAAAAGTGGTGGTTGGATTTGGGTTTTGTCTAGGGTGGGTGGTTTCCTTACTAAGGTAGAATGGTGAGGTCCTAATATAGAAGGCAAGTGGAGAGGGGAGGTAGAGTTTTTTTTGTGGGATTTTGGGTAGTTTTACCCTCTTTTTTGAGTGGGGTTTATTTTGTGGGTTTAGTGGACTTAAATCCACCTTTACTGATGGATGAGTAAGGTTTTGAGTAGGAAACATACCAAGACTTTTTGTGGGATTGGTTGGAATGATTAGAGGTGACTTGATTATTCTAGGTAGGTTTAGTTGGGATGGTTTGGTGATAGTTTGGTTGGTAGAGACGTCCAATGGTTTGGGTGTGATGGTGATGGGTTTGATAATGGAAGTAGTAGGTTAGGTTGATAATAGCATGGTTGGGGGATCTTTCTTGGTTGGGTAAGGAAGCCCGAGATGCTTCTAAAATGTGGCATGATCCATGTTGGGTTGGGATAGGTATCCTAAGTTTTGGACCTATTGGGAGAAAAGCTTTTAGATGGGTTTGACCCATTTGACATTGTTCTTAAAGGATAAACCCATGTGGGGAGAGAGAGGATCAGTTACCTCATCCTTTTCTTCAATCAAAGTCTCCAAGGATTGAGAAGGTGGTTCCTCCATGGGAGGAGTAAGTAGAATGACCTCTTATTTAGGGATGATTTCCATAAGAAGAGTGAATTTTTGTATGATATAAGGGAAAGGTATGGTGGAAATGGTCATCTCCTCTAGTACGTCTTCCAAAGAAGAATTGTGTTGTTCCACTATCTCAATAAATAGAGAAAGGTGAGAGGTCATTTAATTTGTTTCAGTTTACAAAGGAGAGGTTGGTGACTCCACTACCTCAATAAGTGGAGGGAATAGAAAGGTAGGTTGGATAATGGCTTCTTCAGTGATGAGTTCAATAAAAACCACATTTACAGTGTGGACCTCATGAGAGGATTCCACTTTTTTTTTTTCATTATTCATGGATGGATCATGGTTAGGCAATGGTTATCTAAAGATGTCGATTGATTTGTTTGGGGGTCCATTGGGGTTATCTAGCATAAATCACCCTTTATTAATGAGATTTTGGATGATGATCTTAAGGTATTACACCTACTAACATCGTGTCCAATGACATGGTGGAAGGCACATAATTAAATATCCTTATACCAACTAGGTGTAGGGAAAGAAAAGTCAAATTATTGTGGATGTTTGATCAAAGTAAGTTGGATGACATTCACTTTAAATAACTTCTCCAATATCAAAGATGACTCCCCTAGCAAAGTAAATTACTTTTAGTTGTTGCGGTTTGGGTTCTTAGAATTTTGATTGGAGGAATTAGAAGAGTTGTGTTGGTTAACAACTAATGGAGGAGCAATTTTAAGGATAATCATGTTCATAGTTCCCTTGTTTTTAGTGTTAGTGTTGGTTTGATTGTTTAGTTTGGAAGAGGAAGCCTCATTTGATTTCAAGGTGAAATTATTATTTTTTAACTTCAGTTTCCCCTCATCAATGACTTTATTATCTAGTTTTTGGGCCATGGTGAAAGCCTTGTCAAAAGTTTTGAAGATCTGAACCCGTAAAGTAGAGGGAATGTTGGCACATGCCTGAGTAAAGACCTCAATTAGCTTGAGATGTTGTAGAGAGAAGGAGAGTTATTTTATCAAACTTATTCAACTACCCAAAAATTAACAATAGACTCATCATCAAATTTTTGGATGGAGTAAAGGTTGGTGATGGAAACTTTCCTAGAGATGTTTATGGAAAAGTGGTCTAGGAAGGTTTGGGATAATTGGTTAAAAGAAAAGAGAGAGTGCTTAGGAATAACACTATACCAATCTAGAACTAGACCTAATAGAGACATAAGAAAGGTGTGAAGAAGGAGAGCATCATCATAGTCAATCAAGTAACACGAGTGCCTAAATACTCTTAGATGTTGTTTAGGGTCTTCCTTTCTTTAAAATTTTGAAAATTGTGAAAGCTCTCATTGAGGTGGGTAAGGTTGGATAGGGATAAATGGATGAATTGGTTCATTATAGATTTTGTTGTATGATAAAAGGTTTTGAGTACCAAAAATAGATCACTCTAAGATGGTCATTTTGTCTATTAACATTTTGACAAGGTTTGTTTATGGTTTTGTACCCTTGTAGTTGTAGGGAATATTTTGTTGGGTTTGGGTAGGTACAATATAAGGATAACTAGTAAAAGGTTAGGAATTTGGTACATATTAGTATGTGGATAGGAGTAGTTGAGAGGGTATTAAGTATGGGTAAATATATGTGTTAGTTTGGGTAGAGGATGGGGCCATATATCCTTGTGGGTTTAGAATGTGGCTTAAGTTAGGTATAATAGGTATTAGTTGAGAAGTCAGTATGGGTTGGGTTGGATTTATGGTTAGGTTGGTAGGTTGGTGATAGGTGGTAATCTTGGTACTAATAAGTGGAAAGGTATAGGGACCACCAATATCTGGAGTGGAGTGGAGGCAAGTGGGTTGGAAACAAGGGGGAAATTAGTAACACTAGTATAAGGTATTCCAACTATAAGTAGGGTATGGGTGGCTAAAGGTTGGGTTGTTCTTATGTTGGGAGAGTTATTGGTTGGGGTATAAGGTGTTTGGGTATTTATTTGTTGGGTATATTGGTTTTGTACTATATTATTAGTGGGATGGTTGGTATAATATGATGCCAAGGTAACCAAATCTTGGGTGGAAATGGTGGCAATAAAAGTGGTGCCCATAAAATGGGATGGCATCCCATAAGGTAGATCAGTATGTGGAACCAAAGTAGGGGTACAATGGGATATAGTGTTGAGGTAATGTTGGAAGGATATGGGGTTGTTATCCAAGAAGGTAGTGAAATCCACATCACCTTGGGAAATCATCCAAGGGATACTAGGGATGTCAAAAGGATGAAGATAACCCTCTACATCTAAGACATAGTCCATGGATGAAGAGGAAGAGGAAGATAGATGATTAGGAGGTGGATCCTAATTTACTTGGCTTCTTAGTTGTTACCTATTTAAAACCATGCAAATGAAGGAAATAAGATATAAGCAATCTCACAACTCAAACAAAGAGAAGACAAGAAAAAGTCAAGAAAAATTCAACAAAAAGAAGCACACACTAAAGCATGTTAAATCCTAAGATTTATTTTTAGCCTTTCTTGTGGCTTATGCCTTTAGCTTTAATAATTATGTAATTTAACTTGGATTGTAGAATGGGTACTGTAAAATAAGTATATGGTTTGTTTTAGGTTGTGTTTAGGCTCTCAAATGGATCTATGTTGGAAATCAATACACGGCTTGATATTGGGGCCTACCCCCTCACTTCACACACCACAATGATAAGGGTGTCAAGTGATTAGCTAATATATACCAATTTATAGAGATTATACTCAACTAGAGAGCTTCATTGGTTCACCCCTTGGTCATGAAATCCAAGTAAAATAGCTAATAAAGGTGATTCTAGGTGATGAAATCCTAGTTGGGCCTTATGTCAATGTTTTATGCTTGATTAAGTGTAAGTGGTTTGGTCTTGTGTGTGTGATAAGAGTGAATATATTGCTAATTCACTTGATTAATTAAGCTATGTGAGCTAAAATAAACAAGAAAACAATGTATGTAGTGAATTTTAAGCCCAAAATCAAAATTTTATTTTCTTGTATGAGTAGAAAACAACAAGAAGAAGCTAGATGTAACTATGAACCCAAGAAAAGACTCAAGGGTCCCACCAGGCATGACAAAATGTTTCACTAAAATTTTACCTATTCCTTAAGAAGAAAGAGTATTACTTGAAATAAGGGTGAGGTTAAAAAAACCTATATTTGGTTTGCATTCTATGATCCACATAGTTGTATATACTCATCTTTGTCTTGGGAGGAATGACATGCATATAAGAAAGCACTTAAAGAAATGGTTGATTAGCTGGGTAGTAAGGTGGATTTCTTAGCAAGCTGGATCAAAGAAGCATAAGCTTCCTTAGAAGCTGCCAATCCATACTTTAAATAATCAAGTTCTGAAAATAAAAGATAAATTGCTTGTATAAATAACAAAAGATACTAAAATCACATACAAAAAGTGCTTGAAAGAGATGAATATAACTAATTATAATAATAAATGACTAGATATTAATGCTAAATAAATTAGACATGGTTCAAAAAATAAGGTGATTTTTTATGGTTAGGTAGAAGGTTAGAAGGTGGGATTTGGTTGGAATTTGATAGGGGAAATTAGCGTGCTTTTGAAATTATCACATAGTGACCATCGGTAGTTGGGTAAAACCATTGATTATTAGGATGACCATCACTAATTGGGTAACCATTAGTGGTTAGGATAGACCATTGATGGTCAGAGTGACCATTAGTGATTACTATCGATTTTGGTCTAGTTCAAGAGGCTAGTTGATGAGGTTATAAAATGGATTATAGAAGGTGGGATGGAAGATAAAATAGAGAAACTAATTACTAAATATAATAAAAGATAGATACTTAGCTTTCTAAGCTGACTAATATGGAGGTGGTTGGTTGAAGAACTTGTTGGTGGAGTCAAGAGCAATTTTGTTAGAGTATCAATGTCTTGGATGTGATTGATGATCACCTTGAATCTTTATCACATTGAGAAGACCTAAAAAATAAGTTTTGATACAAGAAGCTCTTATAATTACTATTTCTTTTTTATGCTTGATTGCTCTCATTCTGGATCATTCTTGACTCTATCTCCTTTTCAGCTCCTCCTCCTTTCTTTTTATAAGATGAAGGGATAGGTGAAACAATAAGTTGAAAAATAGGTTCAACAAGATATTTATTTTTAGTGTCAACATGCATTGATCCCACATATGAAATAAATAGCTAAAAATTAAAAAAAAGTTATATTTGAGCTAGATTTAAATTGTTCAGGTAGTTAAAACCTAACCATCAACAGTCAATCCTAACCATTAGTGATTAGGATGACCATCGGTGGTCAATAGTTCAAAACTCAAGTTTGTCAAATTTATTAAGGGTAAGTTAGGTTTGGTAGTTAAAAGGCTATCAAGTGGTCTCGAGGGGGTCTAAGGGTGATCTAGGGGTTAGTTCAACATCTAGAACTATCGTCTGTAATTTTATAGTGTCTATAGTTTGGGTTAACCATTAATCTAGTGCACTCGTATCTTGGTCTTGGATTGTCACTCCTAGTGAAATGGCAAAACCCTACCTTTCCATCTTCAATGTGACCTTGTAGAAAAAATGGGTTAGTGGGCACATAGTGTCAAGTTGACCCATAATGACCCTATTATAAAAGGGCACTTATTACATAGCCAATACTCCAAAAGAGATCCTTAGACTCATGTAGTTATCACATACATGTTATATTATGTGTGAATCATGTAATTTGTAAAGCAAGTATAATAGTGACCTAGCTTGTAACTTGGAAAATAAGACCTCATGACTACTCCTTTATTATTTTAGACCTATATTTGGGTTATTCCTTTAACTGATATTATAATATAATATACTAAGAAAGTTTTTGGTAACTTGAGTGCCTCTTGAATGCTCTTTTGGTCTTATTACTAGGTGTTTCCAAGGTGTAGCTAGGTGAGAAATGAATGCAAGTTGATATTATATTTATACCAATTCTATCAGGAGGTAACTCACATTAAGTCACTTATGAAAACCATTGTAATACATTTAATTTTTAAATTAGATGACTTTAGGGAATAAGACTCTTGCATCAGGTCAAGAGAATAATGCTAACACTACTATCTATCCTGAGTGTTAGTGTATAGGGAGAATGATAGTACACATAGGATCAAAACTTGTATAGATGTATGATAAGTACATTTTAAGCATTCTAGGAAATATAGTATGTTTGTGTCATCAATATAATTATGGTTGGACTAAGATATATGTCAAGGTTTACAAGATATAGTAGATGCAAGGCTTGTGAAATGAAGGCATGTGTATAACTAAGATGAAAATATAGGGTTTACATTTACCAAGTGTACAACATTGAGGTGCCACATAATCATAAAATATCATCTAAAGTTAATAAGAGGAAAGATGATAAAATATTTTTTCTTAACATTGAGGATAAGTGCATGATATCCATTAATGACTTGTGTTTAAGTAGTTTTCATTCATTATTTTATAAATTAGACTATGAAAAATGTAAATTGAAATACAAGGTTTAAAGTCTTACCTGTGACTAGGAATATTGTGCATCATTGATCCAGTGAATGTGGGAGCTTCTTTTTGGCTAGGAAGGAATACTTGCAAACAAGAGAAAACTCAAAAAATTATTGATTAATAGGATATGTAAGTGGGATTACTAGTACTAGGCTAGTCCCAAGAAGTGGTACACTTCCTAATAAGGATGTTATCCCACTTTATAATCATTTAAATGGATAAAGATAGTAAATAAAATTACAAGATGCATGTAGTAATACATATATTAATTTGAAATAAAATAAAATAATCTATATCAATTCTATGTAGATTAACAAAATAATCATGCCAATAAGTTTTAGTTGAGTCTTCCTTTTCTTGTATGAATTATAACTGATTGGAAATGGCCTCTATAATAGGGAAAATACAATTTCATAGAGTCCTAGTTTAAAAGCAATGTGACTCTGGTCAAAGAAGAAAGGCTATCAGATTATAGGCAAATCACAAATGGTGATTACATCATGCACAAACTAGAGCATTTCCATCTACAAGTTAAACTCATAGCTTAAGAAACATGTGATTAATATCAATTCATAGATGTTAATAGAAATAGATTTGGATTTTAGATAGAAAACAATTAAAACAAAGATCAATGTCGATCACTTAAGATTGATTCCAATTATATGAATCAACATAAATTTTGGTAGTATAGATAATGTTACAAGAATGAGAGCCTAAGGATTGATTTGATGGAATCTAGGATGGCTGAAGACAATCTATAAATGATAAGGGTCATGAACAAGACTGTAAAATAAAACATGAAAAAATAGAATTTCTTAAAAAAGGTAAGTTTACTTACTTTCATAGTGCTCCAAATCTATAATAATTATGAAGATGATGATCAAATTTTTGACCTTTAAATGATTTGTGAAGGGCTAATATGGAAGTGTGACTTTAAAATAACCATGCAATTATTTAATAGATGTTCCAAATAAGTTTATTAAGCATTTTAGTTTAGAATTACGGGTATTAAATTACCATCCTTTGCTCTAGGGAGGTTTGTGATTAAATAAACATTGATTCAATACAATCGATGTCAATCATGGGGATCGATACTGATTCTATCCTAATTTTACCAAAGGCTATTGTTATTATTTTAACTATGAGTTTAAAATAGGTTTTAAGTTATTGATTGGATTTTGTATGGTGATGGAGTTGTTAGGGGGTTAGAAAATTTTAATTTTATTATGCTTTGGTATATTTTAGTTGGATTATAATTGAAGGTAACTAGTTAAAATAAATTACCTAAATGAAAAAATAAGTATTAAAACTAATTACTTGAGGTAAGGGTAAAATATTAACTGGGTAATACCTAATTACATGGGATGAAATAGTGATGGAATAAGAAAGGGGACTTAAGACCTATAATAGCACAAATATTATTGTGTAAAATCTTAGTGCCTAAATTTACCCCTTTTTGTTGAGTTGTCTATAATAACCTATTGTGAGACAAAGCCTAAGAGAGTTTCAATGCCCCAGGTTTATGTGAGGAGGTATCCCCCTCAAACTGAGAGTCGATAAAGGATGATAAGTAGGTGATGGATTTGAAATGAGATGGTAATGGATAAGATATATGGAAAATGAGCATCAAAGCTACAAGGGGAGACATGAAGCAAATTTTTTCAAAAAAATATGTAGGATATCTAATAAAACATTCCCCAAGGCAAACAAGTAATATATTACCACAACTAAGAATAAGTGGACTCAAACAAAGATAATCAAGAGAATACAATATATAATGGGCTAAACAAAGCATTTAGTGTGCTTGAGACATGTGCATTGCCTAGATACAATTTTTATCAAGATGATGTACACTTTTAGGATCTGTTGTTTCCAAAATCATCTTAGCTCATTTTGGAACAACCCCTATGAAACTTGTCTATTTCACTTTTTTCTCTCTAAGTTCATTTTTTGAGATGAGTTTTTCTTATTCTCATGTTTTCTCAACTGGAATTATTCAAAGTTTGTAACATCTCTTTATTACATTTTCCCCAAAACATGAAAGTCATTACAATCTCAATGCGACCAGGGGAAAAAATTCCCTTTTCCTAGAGTTAGTCTTTTTCTTGCATTTTCATGCAAAGGTGGCAAATTTTGATGTCAATGCATTTATTTTATTTTCCATGCAGGAGTGGAAAATTTTTCCACCTTTGCATCTGAAGTGCAGGAGTGGAAAAATTTGCTGCCCCTACATTTTTTTCTCCTTCCCATGCAGGAGTGGCAAATTTTACTGCCCCTGCATATCTTTTAAATTTTAGTGTAGGAGCGATGATTTTTACCACCCCTACATTGCCTCATTTTTCATGCACGACATTTATGGCTACATGCATCAGGTGGTTGGGGGCAATTTTTTCCCCATTTAATCTCTTTTTAGTCCTTTTTAATTCATTTCTTCTAATCCTCCTCCTGCCCTCTACCTCTGGATGATCCAACAAGCGGGAAGAACCATTTTTCATCAGATTCAAGTTATCGTCATGCATTATTTTCCAGGTAGGTCTTTGTTTTTACATTTTATTTCATGTTCTTTCCTCTTTTTAGGTTTTTCTTTTAGTTTTCTTTTTTCTTTCTCTTCATTTCCTCCTCATTCGACTTTTCTTGCTTTTCCTCAGCGTTAGGGTGACAAATTTTGCCACCCTCCCTTTTTTCATAATTATCTTCCTACCCATGTAAGGGTGGAAATTTTTAATGCCCTAACACCACATTTACATCTCTTACACCAGTGGCAAATTTTGCCACTGATGCAACTTGACCCGACCACAGTGTAAGGGCGGCAAAATTTGCCACTGTTACACCTATTTTTCCTACCTGCAAGGGTGGCAAATTTTTCTGCCCTTACACATTCTTTTCCCAAAATGCATAGGTGGAAATTTTTTCCACTAATGCATTTTTCTCATCTTAGTATCCACAAGTGGTAAATTTTGCTGCCTATGCATGTAGACCATCCCACATGCTAGGGCAGCAATTTTTGCTGCCCCTACATCCTTTTTCTCCATTTTTTTCTCTAACTCCACAGAATATTCATTCCTCCCATTTTTCATGCCTCCTCGCCATTTTCCTCTCACTTTCCAACCTGCTTGCACCTTGGCCCTGTCAAGTGCCCTTCCTTGGTCATGATCACCTGACGTGCAATTTCCCTAAATTGCCAATTTTTCCCTAATTACACGATCATGATTCTTATCGCAGTTCCCCCTAATGATCCTCCTTCATTGACATGCTCTCAACAAAGGCTCATCCTGATGACTGAAGCTTCTCTAAAGAATTTGAAGGCCATGAAGTACCAGTATCAAGCTGTTTTCCCAATCACCTCGGTCACTTCTAATGTCGACGATATTAGAGACACAGAGATCGGCCATGTGGATATAGTTGAGTTTGTGGAAAGAACCAAGATGAGAAACCTGAGCTCAGAGATGAAAAGAATAATTAAGAGCAACATCCATCTAGTATCCTCTTTTCTAGTGGTGGTGCATCACACAAAGTTCATCCTCCAGTGTGCCCAGTTCTATAACAGAGAGACCAGGACAATGTCATATGCCAGTGGCAACACAATAATTCGATTGGACCCCAAATTTATTGATAAAGTTTTCATGTGCCCTCTTACTACCGAAGTGTTCAAAATTGACTTCATTGAGGCACATAAAGAGTATGATAAAGATCTTGAGAGGGAAAAAAAGGTGATGAATAATAGATGGCTCAAGACTCTTAGAGCCAACGTGTCTAGGTGGCCGCATAATTTTTTGAGAAGTGATTTTATAGAGGAAGTTGGTGACTTAATTACTCTTCTCAATAGATTACGAGGCCTACCATATTCTTCCCAATTCCATGAATGGATGTATCTTTTTATTAAGATAATTCTAGAAGGGAAATAAGTCATCTTCTGGGGTGAGCAGATTAGCAACACTCTTCATGAGCAATTGACAAAGGTGTCTACTACTTAAAATTTCTATATGACTTCATACTTAGTATACATCATGGCTTCAATGTGAACCTTTATAGGTTTGACAATAGAAGGAGACAGAAGAACCACCCATGTTTATTCATATTACCCTCATCTAACACTAAAAGGATCAATATGTCACTTTAGGAAGGTAAATGATGCCTTTTTGTAGTATTTTTGTGCCTTATCAATCCTCAGCTAGAACAAAATAGAGTATTAGATGAAGCTTGGATGATTGTCAATGATTTTGGCTGCATGTTTTTACAATTGCCCTCCTTTTGCTATCTACAAGTTGGCTTTTTCCAAGGCTATCCCTACATGCTCCCTAGATTTCCTTCTGATAAATTAGTCTTAATGGAGATGTGTAGATAGATTATTTTCATACACACTAAGCAAATGGAACTTAAGAAGCTAGGTTTTAGGTTCCTAATTAATATCGGTAGATACTCAATTTTGACTACCGCAAAAGCAAGGGCAATGGAGATAGAAATGCAACTTGTCACCATGAAGCAGTTCAAAAGAAGGCCTAATTTGACTACAAGGGTGTCAAAGATATGATCATAAGAAAGACTTAGTTTCATGAGCCCATGATTGAAGACATCTAGATAGACTTGAGAACAATGGAAGAGATCAGAAGAATGGACTACAACAGACTGTCTCTAGAGCAGATTGAATATCTAGGATTTGCAGATATTCCCCCTAATTTGGTTGATGATAAAAATATAATTAACAGTAGATACCTAGCTGAAAAAGTTGTTAACTCTCCTCTTCCTCCAATTCAGTGGTCCCAAAAGGAGTTGACTTCTTTAAGAATGATATTTGAACCAATATTGGCTAACACCAATGATTGGCTAGCAACCAAAGGGATCACATTGAAGGAATTCATCACAAGATTAGAGGATAAATTCCAAGAAGAAATAAGGAAGAGAGCAGAGAATAAGAATAAGAATAAAGGTGACATTCCTTCTCCTTCTAGGCCTCACAAGCATAGGATCATCTTTGTGTTAAAAAAATCAAAGGTTGCTGAGAAAGAGCCAAAATCCACAACTATGGGTGTTGGAGGACAAAGCACTCAAGAACAGGTGGTAGAATGGATGGAGACAGATGACAGGCCTTTAGAGCAATAGGAAACCAAAACTCTATCTCCTTAAGAGGGGGCACAACCACTTGCATGGGTTTCTTCTTCACCACCCCAATCCCCTGTGGTATCTCCTTCGCCTCTTTCTCCCATCACTATTCCTTCTTCTAGAGCCACCTCTCTTTCTAGATTTATTTTTGGCAACCCTCAAGGTGCTTCTAGAGATGTCCTTTGATCCTCAGGATCTATCCCTAGTCTCTCATCTCCTTTCAATATCAGAGATAGTTTTGCCATCGACCAGCCATCGGTTGATACAGTCTCACTTGTTACAACCACTGCGCCCACTATTCCCACTAGTAGTGCAGATGTTACCCCAGTAACACCAGCTATAGGGACTATTGCTATAGTAAATGCTTCTACTTTCCCACCTTGGTTATCAACTTTCACACCCAAAAGGAAGAAGTAAGCCATATCTACAAATGACTTTGATTTTGGAAAAAAAGTGCCAGTGAAAGCTAAGACCCCTAAGAAACCAATTATCCTTTCAAAAATGGTTGAGGAAAAGGGGCACAAATTTTTGGAGATAGCTAAACCTCCATAGGATGTAACCCTAGAGGATTTTGACATGAGCAGCTATTCCATTTCTCGTGTTGAGTTGGGGAAAGTAACTCATGACGGTGTAAAGAGAAACCTACAGTCTGCAATGGATATCTTGGTTCAAAAATTTGACAGGGAGAAAGAGATGAAAGATTATTACAAGGCAAAGGCAAAATAATTGATCGTGTTAGTCAAGAGATTCACTTTTGCTCTTGAAGCAGTGACCCCAGAAGCCTTTTCCATAGATGATCCTGTTATCCAAAAATTAGAGCAAACCTACATGAAAGGGAAAGTACTTGAAAATTATATAGAAAATATGCGTACACAAGGAATTTCCTTTCTTAGAGAGGTTACTGAGAAGATAGAGAAGATGAAGAAAATAAGGAGAGATTTAGAAGACCTTATCTCTCTTATTTCTCAAGGTATTGACAGTATAAATAAATATCTTAGCAAGTGGGTAGAGATGAAAGCTCTAAAAAAATGCACCTTAGTGTCAATCAACATCATTTTCAACAAATATTCCTATGTTGAAATGAGAGAATCACTGATATGCATAATCTAGGTACATAAGGAGCTGATCGAAGATCTCGAGTCTTCGAAGGACGCTAGTGAGAAAAGTGACACCAACCTATTGAACAGACTAGAGGAATTGCCTTGAGAACTCACCTCTAGAGATAATCAATTTCTTTTAGTAGAGGAGATGATTTAAGAATTCAAAGTTATGATCCAAAGGGATTTTGAAGAGAAAGCATTTTCAAAGACTTCTGTGGATAACATTTTAGATACTCAGTTAACTCTGGATAATCTAAGAACCAGGTTAACTAGTCATGCCAAAATAATCACAACATTGAAAGATGCTGCAATCAGAGCCAAAGTAATCTTCAAGAATACCATTGCACCAGACAGTATAGGAATTTAGGCATCTATCACCATGTATGATGCTCATCTGAAGAAGTCCAGTGGCACGAGTTGAATTATTCCTCCATTCTCTCTTCTTTCTTTCTTCTCATGTAATTTTGTCATGTAAAAGTACATGCACTTTTTTAATATGTAATTACATGTAAAAAATTTGTAAAATATCCCAAAGTCAACGTTGACTCATCTTTGACTAGGTTTTCAATATTTTAATCTTTTTCCAAGTTTGAAGGTTTCTCCCTATATATGGAGGGAACCTCTTTTGTAAAATATCTCTAGATAATTGAGAGAAAAAACTCTACTAAAATTGGGACACTTCTTGAGACTTTGTGCTCAATTTGTAAATCATATTTTGTTGAATGAATGAGAAACATGTTAATTTCAGACTTTGTGTTGAAGTAATTTGTGTTACTGAGGAAATAGTTCTTATGTTCTCTTTCCTAATAATCTCTCATCTATTAAATTTAATAAGAAAAGTGTGTATTGAAGTTATCTAAAGACGTTTTGAAAGGATAAAAGAAAGACTTTGAGCTAATTTTATCTTGGTAACCCTTTTATCCATTATAGTTTTAGGTGAAGACTTTGGGCTTTGTTTCACTCTACTGTTATGTGTGCTCCAAATCAATGACGGAGGCAACGAAAGACTTTGTGCTTTCATAGGTTTCCTTGTGTAATTTGATACTACTTCAAGAGATTTTATACTATGCACTAGATACCATTCTTGAAAGAAGAGGAATGCTTTCAGCCATCGATCGGGACCTCCTTTTGTTCCTTGAACATCTTCTCTAAAAAAAGAGAGATGGATGGTGTTGTACTACCCTGAGTATTATTTTCTATTTATTTATATACATATATAGCATATAAGTGATTCATAGGGAACCTCCCCTTGATGAGAGGAGAGATTTATCTCATTAAGATGTCGTAAACCTACACTTTTTGTGGCATAAATCTCCTTATACTATGGTTGATATACCCATTTTGTCATTAGTTAGTTGACAACAAAATATTCACCCAACAAGATCTATAGTGTAGATTCTCCTAAATGAGTGTAGGCCTCTTAAAGGCTATGGGACCAATAGGTGGTCTAGGTCCACTGTTGGTAATGTAAGGTAAGAAGTAACAGGATAAATTTAACAAATATAACTTAGGTGGCATTGGGTCAAGACTAAATAGATGTAAAAAAATTATTAGTGAAAAAAATAAGTCAAATGGAGGCAATCGATACCTATTCATATGGATCATTGTTGATTATATAGAATCTATCCCAATCATAACAAAATTAACATTAATCATCAAAGGATATATATAATAAGCCTAATGTGTTAGGTATTCATTTTCCATCAATGACATGTACACAACAGTAAAACATTTGACACCCATTTACACATCGGCTAATTATGGATGATGGAGACTATCATATGCAAACAAAGGAGGAGGTGATGATCTCATGATGAGGTAGGTTTTAATCATGTTTTTTGAATTTTTTGGGTGTAATTTAGGATTTTAGATATTATTATGGAAACACATAGAGATTGATGTTGATTGTTATCATATTGGCATTGATCTCTTCTGGATCATCATAAATTGATATAGAATTGACAATGATCCTTAAGGATTAGTATCGATTCCTTGGGATCAGTGCCAATTTAGGCTAGGGTAGTAAAATATTAAGAGAGATTAGGAGTATAAGAAATAAAATTATGAAGGTTGACCTATAATTTAAATCTACATAATAGGGATTCATGGTCATGTATTTCTCTTCTATGTGTTGGCTTGTGTGTGAATTATGTAATGTGATTAAAGCAAGTAGAATAGTGACTGACTATCGTTTAGTAATTTAGACCTGTAGATGGATTTTTCCTTTGATTTATATTAGAATGGGGAAGAATAAGAAATATTTTGTTAACTTAAGTGCTACTTAAATACTCTTTCGGTCTGATTGCTAGGTGTTCTTGAGGTGTAACTAGGTGAAGAAAGAATATGGGTTGATATTGTATTTATACCAATCATATTAGGAGATAACTTACATTAAATCACTTAGGTATACCATTTTAATATTTTTCATTTTTAAATTAGATGAATTTAGGGCACTGGACACTTGTATGGAGGTAGGATAGTAACATTGGCACTACTCTCTTTCTTGGGCATTAGTTTCTAGGGAGTAAGAAGCAAGAATAGGCTTAAAACTTGGAGAGTTGTAAGAAAAGTACATTTTATAGATTTTGGTCAAGATATGATGCTTGTGTCATTAATATAAGGCTATTAAAACTAATATATAGGCCAAGGGGTACAAGATAAATCAAATTCAAGTCTTTCAAAATAAATTCATGTGTATAACTAAGAGGAAAAACCATGGTCTAAGTCTACTAAGTGCACAAGAATGAGGTGCTATATTATCAAAAATATCATCTAAATCCCCCCACCTTTTAATCTAGTAATGAAATTTCTAGTATAAAGGAAATGATAAGTACTTGGGTGTGTATGCACACCTTATTTTTGCCTGAGTTGAATTTTAGTGTTTTGTAGGAGATGAAGTTGAGTTCTTTATTTTAGTTGAATTTGAGTGCTTCATTAGAGATTGACATGTAACCAAGAACATGTTACAATGTACAATTACTACATATAATATGGGTTAAAAGCACTTGAGAGAGATAGATATAGGAAGGGACATGACCCCAACTTTTGATTAAAAGTGAGTTTCCACCTAAAAGTTGAGATTAGCTCAACTATGGAACCCAATGATAATTATAACTTGTTGAGGTAAGATGATCAAGTAAAAAATGAAAGCTTGAGAATATTGATTTATTTAATAACCTCAACAATACCAAAAGTTGAACCAACCAATACATTATATTGATTCACTAAAGTCCATAAAACTCTATAGGTATTAATACGTGTAATAGTTTTATAATTTGAGAATGATTTGTATTTTTAAATATTGAACACATGTTTCATAGCATATATACCTTAGCTACATCTCATGCTAAAACTATGTATCAAAATGGTACCATCTATAGAATTCTACCATAACTGTGAATCTAAATCATATAATTGTGTGCTTTGGCTAGTTTGGATAACTATGTAAGTGTAGAAGACATGCTTCGAAAGCATGCCCCCACTATATATGGAGATATATGAAACTGATATAAGTAATTATGTGGAAGATATGTTTCCAAAACATGCCCCCACTATAAAATAGAGATATTGAATACTGCATGGGTGTGGATAATGTTCTACTAAAGCATAACCCCACTGAACCTGTGAATTGATATAAGTACCACACTGAATGAATATGGAGAGCATGCTTCCAAAGCATGGCCTCACTAAATCTAAAAATATGAGTGTGTATAATTCATGTCCATATGACATGACCCCACTAAATATGCAAACTAATATAAGTAATGAGTACTGAATAAATGTGGAGAACATGCTTTCAAAGCATGCCCCCATTGTAATCTAGAAAATATGAATGTGTAGAAGCCATGTCCATATGGCATGCCCCCATTAAATCTATTAACTATGAAATGTGTGGAGAACATGCTTATAAAGAATTCCCCCACTAATATTCCACCCCCCTCCCCCCAACCCCAACTTTTAGGTGAGAAAAACATAGTTCATAGAAGTTACCTCACCTCAAAAGGGTAAGACAACTATAAAATATCTAAATGTAACCATCTATCATATCTAAGGAAATATGTCTAGGAAAATGTATCAATAAAGTGCATAGAACCAATTTGATTACATGTAGGCCTAAGATTCATGATAAATATCATGGAAATGTATATATAGTAAAATTACAAACACAAACAAGAGCACTCAAAAGTAAGTAAATAATCAATGGTCCAAGGAGACCACAAATAAGGGCCATGTTCGATTGCCAAAATATTGAATGGACATGACTTAGTCAAATGTCCACAAATGAAAGGCATGACATATTCAAATTTACATTCAACAAGTAATGACATATTTAAATATACAAGAAGTAAAATATAGGCATAAGGACTGCATATAACAAATCATATTCAAATGTTTGAACAAGAAAGACAATATCAAGGCAAAACACTCAAGGAAGTGTATAAAGGAAAAACATAAACATGTCATATTATCCCATGAATCAAATGTGTCATCAAAAAATTTCAAGTGTATATCATATTAAGAATACATAAGCGTATATAAAGCACATATAATTACTTTTGTAAGCTCAAACATGATAATGTAGAGTGATAATTGAATCATATAATCTATGTGTATCAATATCATAGAATATGGATGCCCCCAATGTACTAGAGACATGATTATAAGAAAGGCCCAACACCAATAAGTACATCATGTATCTTTGTATTCCTATATATGTGTATGTAGTAATAAATTATATGCTATCCCTCAACATGGAGCTAACACATAGATGTTAAGGAGCCAGTAGAACATGTTGGTGCTGAAAATGTTTTTGTATTTTTTAATGTTTTATTTTTTTTGGTATTTTTGAAGAGACAATATCATTTTATGATCTCATATAAAGGATGAACATAATGATCTCCCCACTTAAAATCTAGTGCAATAAATTGATGATGCTCTTAAGGAGCATGTATAGGTGAAATATTTATCATTTTAGTATCTACAATGATTAGCATATGTATGATAGGAATCTGAGGTCATGAAGTACCAATAGAAGGAATAGGATTTCTTGGAACCCATCTTTTTGTAATCCATGGTTTCTTTAGAATAAAAATATTAAGAATATGTTTAGGTGATTTGGATATCTGAATATGGTGCATAGAAGATGAAGAATTAGTGTAACCCAATGTTTGTCTCTAATATAAATATCTCTCAATTATCAACCACATATTAAAGTGAATGGCTTGTTTTTTACGCTTTCATGGTGGATTAACATTAACAAGATTGATAATCAACTTCTTAGGTATGAATTTATATTGTTTAATTGGATACTCATATGGAATACCATAAACTAAAATTACTCAATTTTTGTGAATGTAATTGAAACACCAATACATTGTAGAAGGTAATTCCTTAAGATAATATATATAAGGTTGTCCCAACAACTTATCAAAAAAAACTATAAAAGGTATAGATAAGAAATTAGTAACCACATGCATAGGACCAACCTATAAAGGTAGGTAAATCTCACCAAGAACCTTATGAGATGTCCCATCGAATCCTCTAACTGATCTAGTAGAGGAGTGTAAATATTGATGATCATAACCCAAATGTTTAAGTAATTTCATGGTGCAAATATTTTTTCTTGCACTAATATCAATCATAAAACCATATATTGGGTGTTTATCAAGGGATGCTTAAATGAATATATAATTAAGATCAAAGTCATCAAATTTAATTTTACTATCATGAAAGTAAATGGTAGGTTTTTGTACCATAGTAGGTATGTCATGTGTAAGTACCAATAACCCCATCTAGTGGATATACATAATATGATGGATGAATATGTGCTTATATATAATTTATATTTCTAGTTCCTTCTTAGAATGGTCTTGCTAAGGACTGCTAAATATTTTCTACTTCTAGTGATCACTAGGTTGTGCACCAAATTTCTTTAGAGGATTTGTAAATTTAATATGTTCATCATTGATGAGGTCTTAGATCTTATGCTTCAAGGTAAAACATTTGATCATAGAATGCTTACGGCCTTGGTGATAGTCAAAATAAACATTTGCATCATATCCTTCAGGTAGAGGTCTATTTATATAATATTCTATAAGAGGAGGGAGAGATATAATATAACACTCTAGCAATTATAGGAGTAATGAATCCAAAATCCTAGGTAAACGTGTAAACTATTTCATTGGTACATTGCATAGGATAAGCAAATTAGGTTGTTGTGCAACTGTGTTAACTATGGTGGTCATTTTATTTTTAGGATTAGGATATTTTACCTTATAACTTAGTTTGATTATAAATTGTGTTTTAGATGTATATGTAGTTGGTGTGTTTGCTACATACTTGAGCTTATTCAATGACATAAGCTTCATTTCATGGTCCAATAAAACATGACATAAGTCATCAAAATATTGAAACTTATTGAAAATAATGGACTTCTGTAAAGGAAAAAGTAAACATTGATTTAATATTCATATAAACTCTTTGTTTACCATATGATTGGTCCTTTTAGCTAGCATTGTCTTATATCTAAAGACATATTCATTTATATGTTCATTGGTTCCTTATTTTAACTTTGTAATTGGAGCATAGAAAACATTTTCAGGAATGTTAATGGAAAAGTGTGCCAAGCATTGATCTATAATAGGTTTGAATGTATTCATAGATTAAAGAGGCAAGTCATAAAACCACCTCAAAGCATAGTCCTTGAGCTTTCTTGGAAATAATTTAGTCAAACATTTATCATTAGAACCATAATCAGGACATGCCACATACAAGGTTTGAATATGTTGTTTAGGATCACCCTTACCATTGTAAAATTTGAACTTTGGTGTAATAAATCTAGTTGGTAAAGGGTGCATAGAGATTTCATTAAACACATCTTGCAAATCTATAGCATGTGAAGACTTTGAAGCCTTGTTTCAATGTTTATAACCTTGTCCTTTAAGGTATTTATAACTTCAATGAGTGATTGAAATGTAGACCTAGTTTTATTTAGATTATAAATTTGGTCAGTCACCAAAGGGGATAGAAACATGTTTTGAGTAGTAATAGGCATTGAAATTGGTATTTGTGTTTAAACAAATGGAAAGTTAATAATGGATATATCAATAGTAGATTCAGGGAACATAGGCTAAAACACATTATTTGTGCCCTCATTAGATGAAGTTGGATTGATAATTATGGGCTAAGTTATAGTACCTTATAGGGATTCACCATTACTAGGTGAAGCAACCTTGGTTTTATATTATTTACTTATTTCATCTATTGTAACATAATAAAATGCATCTATTAATTCCTTGTTATTTTTGAGATGAGTAATCAATGATTCTTGGTCCTCTATTTAGAATAAGGTTTTTTCACTAACATTTTCCACTGCTTCATAAAAGAATAGGTTTAAAATTTGTAACATAGTATAATAATTAGAAAAATAAAAAAACCTTATGTGACCTAGGGTTTGATGTTCAAAGATTAGGTTCATAAAATGTTTAACCCTAATTTGGATGTGGATCATACTTGGGTAGATAGGGTTAAGGATATATAAATTATAGGACACAAGGGTGAATATTAGATCTAAATTAGGTCAATTGATGTGTTAAAACTAGATCTATCATAAACTAAATTTATTAAATTGAGATAAGATATAAATGGAAAGTACAACTATGTTAGATATATAAATTACAAAGAATTGATGCACTTAGATATTTATAATGTTGACATAGTGCTAGATCTATAATAGGCAAAAAAAGGTGGGAAAATAATTTTGGGATGATCATCAAATTATGGTCTAGTGTCTTTGTCTCTCTAGACAATTATGTTAGCCTAGAATAATTACATCGATGATACTATATAGGTTTGAATCTAGTATTCTATACTAACTATTTGATCAAATAAGATGTGACCTCAAATGTGATTATAGGTTTGTCTTAAACATCACTTTGGTGCACTCATATATTTATCATGGGTTGTCACTCCTAGTGAAATGACAAAACCCTAGCTTTTCATCTTCAATGTGACCTTAAAAAAAATGAGTTAGTGGGTACACAATGTAAAGTTTACCCATAATGGTATTATTATCAAATGACACTTCTTACATATCCAATATTCCAAAAGAGGGTCTCAAACTCATGTAGTTCTCACCTACGTATTGTCTTGTGTGTGAATCGTACAATGTGTAAAGAAAGTACAATAGTGACCTAGCTTCTAATTTGGAAATAAGAACTTATGAATAATCCATTAGTATTTTATACCTATAGATAGGATATTCCATTAACTAATTTTATAATACATAAGAATAAGAAATTTTTTGGTAACTTGAATGCTCTTTCAGTCTGATTGTTAGGTGTTCCTAAGGTGTATCTAGGTGATGAATGAATTAGGGTTGATATTATATTTGTACCAATTATATTAGAAGACAAATCACATTAAATAACTAAGGTTGACCATTTTAATACATATGATTTGTAAATTAGATTTAACTTTAGGGAACTAGACTCTTGAGTTGGAGCAAGACATTAATGTTAGCACTATTATCTATCCTAAATATTGTTGGATCATGGATCCTGATCTTATTATAATGATTGATTACCAACATGGGGGGTTTTGGGTGGGATAATTCCCCCTGAATATGGTCACCATGGGATTTGAGGGGGTGGGGAGGATAGTGAGGTAAAATTTTATGAAAATGCATTGTAAAATATTGTAATTTCATAATAAATCTCAACTATTTACTATTAGGTCAAAGATCTAACAATAAAAATTATGTTTGTGACCATTTAACCTAATATGTAACCCTAATTTTATATTAGGGCATTGAAATCATAATTTCACATTATTTGTGAGAGAAGAGGATATTATAATGGATGTATTGCAGGTTTATCCCTTCATTTGTTAGACCAGATAAGAGAAGAACTAGCTATTTTTGTGTGGACATAGCCCGTATTGGATGAACCACATTAAATATGTGTCTCTCTTGTATTATATTTTATGAATTTTGTTTCCATCTTTATTTCATTAATATTTTTTTGCATTTTATATTCCTAACAACTCGTATCAGAGTCAAAGGTTTATTTGGTATATAAACTGGTAGGAAAATAGGGTTCTTGGTTTGAGTGTGAGAAATGGTGGAATAAGCTATGTTTAAGGTCAAGAATTTAAATGGACAAGATAAAAATGAAGGATTATATATCATAAGGATATTTTCCTACCATTGGGAAGAATAGCAAAGAAGTCAGTGACTATGAAGGATGAAGAATGGGAGGTTCTTGACAAAAAGGCACTTGAAATAATATGATTGTTTTTAGAAGCATTGGTGGCCTTCAATATTTTAAAATAAAAGACAATATAGGATGTGATAAATGCACTGGATAGGGTGTATGAAAAACCTTAGCCTCCAACAAGCTATTTTTTATGAAGCATTTATTTAATATGGAGATGTTAGAAGGTGGGTATGTTGATGATCATTTAAATAAATTTAACACAGTCACAAATTAATTAAGCTCTATAGGAGTAAACTTTGATGATGAGGTTAGGAATATTTTGATTTTGTGCTCATTGCTAGAAAGATGGAATGGCTTGGTAATGGTTGTGATTAATTCTACTCTAGTTCAAATACTTTAATGTTTGATTATGTTATTATTGTTAAACTTAGAGAGGAAACATGATGGAAAAGCATAGGTGAGACATCAGGTAATGATTTGATTATGGAGAACATGGGAAGACAAAAAGATAAAGGAAGGGGCCCAAAAAATTGTGGGAAGTTTAAGAAGGGAAAATCCAAATCTAGATGAATGTTAGTGTACTAGATTTGTGGGAAGAAAGGACACCTAAAGAAAGATTGTTGGTTTTGAAAAATAAAACAAGGAGATGGACAACAAGATAAAAATCAAGAAGCAAATGTAATAGGTGATGTGTTTCAAGATTATTTAATCCTTTCATTAGATAATATTAATGATTCTTGGGTGTTAGATTTAGGGGCTTCATTTCATGTTACACCCCATAGGAAATATTTTAAAGATTATGTTCAAGATGATTTTGGATGGGTTTATTTGGATGATCATGAACCTTGTAAATTTTTTGGAAAGGGTAAGATATAGATAAAATTATAGAATGGAAACAAATAGTTTTTGAAAGAGGTGAGGCATGTTCCTCAGTTGAGAAGAAATCTATTTTTATTAGGTCAATTGGGAAGTGATGGATACATAGTTATATTTGTATAAAATTCATAGAAGGTCACTAAAGGATCACTAGTAATAGCAAAAAGAGAGAAGGTAGGTACATTATATTTATTTACTAGTAGTGTTGACTCTTTTATTTCTTTATCTTCCACATAAACAAATACAAAATTATGGCACCATAGACTTGGGCACTGGAGTGAGAAGGGGATGCAAGTTATCCACTCAAAGAATTTGTTTCCATATTTGAATAAGGTGGATTTGGATTTTTGTGAGAGTATGGAAAATAAAAGAGAGTTGGATTTCTTAGAGTTGGCAAGACAAAAAAGGATGGAAATTTAGAGCTTGTACATACAAATATATGGGGACCAACTCAGTTATCATCCCTTGATGTATCTTCTTATTATGTTACTTTTATTAATGATACAACTATAAAAACTTGTGTTTATTGCATATGAAATTTTTTTGATGTTTTTTATACTTTTAAGAAAAAGAAAGCTTTGGTTGAGAATGAGATAGGAAATAAGTTAAAGTGTGTCAGATGAGACAATGGAGATGAATACTATAGCAAAGAGTTTGATAATTATTATTCATCTAATGGAATTTGTAGAGAGAAGATGATTTCAAATGTAGACATCCAATTCCTAACACCATTTGTGTTGAAATTATCAATCTTACTTGAAATGCACTCATATGCACAAATTAGGCCAAAATCATTTAAATGCGCTAAATGGTTAAAGATTTTCATAAACAAGTTCCAGTTTAGAATAATGTATCCCTAAATGGGGAAATGCATTTTATATTATTGTTATGCATTTTGGTGCTTTGGATCACTCTTTTCTTCTAATTTAGAAGCAGATGACACATGCATGTTTTATTTTATGTTGACAACATCCTAAATTGGAAATTAGCCCATATGAAACTAACATCATCCTGTAATTTTTAATCTAGTCATATTATGACCTAATAATATGACATTATGACCAACTTGATTAATTCAATGCAACCAATTTCCAAAGAATTACATAAGCTTTGATTAATCTTACTTAAGAAAATTAAACCAAATTATGAGCTTAAGTAATAATTCCATGGAAGTTATTGAATTGAGTATTTCTTTATTGGAAATTGATTCCTATTATCTACACCATAAAATGATATCATTTGTGGGGTGGCATCCATAATCCATAAATGCAACAAATATTTGGTTTATGGCCTCCCATGCCTCATTAATGCCCCTTCCTTCCAAATATTTATGAGGGTAATTATGGAAATTATTTACATAATTGGATTAATTCATGGCCACACATATTAATCTCAAGATGGATGATCATGTTTGATCCTGATCAATTTGGAAAATATATAAATAAGAGGGACAAGATTCTTTGATTAAACTTCATTTATGTAAACTTGTTATTTAGAATTATCTCCACTAGCCATTTATTAGTGGTGTTAATTATGATTAGTTTTCAATATGATAACGTCATTGATAGGCATACATTTGATTTCATATCATGAGCCTAGTTTGATTGATGAACACGATATGATGCAGGAGCTTTGTTTTGCATCATTATCAAAGACTGGAGCAACAAATCAAGGGGAAACATTGCTTTGAGACACATTTGGATGGTGGGATGCTCTTGGGAAGGTAATGCATATGTGATTTCTTTCATTTTATCTTTATTGTTACTTACCAAAACTCATTTGAGTGAGTTAGCTTAGCTACTTGTATATTTATTCATTTTTCTTGATTTTCATGACTAATGCTTGATTTAAATATCATTGTAATCCATATCTACATATTATCACACCTGGTGGCACCACATAACCCATTAAAGAAAGGAAGACACTTTGGTAATCTTAATAAATCTAAAAAGTGTTTAAAATCCTTTAAAATCAAAATTTAGCATCATTTTCCCATGTTTCTACTATTTTTTAATTAATACATAGGTCACACAGTGATCGACATTAGTTCTGTGTAATCAGCATTGGTCCTAGATAAATGGCATTGGTTAGGTTGTAGGGAAAAACATGGAGAAAAATTGCATTTTTAGAGCTTTCTTCAAAATTTCAAGTTGTTATTTTGAGTTTTAAGTCTTTGTCTAAACTTTATTTACATGATCCAGAGTTTTTTCTAGAGATTTTATTATAACCTCAGGCTAACAAGTGTTTTTATCAAAAATATGTTTTACCTAAGGGTTCATAAATGAAAATTATTAGTCTTTATCAATTGACATTGGTTCATTTATGTCCACATCAGTTAACAATGGCACAACATTGGTTAACAGTTTGATGGATCAAAGTATCTCAATTAAATAAAACAAGACACAAGTGGTTCTACCAAATTATTTACCATACATGGTGTTAGGGGATCTAGCTCTACCAATTAGAGCACATATGATTACTTCTCGTATTAGCAATTAAACATGGAATTATACCAAAATGATAAAGTAGCTAGAAACTTGATACAATAAAGAATTTGAGAGACAATACACACTCTTGTATTAAATATTACTAGAAGAAAATACAATAAGGAAGATGCCACTTCTTCCTCCACCTCAAAGGCTTGCCACACCTCAAGACCTTCTTCCCTCTCTCTCTTGTTCAACACAACAACTCTAAAGCCTGAGTTGTTATCCCTCCTTGAATGCTTCAACTGATCTCCTTGACCTTGCTAGCTTCAATGCTTTTACTTGCCTTCTTTCTTATTATTACAATACATGCCTTATGGGTCTTTGAATAGGATCCCATGCTTACAAAAAATAGAACTCTAGTTACAATAATTAGACACGTAGATCATGACTATAATTAGTCATTTAACATGCAAACACTCACTTCACTTAACTAACTGTTCGTCAATAGCAGTTCTGGAAATACACAGGCGACCGATGCCGGTCCCTGCTTGTCTGGTGATGCCAACATTGGTCGACTCCCTGCTGTCGCCGGTCTCCTTCTCCACTGCATCTAACCTACGTTGATCATGCTACCAACGTCAGTGGCTTTGGTTCTTCAGCATCCTCTTCTTGTGTCTACAAATAGTTGAAGCTTTTAGCTCCACACCTTAACAATCTCCCACTTGGAGATAAACAGCTGCAACTTGTACCTGTACCTGTACACCATCTATTTTATTCCTTAGGCTCTGTATTCCTCTTCAATGTCACTCTTGAAGACCAACCACCACACAAACTTGTGATGTTATAGCTGTCTCTTATGTCACAAGAATTTTGCTGCTCCCAAATTCTCCATGACACACTTCTGAACCAACTCTACCCTTAGCTCAAAAAACTCCCTGTATATGAAACCTTGCAATGAGTAACACAATACAGTAACAGGATAATGTACCTAATATTATCCAACCTGGTAAAGATAAAATACAATGGTCAAACCTCCATTATTCTACAGCATACTCAAGACCATATACCATAGCCTTCTGTCTCATGTGTCCATCCACTCTCTTCTCTAAAACGGGAATCCATCCCTCTATCCAGTGCTTTCTTCCAGCTGACAACACTACCAACAAATACCTGTTTGGTTCTCCAAGGACTCACACTCCTCATCCATGCCAAGCTCCCACTGTTTCTAGATTCTACCTGCATTGCTTCTTCCATCTTCCTAGTTCATGACTATCAGTAAGCAATATAAAGAAGGTGAACAATGAATATGAGGTTCACATACCTTTCCTAACCTCCACATGGGTGTTTGAGACTTATAGATCCACCCAACATCTGTTCCAGTGACCGATATCGGCCATCTCCTAGTCTGCTCCCAACCGATGTCGATTCCCTGCACTGACCCTGACTGTTGGCGTCGTTTCCCTGGTAGACACCGGTGTCCCTCCTGTTGACGTCAATCCTTATGATCAACATCGAACTTCTCCTGCCCGACCTACTGACCCTGCTGGTCTGCACATGACCGATGTCGGTATTTGGATGACTGATGTCAGTACCAGGTGACCGACATCAGTGTCTATGTGTTCCTATAAGTGATGAAATTTTCATCCATGAGCTCTTCTTGGATCAAACCTCTGTCTATGCTGCCCTGCTTAGATTTATTCAGCCCCTGTGATTGATCTATGTCCTTCATCTACTCCATAAACACCAAGGCTGCTTTGTTCTTGTCAAAAGCATCAAATTTCCTCTTTCTACAATGAACTCTATCAATGCTTTCCAAATTTGAACACATACCTTTTGGATCAAGAACTTCCATTCCCTTCCTATTCTTGTGACCAAACCTATTAGGCCACATCTTTGAATCTACACCAGAAGTAGAATCAGTAATACAAGTAGGTAGATAAAGAGTACCTACTTTCTTACCTCTTGCTAGAACAAGTGCTCCCTTGGTAACCTTCCAAGAATCTACTGTGAGGGTTATTATGCATCCCTCATCTCCCAACCTTCCTACAGAAATTAGACTCTACTTCAAAATTGGAACATGCATGACCTCTTTCAACACCCATGCGTTGTCAATCTGCAATCTCAGCTGCACTTTCCCTTTGCCAACTATCTGACAAGGCGTACCATCCCCTAAATAAAGCACTCCAAAGTCTCCCTGTTCATAATCATAAAACAAATCTCTGTTTGGGGATGCATGAAAAGATGAACCATAATCTAAAATCCATGATCCTACCTGACTATCCGAAGAAAGTATGAGAGCGTCCTGCATCACAATATTTGCATCCTTTACTTCTTCCATACCTGCATGTTGATTCTCTTTATCTCTCAACCAACACTCCTTCTTTGTATGTCCTTTCTTTCCACAAAACCAGTAGGTAATACCTTTGGACTCGGATCTCCTTTCCAACCTTGATTTCCCTTGCTCAACCTTCTCCCTTGGCCTTCCCCTACTTTTTACACTTAGAGCATTCCCTGATGATTCACCTGTGCTTCTCCTGCGTATTTCTTCATTCAAGATCACACTCACAACATCATCAACTTTTAATATTTTAGAAGTAGATGTAGAATTACTTACTACCATAACCAAACCGTCCCAACTTTCAGGCAAAGAACATAAAATCAAGAGAGCCTTTACCTCATCATCAAAAATAATATTGACTGAAGCTAATTGGTTTACCAAACCATGGAAATCACTGAGATAAGTATGTACCGATCCACCTTCCTGCATTTGCAAAGTAAATAGCTACTTCATAAGATATACCTTATTAGAAGCCGAGGGTTTTTCATATAAATTTGCCAAGGACTTTATCAACTCTTCCATTGTCTTACAATATGATAAGCTGGAAATCACAGACGATGCAAGGCTCAACCTTATGGAACCTAGAGCCTTTCGATCAAGAACGTTCCATTCTTCATCCTTCATATCTGTGGGCTTGCATGCAACCCCACCCAACGGTAAGTACAAATCCTTCTGATACAAATAGTCCTCAATATGCATCCTCCAATGTTGATAATTCTTGCCATTAAACTTCTCCATTCGTAGCCTGCTTTCTTCTGCCATTGCTAAACTCCCACTCGATCAAAAAACCCTGTGAATGACCTATAATCAAAAAACAATACCCTGCTTCCTGCAAACCATAGCTCTGATACCACTTGTCAGGGGATCTATCTCTACCAATTAGAGCACATATGATTACTTCTCGTATTAGCAATTAACACAGAATTATACCAAAATGATAAAGTAGCTAGAAACTTGATACATCAAAGAATTTGAGAGACAATACACACTCTTGTATTAAATATTACTAGAAGAAAATACAATAAGGAAGATGCCACTTCTTCATCCACCTCAAAGGCTTGCCACACCTCAAGACCTTCTTCCCTCTCTCTCTTGCTCAACACAATAAATCTAAAGCCTGAGTTGCTATCCCTCCTTGAATGCTTCAGCTGATCTCCTTGACCTTGCTAGCTTCAATGCTTTTACTTGCCTTCTTTCTTATTATTACAGTACATGCCTTATGGGTCTTTAAATAGGATCCCATGCTTACAAAAAATAGAAAGCTAGTTACAATAATTAGACATGTAGATCATGACTATAATTAGTCATTTAACATGCAAACACTCGCTTCACTTAACTGACTGTTCGTCAACAGAAGTTCTGGAAATACACAGGCGACTGATGCCAATCCCTGCTTGTCTGGTGATGCTGACATCGGCCGAGTCCCTACCATCACCGGTCTCCTTCTCCACTACATCTAACTGACGTCGGTCATGCTGCCAACATCGGTGGCTCTGGTTCTTCAGCATCCTCTTCTTGTGTTTGCAAACAGTTGAAGCTTTTAGCTCCACACCTTAACACATGGAGCATACCCTTTTAAATCATCAAGAACCTCTTATCCCCTTACAAAATCAAGGACCAAAAAACTTAGTGTGTATTGAATAAATTATCCAAAACAATTTGGCTAGTTCATCTCAACCAACATGTACTTTGGTCAATAAACCACAAACTCCCCAGAATAAACAAAACACTTATAACTCAAGGAAATAGATTTTAGGGAATGCTTATCAACCTAATAATTAGTAGATCACTTACTCGAGTCAAGGGGAAAACCAAAATAAAGTCATGGATCATAGGTTGTATATCAATAAAAAATATATGCAATAGGGTTTCCACCCATGAATGTACCAAATATGCAAGAGTGGAATTCCATGAAAGAGATTGTGTCATGATTAGATTTAGGCAACAGAGTAAAAAATAATTTTCTTTTATGAAATATGTCCATATATGTTTGATTTATGTAATCTCCAAGTCCCCTTTCCATCTAATTTTGAGGCACCTAAATTTGACAAAAATAAAGGAAAGGGTGACCCTCATGAACACATTCAGGCATATTTTATTTTATGCCAAGAGGTTGCTTACAATAGCATTTATTTTATTCAATTTTTTTTATGAAATTTAGTAGGACAAGCTTTATATTGGATAATTAATTTACCCAAGGGATCGGTTGTGTATTGGAATGATCTATCTAAAAAATTTGTCAACCATTTCTCATACAATATTAAACATGAATTGATTGTTATTGACTTGTGAAAATCAAAACATCAAGATGGAGAAATATTTGTAGCATATCTACAATAGTGGAGAGCATTAGCTGGTTGATTTTTAGGAAAATAGTTGGCAAACATTTTTGCATAAAACCTACACCCTAAGGTGGTGCATAATCTATGACTTGCTTGTACAAACATATTTAAATAAATCATAGACAAGGGTGTGCATATTTAAAAGGTTCTTGTCACCAAGGGCCTTGTCAATATTTATTTGTAGGGTTAAACATAAAATTATACCCAATAATTAGTCCAAATGGTTGTTAAAGAGAAACCTAAGGGTTCCAATAAGAATAATAAAATGGTAGGAAATGGAGTAACTAAAACAAGACATGTATAAATGTTACAAGCTCTGTCGGCTGCAAATGGGCAATTAGCTCCCCCTAATCCACCAAATAATTTGTAAAGAGTTCATCCACGAAGGACATTCCACAATCAATTTAGAGTCTTTAGAAAATTGGGAGAGTCTGTTGAGGTAGTATTTTTAAATCTTATAGCAGTTAACCTAATTATATGGCTTGTACCAAGGCCATTCCCTCAATATCAACCAAAGCTAGATTGGTATAAGGAAAATCAATTTTACAAATTTCATTGTGTTTTTGGTTATGTTACTTATCATTTCATCCAATTATGACACATTATTGAATATTTTATCAAGAATGGCAAAGTTGAGATTGAACTTGCTCCACAAGAGACTAATCAAGATATGGGCATCTACAAGGGGATCCATTTGCTTGACATAATCAACAATAGCCAAGGAATAATCAAGACCAAGGATAAAATTAGTGATAAAATTAGAATCAAGGTTAAAATTTTAATCAACATGAGTATAATCATGATAATAATACCCATGCTAATAATTTGGGTTATAGCAACATGCCTTAAGACTATAACAACATCATGGGACGCATTTTTTCCACCCACAATACCACAATTACTGACAAAAACCATGAACTCTCTCATGTTCCTCATAGTATGGGATCCATTGTTATAGGGTCAACACCCTCTCCTTGTATTTATGTTTCATCAAGTTCATTCAATTATATTATACCTATATTTGCATGGGTTACTAATTTTGGACCCCATCCTTCATCTAATTATAGTTGCTCCTCGTTGACTTAAAATTAGTCCAATGCAACTAGATACCCATGAGTCAACCTCTAATTCCATTTTCCTTCATATTATAATTATAATGGCTCTTTGACACCTATAGATTATGTAATCACAACTTGACATTCATGAGTTACACTTTAGGGCCCTTTGTCATCTTCTTCCACTGAACCCAACATGAACATTGTGCCAATGAAGGCTAAACTATCTCCTCTTACTATTAAAAATCCTTATAGTCTATCAAACCAACTGAGTAAAACCCCTACGCATATTTCCATTTTGGATCTCTTACATACATCTAAAGTCTATATAACTATCTTAAACAAACTTTTGTAATAATCCATTATTCCCAATGATATTAATCCTAAATAGTTCTAAAACCTTATGGGACACTTGTCTTCATTTTGATAGGTCATGTTTGATCAAAAAGACATGTCCATTCTTGGTCTAAGCCATAATAACCTATTTTATATTGAGGTAATCATTGAAAATCATAAGATAAAGTGGGTTATTAAAGACAATTGTTTGGGGATAAACATAGTGTCCCTCAAACTAATACAAAGATTAGGATACACTATAAAAGACACTTACCCAGAGACAATCACAATAAAGGCTTATGATAATTCTACAAGGGAGTCTTCCAATACCATTTGATTACTAATCATCATTGGGTTTGTGTCCCATCACACATTATTACATATTGTAGATATTGAGTTGCCTTATAACATACTTCTTGGTTGTCCTTAGATTCATGAAGTACAGGCCATTCCATCCACCTTACATTAGTGCATTAAGTTTACCCATGATGGGATTGAATTTACTATTCCTATCGATCTATAGCCTTACTAGTATTATAAACACCTTGAGTCTAAGTTCCATAATTATAACTATTGTCTTGGTTCTAAATTTGTTGCAAAGAAGAACAAGGAAATAGTTTTGCATCTATTGAAATCCAATTATATCAACCCTAGTGACCTCACTTCCACTTTGGCTAATCCATTTCCTATAATTCTTGTAGAATAGGTTATTATAGAAGATGTGGGCATTTCCACATATCATCTTAAGGATGCCTTCCATGTTGTTAAGTTTTTGAAGTCTCCTAAAACATTTGATAAACCCAAACCTTACAAAATTCCTAATAGATCCAACTTTATTTGGTAATAGAAGAAATAAAAATGGAAAATACCTATGGTATTTGTACCTACTACTTCACCAAAATAAGATTGAGAGGCTATCACTAAAGGAGATTGATTATATTTTGATAACATTTTTGACTATTTTTTAGAATCTAAAATATTCTATCTAATTAGATCATGTCCAATTTTGATTATATAGGAAAAGGCCTTCGCCCATGAGCTCAAGGAATCTTAGAAACTTTATCAACTGGGGTACTTAATTTGAATCATGGTCTTGGATTTATACCACTTAGGGGTGACCTCATGACTTTTGATAGTGATTCTTTTGAATCGATTAATGACAAGACTCCTAGTAGTGATGTAGAATCCCATTATAGCCTTTTTGATGAGATTTTTGACATGGATTTATTTTACTCAAATACCATTATGACCATATCACCCCATTTTTTCCTATTCCTTTGCCATGTTGAACTCATTGATTGAGACCAACAAAATTCATTCATACACCTTGATGAATTCTAGAATGAAGAATCAATTTAATAATAAATGGGCCTCAGAGATGATTTCCCACTGGTGATAACAAACAAGGCTTTGATTTTTCATTGGATCCTTTTTCCTACTTTGGAGAGCAGAAAAAATTTCTCGATCATGAACAAGCTAAAACATTGAGATATTTGGGTGAAAACCTCTTTGAGGTGCTTGTTGATTAGGGATAAATTAAAGAAAAAGAGAAGCCCTTGAGTGAAAACCTATTTTAGGCACTCTAGGATGGAAATGTTTGCTTATCCTCAAAGGACACTCAAGGTCCATCAAGTCCTAGCTATATATCCATTAAAAGTATCTCTTCATAACAACAATAAATTTTTGAGCATCTTGCTCTTGAGTTTACAGAGATTTTTGATACTTGGCCCTTACTTGAGATAGCAAATTTATATTCATCAAATTATCAAGAGCTTTAGGAGGAATAATAAGAAATTGTAGCATAATAGGATGATCATGATCACACATTGCCTACAATCCTAGAGGATAGTTCTACAATTCTTATGGAAAACACTATAGAACTGAATTTTGGAACATATGATGATAAAAAAATCAATTATCTTGGAGCTTCCCTTACTGAAGCAAAACATGAACACATTATATCCATTTCTAAGGATTTTATTGACATCTTTACATCTGTTTACTCTAACATACTAGGCTTAGACCCTGACTTGGTGGCACATTGATTTATTGTTCATCTAGATGTCAAAACAATCAAATAAAAATTAAGAAAGATGCATCCATGCATCACTCTTTTGGTAACAGTAGAAATGGATAATTTATTAGGAGTAGGTTTCATTAGGCCATTAGAATATTTAGAATTCATATCAAACATAGTTCTAGTTAACGAAAATCCATAGGGTATATGTCTTTGTACTAATTTCATAGATATCAACAAATCATGCCCTAAAGTTGATTTTACCCTACCCAACATTGACATGATTATTTATTATACTAATAGGTATGAGATGTTGTCACTCATGCACTGATTTTATGGATACAATCAGATCAAGATAGCCCGAGAAGACCAACATAAGACTATGTTCACCATGGCATGGGGAACATTTTATTATTAAGTCATGTCATTTGGATTGAATAACATTGAGGCCACCTATTATCATGCCATGAATATCATCTTCCATGACACTATGCATGATATTTTTGAGGACTATGTTGATGATATTCTATCTAAATCAAGAACACATGTTGGACATCCTGACATTATATGAAGAATTTTTGAGAGGCTTCATAAATATAAAGTCTACCTGAATCCCAAAAAGTATGTCTTTGGCATCACTTTAGGAAAATTTCTAGGGTTAATTTTATTGCAAAGAGGGATAAAATTCAACCTTGATAAGGTCAAAGATATTATTTAAATGCTTCCCCCTTCAAATCTCAAATAATTTTGAGGCCTGCAAGGAAAGATCCAATCTATACATAGGTTCATTTCTCAATTGGCAGATAAGTGCCACCCATTTACACATATATTGAAGAAAGGGGTAACATTTCAATGGGATGAAGATTTTCAAGTAAAATTTGTGAAGCTCAAAACATATTTATCCTATCTGCTAGTTTTGAGACTACCAACACCCAAACAACCACTATATCTTTACATTTCAACAACTGAGCATGCACTAGGGGCACTTTTGGCCCAACATGATGATCAAGGTAAAGATCATGTAGTTTATTAATTAATTCACACACTAGTGTCTTATGAACACAATTATATGCCTATTGATAAGGCATGTTTAGCTATGGTGTTCTCTTCCCAAAAGTTGTGACATTATATATTGAACAACAAAATAATTATCATCATTAACATGGATCTTCTCAATTTTTTATTATCCAAAGTATCTCTCATAATATGCTTGGCAAAGTGGGTCATGCTCCTTAATGAATTTAATTTTTAATATCAAAATAAAAAATATATCAAGGGGCAATTGATAATGGATCAACTTGTAGAGGCCCTTATTATAGACACTCAACCACTCAAATTCAATTTTATGGATGATTCTATCATGGTAGTAGAATAAGTGTAGTAGGAACTTGGGAAATAAAAGATATACTTTGATGGCTCCTTTACATCCCATGGATTTGGAGCTAGCATATTATTAATTTCACTATAAGGGGATTTGATTCCCAAGGCATTTCACATTAATTTTCATTATACCAACAATATGACTGCGTATGAGGTGCTTATTGTAGGACATCATCTTGTAGTGTAGTGGGATATTAGACACTTAATGTTTTATGGTGATTCCTAATTGATTATAAATCAAACCACTGATTAGTATTGAACTAGAGATGACAAAATTCTTCCTTACAAGTCAATCATGGATAATCTAAAAGTTTATTTTAAATCCCTATAGTTTGAACAAGTACCAAGGGACAATAATAGATCTACTGATGCAATGGAAATAATTGGGCCCATGACATAGATTGATAGTAGTGATAAAGAGTATCAGTTTCTTATTGAAAATATTCTACTTCCTGTACTTGTTTTACCAAATTTAGAAAGGGTATACACCATTACTGGTCCCAATCCCCCACTTGAACTACCTTGGTATCAAGATTTTTATAATTATTTCCATGATCACATTTTTTTCCAAACCTATCCAATAACCAACATAAAATTTTCCTTCGGTCATTATACCCTCCTTAGAAACATGCTTTATCTCAAAGTCTATGATGGAATGCTACTTCATTATTTATCTTTGGTAGAATCCAAGTTAATGCTTAAGGAGGTTCATGAAGGAATGTATGGGGCCCACACCAATGGTGCAATCTTAGCAAAAAATATCCTTAGAATAGGTTATTATTTGCCAAAAATGGAGACAAATTCTTGTAATTATGTAAAGCAGTGTGTTCTTTATCAACAACATGGAAATTTGATACATGCACCTTCCTTATAACTACAGTCAATCACTACACTTTTTTCTACTTTGGGCCTCAATCTCATCAAGAAAATAAACCCAACATCTTTAGATGGACATAAACATATTTTAACTACTACTGAGTACTTTACGAAGTGAATTGAGTCTATTCCTCTCACTTACATTACCAAGAAGTAGATAGACACAAATTCATTCATTACCATTTCATCTATTGATATGGCATCCAACATGCATTATATCTGATAATTGTGGATCCTTTGTAAATAGAGATGTTAAAGACCTTTTTGTAAAATTCAAAATCAAGCACAAAAAATCCACAACATATAACCCACAAGGTAATAGATAGGTTGAGGCATCAAACCAAATGATTGTAGCCATTCTCAAAAATATTGTCAATGATGCTAGTCATAATTGGCACTTGAAAATCCTTCCTAAAATTTAGGCTTATTAAACTAGTTATTGAACCCCTACAAGAGCCACTCCATAATCCCTTAGTTATGCAATAGAAGTTATTATCCTGATTGAGATCAAGCTACCTTCATTGTAAGTTTCTTTAGAGAATATTGAATATGATGAAGAATATAGAGTCTCGATGTTTAAATAACTAAAAGTTCTTGATGGTAAGCATTTGGCTACCCTATAAAACTTTCAAGCTTATCAGGATAGATTGCAGAGAAGATAAAACAAGAACATTCTCCTTTAGGAATTTGAGATTGGTGGTTTGGTCTTGAGAGAGAACTAGAAGACCAAAAATGTTGAATGCAAGAAAAAGGGTAAGATCCAACCTAATTGGATTAGACATTATGTTATCACAATGAACTATGCATCAAGGGCATATAGAGTGTCTACTCCAAATGGTGAAAAATGTCTAAAGCCCATGAACTTTGTGCATCTCAAGAGGTTTTACGCTTGATAGCCATTTGAATCATTGTCTATAAGACCCCTTACTTAGGGGAAACTTATGTTAATGTATATTATCCTACCATTATATCCTAAACCATCCCATGTTGGACCATATTCATTTTATTTTGACCTACCATAGACCATTCTGATAAGAACCATATTCTTTTCATGACTCTGGATAGTGAAAGCTTTAGACTTTTGGCACTCCAACTTCTTTTTATCCCACCCTAGATCATCCTCTTTTTGACCATATTCATTCTGAACTGTCCTCTTTTGGACCCTATTCATTCTGTATAATTCTCCTTCAGAACCATATTCTTTTCATGTCTTGGGCCATTGAAACCTGAACACCTTTTATCCCTTGACCAATTATGATCCTGATTATGACTCATAAGCACTATGAACACACTCAACACTAGTTCTACTAAGTAATTCAACATGAATAGTATTTTGAAACTTTTTCTATAGACAAATGAACACATACACCTTTTTAGCTTAGGATCTTTGCCTACTAGATGGTTCTTTAGAGTAATATCATGTTTCATACTATTCTACTACTATTTTGTTGTTATTTGGTAAGCATTATTGCCTTATCAGGGCATCACTCTCATTGATTTGAAATCATAGGCCATTGCAACTATCTTTGGCTATTATTTTAACTCTTATGTATGGATGTGCATCTCCTCATCTAGGTAGTTCCTTGGACATTTTATGAACAATTTTTTTTTTTGCTTATCCAAAAACACAAAAACATTAAAAAATGATAGACGAAACAAGAAAAACTAGTGTCTTGCACTTTTATACATTCTATTCTCCATGCTCTTTCTATTTTGTAGTAATTGTCCCATGCACTTGACATTTTGTAAGACCATTCTTATTTTCCTATTTTCTTCTATAACATCAATCATGTTTTATGGTCATCACTTTTCTTCTATCCCATTTCCTGGGAAAACTATGTTTGGCTTGAAGTTCATATTGGATCTCGTATCCATATAACTATATAGGAAGCATCCACTTATCTTGTAAATTTGGAGTCATCTCGACCACCCCCTTCTTTTTATTCTCTTACCCCATTTTTTTTGTGTTGTTTCCATATCATTAGGAGGAAAATTTGTGTCCTTGTTCTTGTTACACTATTGTAGAACATAATGCCTCTACTGCACATACCTGAATAATTATTTTTAAACCACACTAACTCTTATTTGTGTGAGTTTATTTTATTTTTATTGGTGTTTTTTGTGATTTTTTTTATCTCTTCATTTCTTTTCCTTATTTCCCTTTGTTTTTTTCTTCTTGTTTCTTATTGGTCTTTTATTTTTTTGTTTTGTCTTGTTTTTAGTTTTATTTTCTAAGTACATCTTGGTAGTACACCTGAATCTTAATTATTCATATCTTGATTTCATGTTGTTTATTAAGTTGTTCTTGCCTTGATTTTATACATTCTCATTCCTACTTAAGTCTTGATTATTAATATATTGATTTTGAGTTAGGTTACATTTAAGTAATCTTTTTCTTATTCTTATTCTTTCTTTTTCTTTATTTTTATTTAAATGTAAATCATTGTAAATCTAATATTGGTAGTTCTTATTATTATCTTGAGTTACAAGTATTCACATTTGAATTGGATCAATACAAATTAAATCCAATATCATTATATGTTCCTCATACTTATGATGCATAATTTCATTTTTCTATAGCAAGAACTATGTGCTTTGGATCCAAGTCTCAACATCAATGCATCTCTAATGATCATCTCTCAAGTTCACCAATGAAAGTAGGTACCAATGGCTTATCTCTTGGAATATATTATGAGTCTAATCAAACAATGGTAATTTTCCTTATTCATTCTTCATTCCATTTTCTCCCACTTCTAGGTGAACTACATTGGCTTGAAGTCTATTTGGACTATGTAGGTAGTGCTTGGATACATGACATATCTCAAGTCATCTTAACCACCTTTACTTATTCTATTCATCTCTTTCATCACTTTGTGCATGATAATATGCTTGGTTTTTTATGGATTTTATAGCCATTACACGATTGCATATATGTTTGTGCCTGCTCATCTTTAATCTATGTATTAGTTTATATCCTTGAGCTATTTCTTGCCAATTTGTCTAACTAGGGGACAATATTTAAACTAGTGATAAATCTAAATCAGCCCTAGGGGCACAATTCATAATCAATGATTAAAAAAAAACCTACTGGGGAAAAATTGTTTTATCAAATGATCAAATATTTTCTACTAGAGAACATTATTATTTCCATTCTATGGAAACACACTTCTCCTTTTCCTCTAATTCCAATCCTTATGGACTTTTGCCCTCATTATAGCAATATTTTAGTGTGCAACTTGTCTTGGGATTGATCAATTCATAAGTGTGTAGCTTTCACCCTAGCTTTGGGTGTGTTCAAAGTGTGTCACTTATATGTTTGGATTGTATCCTTCCCATTCCCCCATTCTCAACACCCATTATATTCTAATTATATTTTGAACATTGATGGGATCAATGCATGCAAGCATTATCTCATTTAGATTTAATCTATTCTATGGATTAATTTCACTTTCTCTCTCTTTTTGAAAGTCTATCCTTCTCTTTCATCATTTTATGTCCTCTTGAGGGGGCATCATGGTCATTTCCTTCCAACTTATTCTTGACAACTATTTTCTTTGAAAAGATGTTGCTTCATTGAATGTCTCATTATAGTCATATAAAATATGAAAATTGGTAACTTGAGTGTGGATAATTACACCCAACCCATAGGTCCATCTTGATTTCTCTCATGACACTCATAGGATTATTTTCACTAATTCTCATTCATCCTTAGCCTTCCAAACCTAATCCTAGCTCAGCCAAATTACTTTTTCCATGACAAATCCATCCCCTTAGGTCTCACCAGCTATAAATAATAGTGCCCAACTTGGAATATAATGTCAGTGCCACTACTGTCTAATTTTGGTGCTCTTATCCAAATGTATTTTGGCCCCAATGATCATTTATTTCTAGTTCCCCATCCCTCTCCTTGTCACAATAATGTGAATACATTAAATCCATGATCAATAGATCCCTGTAAAATCCCATTCAAATATCATTTATAAAGGGTTATAAATTATCATTAAGAAATAAAAAATAAAAGAAAGATTAATCATGTAATCTTCCCTATTATCTGCATACAACCAACCAATACAATTACAAGCTTATCCAAATCCTTACACCAGTCCCTAGCCACCTCAAGCACATCTAGTTTAGCATTTTGCATCTTCATACACACTATTGCACAAAGCACATCAGGTGGAAGAACTACATATGGCTTGATACTTCTTTGAAGTATTAGTATGTAGGCAATGTGCCCATACAAGGTGTGTGGATACACGTTCATTGAATCTTAGACACACTAATCCCCCCTCTTTCTCAAAGTTGGTCAACGTACAAATAAGTCTAGGATTTGAAGACAAAATATACTCTATAGGGAATTCCATGTACATATGATAGTTGAAACTTCATAGGTAGGGTCACACATACACAATAAATAAAACCTAAAAATCTTAGGTCTCATGGACAACAATGATAGAGATGTACTACAATGTCAGTGCCACTATTGTCTTATTTTGGTGCTCTTGTCTAATCATAAAATGAACTCTAGATCTTGACTTAAAACACTATCCCAATCCCACCCAATGAATTTCAGACTGTGCAACAACCATTTCAATCAATTTCTAACTAAGTCTTATTTTCTCTCCCTTATTTTTATTTTTAGAAATATTAAAATTATGATCAAATTACATAAATTAGTAGCTTAATTATTTCATATTTATTTACTAATTTTACTAATCAGACCCTTTAATTAAATTAAGAATAATACACCAATATTCCCAAAAATGTTAAATCATTTGGTGAACCCTACTTACTTCATTTACACATAAAAACCTTAGAAACCCAAGGGAAAATTTTCTACTGATTTTTCTTAGATTTTTTTTGATTTTTTACTTACATATTTAATCATAAATTTGCATTAAAATTTAATTTTTTTTAGTAATTTTAAAATAATTTTATTTTAAACCCTAGTTGCCCATACTAGGTCCCAATATTTTCCCAGTAATTTTCTAATAATTTTTTGATTTTTTACTAGCATATTAAAATTATAAAATCAGCTCAAATTTCAAAATTCAATAGTAATTTTCAAAAATATTTACTTTTAAAAACCCTAGTTTGCATCTACTAGATGTCTTTAAATAAAAAAATTTCCAATAAATTTTTGATTTTTTACTTGCACATCTAGTTCAAAAATTCACTTTAAATTTCATAATTTCATAGTATTTTTTAAAAATAAATCAGCTTTCAAAACCTAGCTACATATACTAGGTCCCACTACTTTTTGAGGTATCTCCTTACATGTTTGTGAGCTTCATATCCTTTTTACACATATTCTAATTCCTTATTTAATTATATCTGTTTAATTTTTTGTATTATTATCCAAGTCATTTTCTGTATGCCACCTAATCTCCTTGCATCTCTTCCTTCGAGATGAAGTGGAAGACTTAGTGTCAACCCTCCTTAATTCACATAGATTCTTTCAACTCAACCATATACCATGGATATACAATAGGTCAAACATACAAGTCTATAGATTTTACACATCCAACTTACACCAATTTCAATGAGGATAATTTCAACAATGAGTAGTATGAGAATAATAATGATGATACAAACACTAATGTTCATGATCCACCACATCAGAATCTTGATAAAATTTCACCAATTATTAAAAATAAATTTATCCTCAACAAATATTTGATCCTATAAAGTTTTTGAGAAAGACTCAGGGACCGGCCTCAAGATCTTACTCTTATTTTACAATCTATCATGGAAATAAAAAATGATAAATAAGTTGAGTCTTCCATTCTTTCAGAGCAACCAATTATAAATGGAAATATGGGGGTAACTATGTCTCAAAAACCCCCTATAGTAGCCCAACCTTTCTCTATGCCACTAGTTATATCTAGTACATCTTTGTCTTCTAATGTGACAACCCTTGTACAAGAGATAATATCTCTTCAATCCAAGGTGCTACATCTTGAGCAAGGTGCCTCTAGACATACATAGGCTTTGGATGTTTTTTCTCTATTTCATACACCATTGACACATTACATTGCTTCTACACCCTTGTCATAAAGTTTTATTCAACCCAAGATTACTCTATATGATGGCAAGGGTGATCTATAGACACATTTGAGAGCTTAACACATAGCATGCTTGGACTATGTACCAAATTATTGGCTACTTACCAAGCTATTCCCATAGAGCCTAAAGGATTATGATTTACAATGGTTATATAGTTTACCAAATAATTTAGTTAATGCATTTAATACTTTAGCTGACATGTTCCTAGTTTATTTTAGCATCAACATTGATGATAATGTTTCATATGTTCAAGTTGCACAAGAAAACCAAAGGTCAAATGAGCATCTCATAGATTATGTTATTTACTATAAGACTATTTTGGATAAAATGACTAGCCCTATGGCTGATCAATAGTTACAAGATCTCTTCAAATAGAGTCTTCTACTAGCTTTACATGAGTCAATAATGTTCAAAAGGTTTTCTTCCTTCATTGAATTGTGTCATACACTAAAGGAAAGAGAAGTTAAACAAATTTCAATAGGCAAACTCAAGTACACAAGTATCTTAGAAACAACAAACAAGAGTAACAACAAAGTCCCATACAAATTCAAGGTCAATGATAGCAAGAGTCATAATCAACTGACAGTT
Source organism: Torreya grandis (assembly GCA_037957365.1). Lineage (NCBI taxonomy): Eukaryota > Viridiplantae > Streptophyta > Pinopsida > Cupressales > Taxaceae > Torreya > Torreya grandis. Next base: position 4,330,240 of record JARHVA010000658.1, on the reverse strand, counting down.
AATGTGGCTTATAAACCACCTTAATGTGTGGTTTTATTAGGACCTCCTCGATTAACCTTTACCAATCTACTAGTTTCTCCATCAAAATTTTTATAGTAGCTATTGGAATGTAACATCATATCTCTGCCTCATATTTAGGAAGTTGACCCAACACAACCTCTTCTATGGGGATATGATCAACATGTATTTTTAAAATATCACAAGTCACTAGGCCATACAATAAATAGATGCATTATTTTGAGACACAAGATACATGATTTGATAGATGTCAATCATATTAATCTTGTCACTTAGTTGAGCTTCCTTAGGCAAAGAAAACATAGGATAAATTTTTGAAAATCTTCTCATATCCCTTTTCATATCATTCTAAAAACAATATAGGGGACACATTAGGGGTTCACCATACATATCATGCACATCCACCACCAAATACATATAGGGCACCTTTAGTTGAGACACATCATTTGATTAACATAATTGGCATATACAATTATAGATTTCTAGCTAGACCTTCCATCTACTTCTCAGAGTAGGAAATCGTCAAAGATGATTCAGATTATCATGCACTCTTTATCTAAGCTTACATTCATAATCATCCTATTTATAGTGTTCTTATAGATAATGGATCTAATGTAAACATGTGCATTATGACATTATTACAACATTTGGGATATTTAGAGTAGGATATTACCCTAATAGACACAATTATCAATAGATTTAGTGTGTACATACAAAGTTCATTAGGAAAGATTGTACATCCTCTATAGGTTGGTCAAACACACTTAGCCATACCATTTACCATAGTTCCCAGTGTAGGATTTTTTTATGTGTTACTTGGTCAACCATGGATTTAAAAACTTTGAGCAGTACCTTATATAGTTCACAGATGCATGAAATTCATTCACACTAATCAGGTTGTTATAGTTGGTAGAGTTCCATATGAGTTACCACTCCCCACTTAAGAGCCATATTATATTATTTCATAGTCACTAGTTTTAGTTTTTTCACCAATTTCAATTTTTACACCAATTATAGTTCCTCCTCAAAATCTGATTCAAACAAATTTGAGGAATACATCACCAACATAGATAGTTCATACACCTCCACAGCTTTAGGATTCTAGATAGCTTCCATCTACAGTGTTCATATCTAGGGTAATATTATTGAGATATCATGCATGTACTCATAGATCACATGTTCAGAGAGATTCTCCTACTACCGTATGGGTCCCTAAGATCCCTATAGTTGTTTCCACTTCTTAGAGCTACACGGGGATCCCATAGTTGGTTTCCACTATAGATATTTTAGAGAATTTATAACATATATAACTTTTAGAGCCATAGTATTAGCCCTTCCATCATGCTTCATGATCACGCATGATCTATTTAATCAATAAATGATACCATGATAGGGATTCTTTCATTAGACTCATCAGTTAGTATCATCTCTTCTCAGCATTACCTGTACATAGTTTCTTTATGATTGATTGTACATAGTGTTCCTATGATTGATTGTATACAACTCAAATCTCAAAAATTTAAAAAAATTCAAATATTTCAAAATACAAAAACATGCAAATAATTCAAAAAAACACCAAAAACATTTTGATTATATGCATAATCCATTCTTCACATTACTACTATCATACTAGACTTACATGTGTTATTTTATGCTACTGTTTGTCAATTTATCTACATTACCATGCTTTACTTGATCTTCTTTGAGTGTGTATAATGACATCCAGATCCTTGATTGCTTCACTCCACCCATTGAGGGGGCATCTTACTTCTACATTGAGACATACATTGATATACATACCGTCTAGGTTATGTCATTCTTATACCACACACTCTATTTATCATGTTGATGTACATTAATTTTTAGTTTACATAGATTAATCTATCGACACTCACTATCATATAAAACTTATGCATTTTTATCATATACCTAGTCTTATATTGAATGTCTTGCATAATTTCAAATTCTTGTTTTGATTAGTTAGATGCAATTGTATTTCTAATATTTACATGCTTTATTTTCTTTCTTTGCATAGTTAGATTATTTGCATTTCTCAATTATTTTTTTTCTCCTATATGTGCCTTAGGACATTTTATAATGTCCTTTAATTATATGTATTATGTGTGCCTTAGGACATTTGCCAATGTCCTTTGCCTATACTCTTTTATGTGTTTATGGCTTTCACACCAACCTTAATTATTTTATTATATGTGTATGTGGCATTTGAACATGCCTTGTATGCTTGATTTCTAGTTTGAGTGACATGTGCACATGTCCCTTATTTACTTGGCCCCTTGGTCACCCTCATATGCTTTTTACTTCTTGCCTTGTATGCTTGTTGCCTAATTTATTATCGATTTTTTGTAATACCATGATCCACATCATGAATTATTTTGATTTTTTGGATGCCATGATGGACATCATGCCCCATCCCTCCATAACAACTAAATAATAATAATTAACAACTATCAATTAACCAACCTTCTAGTTCAATTTAGTACAATGCAAATGTTGTTATATATATATATATATATATAGGCATCCCCCTATTGATCTAAAATTTGTTTTCTTTTCTTTCTATTTTTAGTATTACCCAAGCATTCTTAGAAGTTACATGATATATTCCATCTATTGGTGGTTGGCATCATTTTTTATTAGCTTTCATACAAGATTAAATTCTATATTTTGGAGTGAATTTTATATAAGCCTAGTGCACCAATTTTAGAGTGCCTTTCATATAATCATAATCTCCATATTTCAGAGTGGCCAAGAGTGTCCTAGTTTTTAGCATATATTTGGCTATCAATGATAACATTGTTAGATCATAATACATTCATGGGGTTTTAGGATACATCTCATTGACACACATTTCATACTGGTATCAATTCATAATTTCACTTCATGGGGCAATGATGGATCCAAAGGACTAGCTAGAATTTGTATTATCGAGCCACATATTTAGATGGATTAGAAACAGAGTCTAAACATCAATCAACACATACATGACCAGCTCATTTCACTTAGTGGGTGATGATGGAGCCAAAGGGCTAGCCTTTGCATTCTTGAGCCACTTATAAGGAACTATGCATTCAGCTCTATTCATGATATTACTCTTGGTACATCATCATCCAATATTACTCAACATTACTCAACATCACTCAGCATTATAATAGGCTTTTTATTGGTTTGCATACCTCTTAAAGTGTATTCATTCATTTATATTCCTCTCTCTCTCTCTCTCTCTCTCTCTCTCTCTCTCTCTCTCTCTCTCTCTCTCCTCTCTCTCTCTCTCTCTCTCTCTCTCTCTCTCTCTCTCTCTCTCTCTCTCTCTCTCTCCCAACTTTGTACGTTCTTATTTTAGACATAGTGTATTTAGAAAGAATTGATCTACTCTTTATTTTATCTTATTTATTCACACTTCACAACATGATCTCTCTATGCACACCCAACATCATATAGCTTCATGGGATTTACCCTTATAAGTAAGTTTAGGTACACTTTCTATTTTTCTTTTATCATAGTATTTCATTTTGATACATCACTAAAAAAAATGGGGGCAAATGGAATCATATTAAATTTAATAATTGGTAATTTTAGTGTGGATAATGACACCCAACCCATAGGTCCCTCTTGCTTACTCTCATGACCCTCATAGGCTTCTTTTCACTGATTCCCAGTCATTCATAGCCTTCTAGACCCAATTCCATATCATCCATACTAATTTTTCCCTAACAAATCCATCACCCTAGGTCCCTCCAACTAAGTAAAATAGTACCCAAATTGGACTATAGCACTGGTGCCATTACTATCTTATTTTTTCAGTCCTATCCAAGTGCATTTTTAGCCCCAATGGTCAGTTCTTTTTGGTTCCCCATCCTTCTCTTTGTCAGCTTCTTGTGAGTAAATTCAATCCATGACCAATAGATCCCTATAAATTCCCATTTGAATATTATTTTAAAAGGGTTAGAAATTATCAATAAGAATGAAAGAATATAAGCAAGACTACTCAAGCAATATACTCTATTATCTGCATATAGCTAGCCAATACACTTACAAGCTTATCTAAATCCTTACACTAGTCCTTAGCCACCTCAAGCACATCCAATTTAGTTTTTTACATCTTCATACACACCATTACACAAAGAACATCAAGTGGGAGAAATACATATGGATTCATCCCTCTTCAAAGTATTGGTATGTAGGAAACATGCCCACACAAGGGGTGTGCATATATGTTTAATTAATCTTACACACACTAGTCCCCCCTTTTTCCAAAATGTGGTCAAAGTATAAATAAATCTAGGGTTTAAATATAAAATATAATCTATAGGGAGTTTTGTAGACATATGGTAGTAAAAAAATCATAGGTAGGTCCACACAAACATAACAATCAAAACCCAAAAAGCGTAGGTCTCTTGGATAACATCAATGGAGGTGGACTACAATGTTGGTGCCACTAGTGTCTTATTTGGATGCTCTTATCCAATCATAAAATGAACTCCAAATCTTGACTTATGACACTATCCTAATCCCAAACAGTGAATTCCAAACCTTGCAATAGCTATTTTAGTCAATTTCTAGCTAAGTCTTATTTCCTCTCCCTTATTACTATTTTTAGAAAGATTAAAATTACAATCAAATTACATAAATTAATATCTTAATTATTGCATATTTATTTACTGATTTTACTACTCAAACCCTTTAACTAAATTATAAATAATACACCAATATTCCCAAAACTATTAAATCACTCACTATGCCTTCTCAAACATGGGCAAAATATAGAAATCTAATTCCTAACACTATTTGTGTTGAAATTATCAAATCTTAATTGAAATATAGTCAAATGTATAAATTAGGCCAAAATCATTTAAACATGCTAAATTGTTTGATATTTTCATATACAAGTGTTGATTTAGGATAATGTATCCCTACATGAGGTAATGCATTTTATGTGATTATTAACTTGTCTCAGATAATTTTGAGTTAAAATGACAAAAACTCATTTTGGTGCTCTAGATCACTCTTTTCTTATAATTTGGAAGAACACAACATGTGCATGTGTTATTTTATGTTGACATCATCCTAAATGGGATATTGGTTCGTACTCAACTAACATCATGCTCTAATTCCACTCTAGTCAAATTATGATTCAATAATATGACATTCTAACTAGTTTGATTAATTGAATGCAACCAATTTCTAAAAAATTATATAAAAATTAATCGATATTACTTAGGAAAATTAAACAAAATTATGAGTTTAAGTAATAATTTCATGGAGTTTATTGAATATTTATTTACTAGAAATTTATTCTTATTATCTACATCATCAAATGACATAATTTGTGGGGTGGCATCCATAAGCCATAAGTGTAACATATGTTAGGTTTATGTCCTCCCATGCCTCTTTAATGCCCCTTATTTCCAAATATTTATGAGTGTCTTTATGAATATTATTTACACAATTAGATTAATTCATGGTTACACATCTTAATCTCAAGATGGATGATCATGTTTGATTTTGATCTATTTAGAGAATATATAAATAAGAGGGCCAAATCCACCTTGATTAAGCTTCATTTGTGTTAAATTATTATGTAGAATTCTCTCCATAAGACATTTATTAATGGTGTTAATTATGCTTAATTTGAAATAGGATAGCTTCATTGATAGGCATACATTTGATTTCAAATCATTATCCTAGTTTCATTGGTGAGCAAGAGATGATGGAGGAGCTTTTCCTTACATCATTGTAAAAGACTTGAGTACAAAATCAAGGGTAAAATAATGATTTTAGATAAATTTGTATGGTGGGATTATCTTGGCAAGTTAATGTATATGTGATTTATTTCATTTACTCTTTATTATCATTTGCCAAACCCCGTTTGAGTGAGTTAGCTTAACTAGTTGTGTCTTTATGCATTTTTCTTGATTTTCATGACTAATTCATGATATAACTATCTTTGTAATCCATATATACATCAAAAAAACCTTAAAAAATGGTTTATTATAAATTATTAATAGGTCAATCATGGAGCACACAAGGAGCATGAGATTGTACATAGGGTTGCCCTTATAGTTTTGGGCTGATGTTGTGAATACTGGTGTTTACTTAATGAATAGAGGGACATCAAGTCCTTTAGATGGTGGTGTTCTAGAGGAAGCATGGATAGGTAAAAAGGTAGACTATTATTTTTCAAAGACTTTTGATTGTGAAGCATTTCTCCATATTGATAAATAAAATATAACCAAGGATGAATCAAAATCCAAGAAATGTACTTTTATTGGATATGGAGTTAATGATTTTGGTTACCATTTATGATATTTTAAAAATCAAAAAATAATTACGAGTATATATGTGATATTTAATGATAATTTTATGTACATAGATTAGTTTTAGGGGAATAAGAAAGAGAAACCAAATAAAAAATATGCATTACTTGACAAAATAACTGGAAATGAAGTTTCAAAAGTGCAAAAAAATCTGAATGTGCAACAAATATAATAACAACAAGAAGTACCTCAAACTCAAGGAAGTGTAGTTAGAAGATCTACTAGAGTAAGTAGACTCCCTAAATGATAATTTCCTTTAAATTATTATTTATTATTGACTGATGGTGGGGAGCTAGAAAGTTATGAAGAAGTAATGTAATTAGAAACTAGAAAGAAGTGGGAGCAAGGCATGAAAGAGGAGACGGACTCCTTGGTACATAGCCAAACATAGGATTTCATGTAGTCACCTATAGGTAAAAAAGAATTATAGAATAAATGGGTTTATAGGTTGAAGGAATAATATGGAGGAAAAAAGAGGCACAAGGCTAGACTTGTTGTAAAGGGTTTTACACAAAATAAAGGTATAGATTTTGACAAAATATTTTCTCCAGTTCTTAAAATGACTTCCATAAAAACTATTTTAAATTCGGTAGTAGTAGAAGATTTGAACCTTGAACAATTAGATATGAACACTGATTTCCTTCATGTTGACTTGGAGGAGGATATATATATGGATCAACGATAGGGATATGAAGTGAAAGGTAAGAAAAAAATGGTGTGCATGTTGAAGAAGAATTTGTATGGCCTAAAACAAATTCCAAAGTAGTGGTATTTTAAATTTAACATGTTTATGATAGAACATGGTTATAGTAGATGTTATTCTGATCACTTTGTTTATGTTAAGAGATTAGATAATGGCATTTATATTTTCTTGTTATTTTATGTAGATGACATGCTTGTTTTAGGGTCTAACATGCAGGATATAAATGAGCTCAAAAGAAAACTATAAAATTCATTTATAATGAAAGATTTGGGTGTTGCAAAGTAAATCCTTGGTATGGGAATAACAAGAGACATGAAAAAAATAAAATTGGTATTGTCTCAAGAAGACTACATCAAGAAGGTGTTAGTCAGGTTTAATATGCAAGACGCAAAACCAGTGAGTACACCTTTGGGAGGGAACTTCAAATTAAGAAAGGAATAGTGTCCTAAAATGTAGGAAAAAATAAATTACATGTTTAAAGTTTCATATGATTCAACATTAAAAATTCTAATGTATGATATGTTGTTCATGAGACTAGACATTTCTCATGCAGTGGGAGTTGTCAGCAAGTTTATGAATAATCTAGGAAAGGAGCACTAGGATGTAGTCAAGTGGATTCTTACGTACTTTAGAGAGATAAATGATAGATAGATATGCTATGAAGGGTTAGATATTACCTTACAAGGATATTTTAATATATACATGGTTGGATATTTAGATGGTAGGAAGAGCACCATAGGTTATGTATTCACTGTTGGTGACACAATAGTTAGTTGGATTTCAAAATTGTAGAAGATAGTTGTTTTGTCCACTATAGAGGTAGAATATGTTACATCTATAGAATCAATCAAGGAGATGATATAGATGCAATGTTTTATGTAAGAGTTGAGGTAGAAGGAAGATTTTAGGTTGTATAGTGGTATCCAAAGTGTGATTCATTTAATAAATAACTCAACATTCCACTCAAGAAACAAACATATATAACTCAGTTATTACTTCATTCATTCAGTTTTGGAGGATGGAAAAGATCCAATGAGTTAGAATCTTGTATATATGCTAATAAAGGTAATCCAAAAGGATAATTTGGATAGTTTTTCAACTTCAATTGGTCTTAATGGATAATAAGGAAGATGAGAATCATGCCAAGGTTAGAGTTTAAAGAAAAGTCCAAGTGAGAGTTATAGTGGTGGAATTATAGAAATTAGTTTCTAAGTGGGAGATTATTGGATGGTGGACCCTATTAGAATGCCTAGTTCTAGATAGGGGGTGTGGGTAGGAAATTCACCCCACTATAATTTTCATGGGGGTTTGGGGGTGGTGTTGACGTAAAATTTTGTGAAAAATACATTGTAAAATATTTTAATTTCATAGTAAATATGGACCATTCACTATTAGGTCATAGATCTAATGGTAGAAATTATGTTTGTGATTTTTTCCCTAATATATAACCCTACTTTGATATGAGGGCATTGTAATCATAGTGGCACACTGTCCGTGAGAGAAGAGGATATTGTAGTGGATGTATTACATGTTTATCCCTTCATTTATTGGACTGAATAAAAGAAGAACTAACTATTTCTGCGTGGACATAGCTCATATTGGGTGAACCACATTAAACCTATGTCTCTCTTATATTATTTTTTATTCATTTTAGTTTCATCTTTATTTCATTAATACTGATATGTATTATATATTCCTAATAGATTTTAGTGTCTTGGGAGCATGCTAGCAGGCATAGGATCAAAACTTTTAAAGGTGTAAGATAAATACATTTTAAGCATTATAAGAAATATAGGATGTTTGTGTCATCAATATGCATCTAGTTGGACTAAGATATAGGTCATTGAGTAAAATATATAGTAGATGAAAGGATTTAAAAATCAAGGCATGTGTATAACTTAGATCAAAACCTAGGGTCTAAGTTTGCTAAGTGTACAACACTGAGGTGTTAAATAATCATAAAATATCATCTACATTCAATAAGAGGAAAGATGATAAAATATTTTTATTAGAATTTAGGATAAGTTCATGATATCCATTAATGAATTGTGTTTAATTAGTTTTCATTCATTTTTTTAAAAATTAGACTACTAAAAATTTAAACTAAAATACAGGGTTTTAAATCTTACATGTGACTAGGAATATTGTGCTTTGTTGATCAAGTGAATATGGGAGCTCCTTTTTGGATAGGAAGGACTACCTGTACACAAGATAAAACTAAAAAAAAGATTAACTAATAGGATATGTATGTGGGATTCCTAGTACTAGTCCAATCCCAAGAAGTGGTACACTTCCTAATAAGGATGTCAACCTAATTTATAAGCACTTAACCAGATAAAAATAGTGAATAAAACTATAAGATGTATGTAGTGATACATATATAAATTTTAAATAATTAAATTAATATGCTTCCATTCCATGGAGATTATAAAAATGAGCATGCCAATAAGATTTAGTTGAGTCTTCTTCTACTTGTATGACTTCTAACTAATCAAAAATGGGCTCTATGGTAGGAGAAATACAATTGCATAGAGTCCTAGTTCAAAAGCAATGTCACTCTGTTCAGAGAAGAAAGGTTTTAAAATTATAGGCAAATCATGAATGGTGATTGCATCATTCACAACTTTGATAAATGTCATATACAAGTGAAACTCATGGTTGAAGGAATAGGTGATTACTATCAATTCATGGATGTTAACATAAATAGGTTTGGATTATAGATAAAAAATCTTAAAAAAATATTAATGTCGATCCCATAAGATTGATGTTGGTTATATGAATCAACATTTATTCTAATTGTATATATATATTTATGAGAACAAGAGCCTAAGAATTTTTTGATGGAATCTAGGATGGCTTAATAAAATTTAGAAATGAAAAAGGTGATAAACATGAATATAAAATAGAACATGAGAACATAAAATTTCTTAAAATAAGTAAATGTACTTACTTTCACAATTATCTAAATATGTAATAACTACAATGTTAACAAGAATATTTTTGACCTTATATGAGTGGTTAGGGATTGATGTAGGAGTTCAAATTTACAATAGGTGAGCAATTATTTAAGAAACATTCCAAAGAAATTTCTTCAACATTTCAGTATATAATTACATGTGAAAAATTACCATCCTTTGCTCTAGGGATATTTGTGGTTAAATTGATTTTGATCATGGGGATAAGTACCAATTTTGACTCAACTTTATCATAGGCTATTTTTATTATTTCAATCATGAGTTTGAACTAGGTTTTAGGTTATTGAATAGATTTTGGATGATGAGGGAGTTTTTAGGGGTTAAAACTCTTTAATTTTATTATTATTTGGTATATTTAATCTAGATTATAATTATAGGTAAGTAATTAAAATAAATTACCTAAGTGAAATAGTAATTAGTAAAACTAATTATGTGAGGTTAAGGGAAATAGTAATTGTATAAAACCTAATCACTTGGGGTGAAATATGGGTGGAATAAGGGGACTTAAGACCTACACTAGCACAAATATTATTGTAAAAAATCCTAGTGCATACAATTGCCACTTTTTGTTGAATGGTTTGTAATAACCTTCTATGAGACAAAAACTAAAAGAATTCCAATGCCCTGGGTTTATGTGAGGAGGTATCCCCATCAAATCAAGAGCTGAAAAATGATGATGAGTAGGTGATGGGTTTGAAATGAGATGGTATTGGATAAGATAGATGGAAAATAAACATCAAAACTACAAGGGGAGTAGTGAAAAACATAAGGATCAACATCATTTTTTATTAGATTGATGTTGATCTCTTTTGGATCATCATCAATCTATATAGAATCAATAGTCATATTTAAGGATCAATATCAATTTCTTGGGATCAATGTTGATTTAGGCTAGGGTATTAAAAGTTTAAGAGATCTTAGGAGTATAAGAAATAAAATTATGAAGGTTGACCTAAAATTACAAGCTCCATAAGATAGCCTCAAGCTCATGTAGTTTTCCCCTACATGTTGGATTTTGTGTGAATCATGTAATGTACATAAAGTAAGTATAATAGTGACCTAACTTGTAACTTGGAAAATAAAACCTTGTGAATTTATCCCTTAGTACTTTAGACTAGTAGCTGGGTTTTTATTTTGACTAATATCATAATATGGAAGAATAGGAAATATTTTGATAACTTGAATGTTTTTTGAATGCTCTTTTGGGCTAATTGTTAGGGGTTCCCCAGGTGTAACTAAGTGAGGAATGAATGAGGGTTGATATTATATTTATACCAATCATATATAGAGATAAATCACATTAAATCACTTACTTTGACCATTATAATACATTTCATTTATAAATTAGATGTCTTTATGGCACTGGACACTTGAGTTAGGCTAGGACAACAACATTGACATTATTCTCTATCCTAGATGTTAGTGTCCAGGGAATATGAGAACAAGAACAAGATTAAAACTTGCATAGGTGTAATATATGTAGATTTTTAATATTATGGTCAAGATAGGATGTTTGTGGCATTAATATAAAGATGGTAAAATTAATAGATAGGCCAAGGTGAACAAGATAGATCTGATGCAAGCCTTGCGAAAGAAAGGCATGTGTATAACTAGGAGTAAAAAACATTATCTAAGTCTTCTAACTACACAAGAATGAGGTGTTATATTATCAATAAATATCATCTATATTTACCCACCTTTAATCTAGTATTAAAATTTTTATTTTAAAGGAAAAGAATAAGTATGTGGGTGTGTATGTACATCTTACTTTTGCTTGAGTATAATTTGAGTGCTTTGCATGAGTTTAATTTAAGTGCTTTGTTTTATTTGAATTTGAGTGATTAATTAGAGATTGAATTATAACCAAGAGAATGTTATAGTGTAAAATTCATGAATATAATATGGGTTAAAATTATTTGAAATAGATTGAAATTGAAATAGCAAAGTTTAGGAATACATATGTGTGTCGATGTCACCCCCTTGACTATTATCAAGTTATTTTTACAAAATATGTGTCATTGTAAGTCTCTGAAGCTGAGATTAAGATTATATATATATATATATATATATATATATATATATATATATAAAGTGAATATATCTATGGAGAAAGAGTGAGAGAGAGATATAGGGAGGGATATGCCCCCCACTTTGGAGTAAAAGTGAGTTTTCACATGATAGTTGACATTAGCTCAATAGTGCAACCCAATGATACTTAAAACCTACTGAGGTTGGATTATCAAGTCTAAAATGAAAGCTTTCCAAGATTGAGTTATTTAATCACCTCAACCATACCAAAATTTGACTACAAAATATTGGCTCACTAAATTCCATAAATGTTTGTAGGTATCTGTAGACACAAAAAATTTGCACATGATGGCTTCAAATGTTGTAACACCCCTAGACCACATTAGGACCCCCTTTAGATAAATTTGACCCTTTGACCCATAATTGAGCTTGGCATGATTAGTTTGATAAAATGAATGAACCCACCCTTTAAACACCTTTTTACCTTAGCCCTTAACCATCGATGGTCACTATGACAACCAACAGTTAGGGTTGCATCGCCTAAACAACTAAACACCCACATCAACTCTACCTTTATTTTCTAAAATTATCTCATCTAAATCCATGTGTAAGCCATTGCATATGCGAGTTATAATTATAAATCCCAGTTAACATCTTGTTTTACCTCTCCTTCGTTGCCTATAAGAAGAGAGGAGAAAGAGGTGAAATAGATCCACAACTATCAAGAGATTTTGCATCCAGAGCTTCTTTTTCAAGTCTTATTCTATAAATCTAATGATTCAACCATCACAATAGAGATTCAACTTGTCACCACCCCTCGATCCAGAGGCAAGTATTGTTATTTTACTAGAATCATGCCAGACTATATCAATGAGATAACTATCTCAACCATTTATTTGACCAACCTTCTACAAGATAAGTATTTGTTTTCCATTATTAAATTACTTTATTTTTATTTCAAAATTAGCCAAACATAAACCCATCTCCTAAAATTTCCTTCTTTAATCTCATCAATTATATTTTTTTTATCACCCACAGCCTACACATAGTAACCACTGATAGTTAACTTGATCTCCAATGGTCTATGCAACTAACAATGATTGCCACAACCATTGATGGCCACCTCAACTGCTAATGGTCACTATGGTAGGAAATAATAGAAAGTTATTTCTAACATCTTACCCTCAACCAAACCCAACTTTCTATGTCCCTACCTATTCATAAAACCCAATCCTATTTTCTAAAGCACATTTGATCTATTTGGCATTAGTATTGACTTAATTATTGCTATATTAATCATTTATAGCCTATTTCTTTGTCAATACTTTCTTGTATTCAATTTTATTAGATTTTGATTATTGATGTAAGTACTTTATCTTATGTTTTATAAACTTAATTGTTTAAAATGTGTAGATTGATAGCACTCAAGGAAGCTCTTACTTGTAGAATCTAGCTAGCGGTAGTTAATTCACCTAGATATCTATCTAACTAACCATTTGCTTTAGTGTTGTATTATTTACAAGTTATTCTCCTAAGCCAAAGAGGAGTTATTCAAAATCAACTAATTTAATGTCTGTACAATTGAACTAGTTTTTCAACTATACTCATATTTAGTTTCTTATTTCTTTCTCAAAATATAAGTTAAAATTCACTAAAACATTTTGGCATGCCTAGTGGGACCCTTGAGTCTCTACTTGGGTTTATCTTCTTTGAACATATATTTTCTTCTCTCTATTTTGTTCTCATAAACAACATCAAAGTTTATTTTGGGCTTAAAATTGACTACATACATTGATTGCTTGTAATTTTACCTCATGTAGTTTAAATTAAAGTAAATTAATCCTATTATATCATCACTTTTGTTTTACACACTAAACCAAACCACCTATATCAATCAAACATACAAAAAACTTGAGAGAAATATAGAATAGGAGTTCATCATCTAGTATTCGCCTTACCCTTTCTTGGCAATCTTAATTGGAGGTCATTACTAAAGGGAGAACTAGCTTAGCTCTCTGGTTGAGTATAAACTCTAGAAATTGATATATACTAGTTAAACACCTAATACCCTATCATTACGGTGTGTGAAGTGTGGGGTAAGACCCCAATACCAAGTCATGTATTTATTTCCAATAAAGATTCTTTTTAAGAACATGAGCAACCTAAAACCAACAATAGTGTCATGTCCCCTTTTTAGTTGACATGTGCAGAGTAGATGATTAGCCTATTATGTGACCCTCGTAGGCTAATGAGATTGATAGAGGGTCTTGATAGAGATGGGTTGGAATTCGTTTGGGCTCTTTCGGACATGAATTAAGGGAGATATTAATATTTGATTGATTTAATCAAATATTAATTATTTGATCTCATTTTAATTAATTATTAATTATTGATTAATTATTAATTAATTATTAATTATTAATGATTGGGTCTAATTTTAGGATCCTAATCCTAATTTAAGACTTGGTCTAATTTTAAGACCCTAGTTCTAAATTAAGGAAGTCTAATTTAAGGGAGTCTAATTTTAGCAAGCACACCTTTGGAGGTGTATAAGAATCTCTCATGGGAGAGAGTTTGTATTCATGATTATTGATATTGATTCTTGTTAAGAAATTCTTCTGTGAAGACTGAGCCAAGGGTTCCAGTATTCCATCTGCAGTGGAAAACGTCAACTCTTCATTGTGTGCGATTCAGAGGCTGTGAAAGATCAGCTGATCTATTGCCAAACTGCATTGAAGAACGTCAACTCTTCAGTGTGAGCGATTCAGAGGTTGTGAAAGATCAACCGATCTATTGCCGAATTGGGAGATAACTTCATCCAGAAGCTATCACATGTACTTCAAGTTTGAGAGATAACTTCACACAGAAGCTATCACGAGGGTTTACAGGTATTTTCATTATTTGGGTTTTGATTCCAGAATTATACAGATATAGATCTTTTGTATTAGCCCATAATCCTACAGATCAGGATCAAGTATATAGGTTGAGCAATATCAGCGGCCGTATGACTTCTGTACAGATCTGTGAAAGTTCGTACGCATCTACAGAAAGTTTAGGTACCGACATCGGTGAACAGAGACTTACAGAGACCGACATCGATCGACTCATCACCGACGTCAGCAAGGGGACCACTACAGGTCGACTGACCACGGCAGTATAACCGACGTCAGCGACTGTGTTTTTACACGGCAGGCTGAGACGTGCCAGATTCAACCCAGTTTGTGAAATATACAGGAAATAAAGGCTGAACTTTTGATATTCTTTGTATATTTGACAGAGGATCTCTATTGTAAGCTTATGAGCAAATAAATAAGAAATTATACTGTGATTTATTCATCTATTTGAAGATATTTTGCAGAAATTCAGATAAGCAATTTGGAGCTTTGTTTTGATATTCGAAGGGATATTACAGTGGTATCAGAGCTTTGGTCTTTGGTATCATAGTTTTGTGTCTTTCATATATCTCTATTAGTAAGGGATATTACAGTGGTATCAAAGCTAAATCCTGCCATCCTGAGGGTTTAGGAATTTTATGCAGCCACAAGAGTTGTGACCACACGATTATTACACACGCAATAGAGCTTTGCTTGAAGGTACCCAGCTGTTAGAACAACAACAAGTTATCATGAGTGACAGACATGAGGGTAGCCCACCCTGGGGCCACAGGGATGATGCTGATCAGGACACCAGAGAATTCCACCGTGCTATGATGTCAGGCCAACAACAGATGAATCAGACACTACAAGCACTTACTACTGTGATAAGGGGAATGAACGCAACCGATAGACAGAATGGGGAACAAGGAGATAATAGGAGTGCTACTATTAATAAGAGACCACAGCAGACCCATTCCAGGACAGCAGGTAGACCTACACGCCCTACATTTATTCAAGAGGAACCAGATGTTCCAACAGAGGAGGAAGCAGGAGATCCCTCATTTACAGATGTTTACATGGCTGCAGATGAGGAGTGGAACTTATTACCTCCTCATGTACGAGAGAGGATGACCCTTGATCATTTTATTAATCTGAGGAGAGAGCACTACAGATTGGTTAGACAGGACAGAAGACCTAGATACCAGAACAATGATCTTAAGCATGCTACAAGCAGGCTCACACTCGCGATGTTCGACGGAAGTGGTAAGGTCATAGCCCAGGCTTGGATCAGTAAGTTGGACACCTTTCTCACATTGCGTCTGATGGCCGAGGAAGATGCTATCAGATATGCAACACTACATCTTGAGGGAGTAGCTCACGATTGGTGGCACCACAGGATGGTGACACTCCATCATGATCAGATCACCTCTTATCAGGAGTTCGTGGATAGGCTAGTAGAGCATTTTGATAGGAGGGATCCAGAGTCCTATTTTCGAGAGTTGGCACAGTTACGTCAAAGTGGGAGTCTAGAGGCATACATTGGTGACTTCCAGAAGTTATCAGTCATGGTCCCTGACATTTTAGAGAGGCGACTAGTAGTACTCTTCATGGAGGGCTTGACAGAACCATTGAGAGGTTGGATCAAAGGCTTTGATCCTCCTTCATTACAGGAAGCTATGAAGAAGGCGCGCAGTATGGAGATGGCAGCCCCATCAAGTAGATCTAACTCCAGAGGTACTTCTTCGTCTAGAGACCATAAGCACTCCAACGGGGATACAGAGAGACCGGATTTTAACATAGATAAATCTGGGGTTAAAAATGATTCAAATGCTAATCCAGCAGCACCACCTTTGGATCGTGAGGCGCTTAATGATTTACGTAGGAAGAAGCTTTGCTTCTACTACAAAGGTCCATATGATATCCATCACGATTGTCCTTTGAGGCCTAAATGCAAAGCAAATCGTGTGATGTGGGTGTATTATGAGGATGCAGAATCAGAAGATTTCAAACAGCAGGATAGTTCTGAGGAGGCAGAGGCTTCAGAGCTTAAGGCAGAGGTAGATTTAGAGCTTCATATATAGGAGGCACGCCTATCCAGCATTCAGTCGGATGAGTCATTCAGACTCCGTGGAGTTTTGGCAGGGCAGAAGGTTACCACCCTTCTTGATACAGGAGCCACACATAATTTCATAGATGCTACATTTGTGGAGAAGCGTGGACTCACTACCGAAGATTTTGAGGGAATTAGAGTTAAGGTAGCCGATGGTCACACTCTTAGGTGTGAGCGCATGATTAGAGACCTCCCATTGCGCTTGAACAACTATGAGTTCAAGGCTAATTATTGTGTAGTGAACATGGGGGACATAGAATTAGTCTTGGGTATGAAGTGGCTTCATTCATTTGAGGAAGTTACTCTTCATCTCAAAGATATGGAGGTTCATTTTCAGGTTGATGGGAAAACACATATTCTTAAGGCAATACGAGGCAGCAGCTTCAAACATATGTTTTTTCATCGGATGGAGATGCCTGTACTACACGACATGAAAGAGTGTGATGATAAGTGCACATTGGCACCAACACAGGAGAGATATGAGGACGAGCTTTGTCTTGAGGTGAGTTCAGTTCAAGAGTTAGCACATGTGGTAGAGTCTCAGATTTCTTTTACAGGTGGGTCACATGTTGATGACGATATACGTACAGGAGATAGAGGTGATGTGACGCCATTGGATGAGAGTGGTGATGGACAGGGCTTGGAGTTTGTGTTGGTTGACAGCACTGTAGATCGAGACTTCATTTGGGATCCAGGTATTCAGCGATTGCTTGAGGGCAAGCAATTTTAGGAGGGGCGGATTGTCATGTCCCCTTTTTAGTTGACATGTGCAGAGTAGATGATTAGCCTATTATGTGACCCTCGTAGGCTAATGAGATGGATAGAGGGTCTTGATAGAGATGGGTTGGAATTCGTTTGGGCTCTTTCGGACATGAATTAAGGGAGATATTAATATTTGATTGATTTAATCAAATATTAATTATTTGATCTCATTTTAATTAATTATTAATTATTGATTAATTATTAACTAATTATTAATTATTAATGATTGGGTCTAATTTTAGGATCCTAATCCTAATTTAAGACTTGGTCTAATTTTAAGACCCTAGTTCTAAATTAAGGAAGTCTAATTTAAGGGAGTCTAATTTTAGCAAGCACACCTTTGGAGGTGTATAAGAATCTCTCATGGGAGAGAGTTTGTATTCATGATTATTGATATTGATTCTTGTTAAGAAATTCTTCTGTGAAGACTGAGCCAAGGGTTCGAGTATTCCATCTGCAGTGGAGAACGTCAACTCTTCATTGTGTGCGATTCAGAGGCTGTGAAAGATCAGCTGATCTATTGCCAAACTGCATTGAAGAACGTCAACTCTTCAGTGTGAGCGATTCAGAGGTTGTGAAAGATCAACCGATTTATTGCCGAATTGGGAGATAACTTCATCCAGAAGCTATCACATGTACTTCAAGTTTGAGAGATAACTTCACACAGAAGCTATCACGAGGGTTTACAGGTATTTTCATTATTTGGGTTTTGATTCCAGAATTATACAGATATAGATCTTTTGTATTAGCCCATAATCCTACAAATCAGGATCAAGCATATAGGTTGAGCAATATCAGCGGCCGTACGACTTCCATACAGATCTGTGAAAGTTCGTACGCATCTACAGAAAGTTCAGGTACCGACATCGGCGAACAGAGACTTACAGAGACCGACATCCGTCGACTCATCACCGACGTCGGCAAGGGGACCACTACAGGTAGACCGACCACGGCAGTATAACCGACGTCGGCGACTGTGTTTTTACACGGCAGGCCGAGACGTGCCAAATTTAACCCAGTTTGCAAAATATACAGGAAATAAAGGCCAAACTTTTGATATTCTTTGTATATTTGACAGAGGATCTCTATTGTAAGCTTATGAGCAAATAAATAAGAAATTATACTGTGATTTATTCATCTATTTGAAGATATTTTGTAGAAATTCAGATAAGCAATTTGGAGCTTTGTTTTGATATTCGAAGGGATATTACAGTGGTATCAGAGCTTTGGTCTTTGGTATCATAGTTTTGTGTCTTTCATATATCTCTATTGGTAAGGGATATTACAGTGGTATCAGAGCTAAATCCTGCCATCCTGAGGGTTTAGGAATTTTATGCAGCCACAAGAGTTGCGACCACACGGTTATTACACACGCAGTAGAGCTTTGCTTGAAGGTACCCAGCTGTTAGAACAACAGCAAGTTATCATGAGTGACAGACGTGAGGGTAGCCCACCCAGGGGCCACAGGGATGATGTTGATCAGGACACTAGAGAATTCCACCGTGCTATGATGTCAGGCCAACAATAGATGAATCAGACACTACAAGCACTTACTACTATGATAAGGGGAATGAACGCAACCGATAGACAGAATGGGGAACAAGGAGATAATAGGAGTGCTACTATTAATCAGAGACCACAGCAGACCCAGTCCAGGATACCAGGTAGACCTACATGCCCTACGTTTATTCAAGAGGAACTAGATGTTCCAGCAGAGGAGGAAGCAAGAGATCCCTCATTTACAGATGTTTACATGGCTGCAGATGAGGAGTGGAACTTATTACCTCCTCATGTATGAGAGAGGATGACCCTTGATCATTTTATTAATCTGAGGAGAGAGCACTTTAGATTGGTTAGACAGGACAGAAGACCTAGATACCAGAACAATGATCTTAAGCATGCTACAAGCAGGCTCACACTCGCGATGTTCGACGGAAGTGGTAAGGTCACAACCCAGGCTTGGATCAATAAGTTGGACACCTTTCTCACATTGCGTCTGATGGCCGAGGAAGATGCTATCAGATATGCAACACTACATCTTGAGGGAGTAGCTCACGATTGGTGGCACCACGGGATGGTGACACTCCATCATGATCAGATCACCTCTTATCAGGAGTTCGTGGACAGGCTAGTAGAGCATTTTGATAGGAGGGATCTAGAGTCCTATTTTCGAGAGTTGGCACAGTTACGTCAAAGTGGGAGTCTAGAGGCATACATTGGTGACTTCCAGAAGTTATCAGTCATGGTCCCTGACATTTCAGAGAGGCGACTAGTAGTACTCTTCATGGAGGGCTTGACAGAACCATTGAGAGGTTGGATCAAAGGCTTTGATCCTCCTTCATTACAGGAAGCTATGAAGAAGGCGCGCAATATGGAGATGGCAGCCCCATCAAGTAGATCTAACTCCAGAGGTACTTCTTCATCTAGAGACCATAAGCACTCCAACGGGGATACAGAGAGACTGGATTTTAACATAGATAAATCCGGGGTTAAAAATGATTCAAAGGCTAATCCAGCAGCACCACCTTTGGATCGTGAGGCGCTTAATGATTTACGTAGGAAGAAGCTTTTCTTCTACTGCAAAGGTCCATATGATATCCATCACGATTGTCCTTTGAGGCCTAAGGGCAAAGCAAATCGTGTGATGTGGGTGTATTATGAGGATGCAGAATCAGAAGATTTCAAACAGCAGGATAGTTCTGAGGAGGCAGAGGCTTCAGAGCTTAAGGCAGAGGCAGATTTAGAGCTTCATATACAGGAGGCACGCCTATCCAGCATTCAGTCGGATGAGTCATTCAGACTCCGTGGAGTTTTGGCAGGGCAGAAGGTTACCACCCTTCTTGATACAGGAGCCACACATAATTTCATAGATGCTACATTTGTGGAGAAGCGTGGACTCACTACCGAAGATTTTGAGGGAATTAGAGTTAAGGTAGCTGATGGTCACACTCTTAGGTGTGAGCGCATGATTAGAGACCTCCCATTGCGCTTGAACAACTATGAGTTCAAGGCTAATTATTTTGTAGTGAACATGGGGGACATAGAATTAGTCTTGGGTATGAAGTGGCTTCATTCATTTAAGGAAGTTACTCTTCATCTCAAAGATATGGAGGTTCGTTTTCAGGTTGATGGGAAAACACATATTCTTAAGGCAATACGGGGCAGCAGCTTCAAACATATGTTTTTTCATCGGATGGAGATGCCTGTACTACATGACATGAAAGAGTGCGATGATAAGTGCACATTGGCACCAACACAGGAGAGATATGAGGATGAGCTTTGTCTTGAGGTGAGTTCAGTTCAAGAGTTAGCACATGTGGTAGAGTCTCAGCTTTCTTTTACAGGTGGGTCACATGTTGATGATGATATACGTACAGGAGACAGAGGTGATGTGACGCCATTGGATGAGAGTGGTGATGGACAAGGCTTGGAGTTTGTGTTGGTTGATAGCACTGTAGATCGAGACTTCATTTGGGATCCAGGTATTCAGCAATTGCTTGAGAGCAAGCAATTTCAGGAGGGGCGGATTGTCATGTCTCCTTTTTAGTTGACATGTGCAGAGTAGATGATTAGCCTATTATGTGACCCTCGTAGGCTAATGAGATGGATAGAGGGTCTTGATAGAGATGGGTTGGAATTCGTTTGGGCTCTTTCGGACATGAATTAAGGGAGATATTAATATTTGATTGATTTAATCAAATATTAATTATTTGATCTCATTTTAATTAATTATTAATTATTGATTAATTATTAATTAATTATTAATTATTAATGATTGGGTCTAATTTTAGGATCCTAATCCTAATTTAAGACTTGGTCTAATTTTAAGACCCTAGTTCTAAATTAAGGAAGTCTAATTTAAGGGAGTCTAATTTTAGCAAGCACACCTTTGGAGGTGTATAAGAATCTCTCATGGGAGAGAGTTTGTATTCATGATTATTGATATTGATTCTTGTTAAGAAATTCTTCTGAGAAGACTGAGCCAAGGGTTCCAGTATTCCATCTGCAGTGGAGAACGTCAACTCTTCATTGTGTGCGATTCAGAGGCTGTGAAAGATCAGCTGATCTATTGCAAAACTGCATTGAAGAACGTCAACTCTTCAGTGTGAGCGATTCAGAGGTTGTGAAAGATCAACCGATCTATTGCTGAATTGGGAGATAACTTCATCCAGAAGCTATCACATGTACTTCAAGTTTGAGAGATAACTTCACACAGAAGCTATCACGAGGGTTTACAGGTATTTTCATTATTTGGGTTTTGATTCCAGAATTATACAGATATAGATCTTTTGTATTAGCCCATAATCCTACAGATCAGGATCAAGCATATAGGTTGAGCAATATCAACGGCCATATGACTTCCGTACAGATCTGTGAAAGTTCGTACGCATCTACAGAAAGTTCAGGTACCGACATCGGCGAACAGAGACTTACAGAGACCGACATCGGTCGACTCATCACCGACGTTGGCAAGGGGACCACTACAGGTCGACCGACCACGGCAGTATAACCGACGTCGGTGACTGTGTTTTTACACGGCAGGCCGAGACGTGCCAGATTCAACCTAGTTTGCGAAATATACAGGAAATAAAGGCCGAACTTTCGATATTCTTTGTATATTTGACAGAGGATCTCTATTGTAAGCTTATGAGCAAATAAATAAGAAATTATACTGTGATTTATTCATCTATTTGAAGATATTTTGTAGAAATTCAGATAAGCAATTTGGAGCTTTGTTTTGATATTCGAAGGGATATTATAGTGGTATCAGAGCTTTGGTCTTTGGTATCATAGTTTTGTGTCTTTCATATATCTCTATTGGTAAGGGATATTACAGTGGTATTAGAGCTAAATCCTGCCATCCTGAGGGTTTAGGAATTTTATGCAGCCACAAGAGTTGTGACCACACGGTTATTACACATGCAGTAGAGCTTTGCTTGAAGGTACCCAGCTGTTAGAACAACAGCAAGTTATCATGAGTGACAGACGTGAGGGTAGCCCACCCAGGGGCCACAGGGATGATGCTGATCAGGACACCAGAGAATTCCACCGTGCTATGATGTCAGGCCAACAACAGATGAATCAGACACTACAAGCACTTACTACTATGATAAGGGGAATGAACGCAACCGATAGACAGAATGGGGAACAAGGAGATAATAGGAGTGCTACTATTAATCAGAGACCACAGCAGACCCATTCTAGGACAGCAGGTAGACCTACACGCCCTACGTTTATTCAAGAGGAACCAGATGTTCCAGCAGAGGAGGAAGCAAGAGATCCCTCATTTACAGATGTTTACATGGCTGCAGATGAGGAGTGGAACTTATTACCTCCTCATGTACGAGAGAGGACGAACCTTGATCATTTTATTAATCTGAGGAGAGAGCACTACAGATTGGTTAGATAGGACAGAAGACCTAGATACCAGAACAATGATCTTAAGCATGCTACAAGCAGGCTCACACTCGTGATGTTCAACAGAAGTGGTAAGGTCACAACCCAGGCTTGGATCAGTAAGTTGGACACCTTTCTCACATTGCGTCCGATGGCCGAGGAAGATGCTATCAGATATGCAACACTACATCTTGAGGGAGTAGCTCACGATTGGTGGCACCACGGGTTGGTGACACTCCATCATGATCAGATCACCTCTTATCAGGAGTTCATGGACAAGCTAGTAGAGCATTTTGATAGGAGGGATCCAGAGTCCTATTTTCGAGAGTTGGCACAGTTACGTCAAAGTGGGAGTCTAGAGGCATACATTGGTGACTTTCAGAAGTTATCAGTCATGGTCCTTGACATTTCAGAGAGGCGACTAGTAGTACTCTTCATGGAGGGCTTGACAGAACCATTGAGAGGTTGGATCAAAGGCTTTGATCCTCCTTCATTACAGGAAGCTATGAAGAAGGTGCGCAGTATGGAGATGGCAGCCCCATCAAGTATATCTAACTCCAGAGGTACTTCTTCGTCTAGAGACCATAAGCACTCCAACGGGGATACAAAGAGACCGGATTTTAACATAGATAAATCCGGGGTTAAAAATGATTCAAAGGCTAATCCAGCAGCACCACCTTTGGATCGTGAGGTGCTTAATGATTTACGTAGGAAGAAGCTTTGCTTCTACTGCAAAGGTCCATATGATATCCATCACGCTTGTCCTTTGAGGCCTAAGGGCAAAGCAAATCGTGTGATGTGGGCGTATTATGAGGATGTGGAATCAGAAGATTTCAAACAGCAGGATAGTTCTCAGGAGGCAGAGGCTTCAAAGCCTAAGGCAGAGGCAGATTTCGAGCTTCATATATAGGAGGCACGCCTATCCAGCATTCAGTCGGATGAGTCATTCAGACTCCGTGGAGTTTTGGCAGGGCAGAAGGTTACCACCCTTCTTGATACAGGAGCCACACATAATTTCATAGATGCTACATTTGTGGAGAAGCGTGGACTCACTACCGAAGATTTTGAGGGAATTAGAGTTAAGGTAGCCGATGGTCACACTCTTAGGTGTGAGCGCATGATTAGAGACCTCCCATTGCGCTTGAACAACTATGAGTTCAAGGCTAATTATTTTGTAGTGAACATGGGGGACATAGAATTAGTCTTGGGTATGAAGTGGCTTCATTCATTTGAGGAAGTTACTCTTCATCTCAAAGATATGGAGGTTCGTTTTCAGGTTGATGGGAAAACACATATTCTTAAGGCAATACGGGGCAGCAGCTTCAAACATATGTTTTTTCATCGGATGGAGATGCCTGTACTACATGACATGAAAGAGTGCGATGATAAGTGCACATTGGCACCAACACATGAGAGATATGAGGATGAGCTTTGTCTTGAGGTGAGTTCAGTTCAAGAGTTAGCACATGTGGTAGAGTCTCAGCTTTCTTTTACAGGTGGGTCACATGTTGATGACGATATACGTACAGGAGACAGAGGTGATGTGACGCCATTGGATGAGAGTGGTGATGGACAGGGCTTGGAGTTTGTGTTGGTTGACAGCACTGTAGATTGAGACTTCATTTGGGATCCAGGTATTCAGCGATTGCTTGAGGGCAAGCAATTTCAGGAGGGGCGGATTGTCATGTATCCTTTTTAGTTGGCATGTGTAGAGTAGATGATTAGCCTATTATGTGACCCTCGTAGGCTAATGAGATGGATAGAGGGTCTTGATAGAGATGGGTTGGAATTCGTTTGGGCTCTTTCGGACATGAATTAAGGGAGACATTAATATTTGATTGATTTAATCAAATATTAATTATTTGATCTCATTTTAATTAATTATTAATTATTGATTAATTATTAATTAATTATTAATTATTAATGATTGGGTCTAATTTTAGGATCCTAATCCTAATTTAAGACTTGGTCTAATTTTAAGACCCTAGTTCTAAATTAAGGAAGTCTAATTTAAGGGAGTCTAATTTTAGCAAGCACACCTTTGGAGGTGTATAAGAATCTCTCATGGGAGAGAGTTTGTATTCATGATTATTGATATTGATTCTTGTTAAGAAATTCTTCTGTGAAGACTGAGCCAAGGGTTCTAGTATTCCATCTGCAGTGGAGAACGTCAACTCTTCATTGTGTGCGATTCAGAGGCTGTGAAAGATCAGCTGATCTATTGCCAAACTGCATTGAAGAACGTCAACTCTTCAGTGTGAGCGATTCAGAGGTTGTGAAAGATCAACCGATCTATTGCCGAATTGGGAGATAACTTCATCCAAAAGCTATCACATGTACTTCAAGTTTGAGAGATAACTTCACACAGAAGCTATCACGAGGGTTTACAGGTATTTTCATTATTTGGGTTTTGATTCCAGAATTATACAGATATAGATCTTTTGTATTAGCCCATAATCCTACAGATCAGGATCAAGCATATAGGTTGAGCAATATCAGTGGCTGTACGACTTCCGTACAGATCTGTGAAAGTCCGTACGCATCTACAGAAAGTTTAGGTACCGACATCGGCGAACAGAGACTTACAGAGACCGACATCGGTCGACTCATCACCGACGTCGGCAAGGGGACCACTACAGGTCGACCGACCACGGCAGTATAACCGACGTCGGCGACTGTGTTTTTACACAGCAGGCCGAGACGTGCCAGATTCAACCCAGTTTGCGAAATATACAGGAAATAAAGGCCGAACTTTTGATATTCTTTGTATATTTGACAGAGGATCTCTATTGTAAGCTTATGAGCAAATAAATAAGAAATTATACTGTGATTTATTCATCTATTTGAAGATATTTTGCAGAAATTCAGATAAGCAATTTGGAGCTTTGTTTTGATATTCGAAGGGATATTACAGTGGTATCAGAGCTTTGGTCTTTGGTATCATAGTTTTGTGTCTTTCATATATCTCTATTGGTAAGGGATATTACAAATAGACTTCTTTTCTAGTACCTGCTCTATAAGCTAATTTCAATCACATAATTTATTGAAATCTTAAGGTATAATCCAAAAGGGAAATTAAAAATAACTTTAGTACTTAACATACTTTCTAGTGTGTGATTACTTTCCTTGCTTATTTCTTTCCTTCTCTTTGTTTGAGTGGTGAGATTGTGTATGTATTCTCTCTCCCTTACCTTGGATGGTTCTATTTTTCCAATAGCAAAATAACCTAGCAAAACAAAACTCATTACCAAATCAATCAACCCTTTCTACCCCCTCATCCATGGAGTGTGTCTAAACTAAGAAAATCTCCTCATCCTTCAAGAATTCCTTCTTTCCCTCAGGATTTTCCCTTAGGAGATATTGACTATGACACATTCTTAGATAACAATCTTGTGGCCCTTAAACATTACCTTAACACCATTCCTCACTATGCCCCTACTTCAGTTCTACCTATAGACCCACCTTATGGTATGCCTTCCCACCTTATAGGAAATACTTCCATTACCACAGTCACCACACAACCATTGACTACCTAAACTTCTTCATCCACTAATAATCCCTTTTACACTACTATGGAAAACCAACCTGCCCAATCTACAAACACCCTTATACCTTCCACTGCCACCAATAACTCCACTACCTTAGGATCAACCCAACCACTAGCCACCTATACTCCCCTTAGGATGGGAGTATGTACCACTGACATTTCCAACCTTCCTTTGGCAACCCCTAATCCAATAATTACTACCCCACTTCAAAATCTTATGGTGTCTATACTTTTACCTTACCATCAGTCAGTACAAAGGTCACTACCCTTCCTTTGATCATGAATCTAACCACTACTTCTACCCAATAGGTTCCCATTACACTAAACCTAGGTTACATCCATAACCCATGTACAAACGTCACTACCCTTCCTTTGATCACCAACCTAACCATCGCTTATACCTAATAGGTGCCCATTATAATAAACCTGGGTTACATCCCTAACCCATAAGGGCACATACTTATGCCTACTATCCAACCACTTGCATATACCTACCCCTACATAACATCCACCCAACCACCTGCATCCACATATCAACATGTGGTAGCTTCTCAACCCCCCACCAACTATCAATATGTCACCCAACCACCACAACAATATGCACCCCACAACCTCTTGGGTGCACAACCCCAAGCAGATCTAATTAAAATAATCATGGATAAGATGACTACCATATATTCATCCATTTTTGGAGCTCACAACATCTTATCATATGATCAAATCTATAACGAGCCCATCCACCCATCTATCCCTATCAAAGTAAATCTTCCTTATAGGGAACTTCCCAAGTTCTCTAAATTTTAAAGGATGATCCCCAACAACACCTCAAGGAATTTAGGTATGCATGTTATTTGATTGCCTATAATGATCCCTTCCTTCTTTGTAACTTCCCTATGTCCCTATCTGGCCTTGCATTAGATTGGTATAGTGCCATAACCAAACACTCTTTGTTCTCCTTCACTTAATTGGCCAACACATTCTTGGATCACTTATCGATAAACATCTCCAAGAAAGTTTCCATAATTGACCTTGAATATATCTAAATTTGTTTATGATGAATCTATTACTAATTTTGTGGCTCATTAGAGAAGCTTAATCAATTAACTTTCCTTTTATTTACCCCAATCCAAATAGATATAACCTTTTACCATGGCATGTAATCTATAAAATAGATCCATCAATAAAAGAAAGCTAAAGTTGAAAAATAAGAACTCTACCCACAAAACCAATGAGACCTCTTCCTCTAAACAAAGCAACCAAACCAATACCAATGCCAAGAAAAAGGGAACTACAAATGTGATTATCCTTAAAACTTCTCTTCCACCATTTATCAACCAACCAAATTCCTCTAGATCCTCAATGTAAAATATGAGGAACCAAAACAAAAACAATCAAAAGTAATTCACCCCACTTATGGAATCCAATGCTTTGATCTTGGATAAGTTTCTAAAGGCTAATATCATACAACTTATTCCTATCAAAGATCCTCAATAATTTGATTCTTCTTATTTTACACCTAACTAGTACAATGAGAATGACCTATGCTCTTTCCTTCAAGTATTATGGCATGACGTTAGTAGGTGTAATACCTTCAAAAGTTTTATCCAATCACTCATTTACTAATGAGAGCTTGTGTTAGATAACCCCAATGCACCTAAAAACCAAGCCTTGAACATTTTTAGGCAACCTTTTCCCAATCATGCACCTGCCAAAAATGAGAGCAACAAGGTTGAGTGTTCTCATGATTCCCATACTATCAATATGGTTTTTAACACCCTTATTGCTGAAGAACCTACCACCCAATCTACCGATTCTTCACCCTATCCACTTATTGAGGTAGTGGAGTCACCTTATCCTCTTTTGGTGACCAAAACCAATTAAGTAACATTTTCTCCTCCTCCACTTATTGATGTAGTGGATCCATCAACCCCTCCTTCCAACTAACATACCATAATAAATAATCATTTTACCATCTCCCTCAAACATCGAATAACTTGCTACCCCTTTGGAGATCATTCCTAAAGAGGAAGACACCATGTCTATGCCTCCCACATAGGAGTCACCCATCCCAACCTTGTATCCTTTGATTGAGGAAAAGGATAAGGTCACCATTCACATTTATCAACCTATGGGCTTATCTTTCAAGTCCATTATATAGGGAATAAAACCAATCTACAAACCATTCTCTAGATTAGTGAAAAAAATTAGAATTTATCTCTAACCCCAACATGGATCAAGCCACCTTTTGGTAGAAACTAGGGATACCTTACATTACCAAGTAAGAACCTCCAACCACACCTATGATATACCAACCCAACACTCATATTATCCAAACCCCTATCTTACCAACTAAACCAATAAAAACCTCTACCAACCCAACCACCTCTCAACCATATAATGCACCCAAAACCCAAGTATCCAAATCAACCTCTCCATCCAAGACAACCAAACCAACCAAACCAACCAAAAACCTTGACATTTTCCCCACATAGAGTCATAATCACCCATTCTTGAAACTGGAGCTAATTGCACCAAACGCACCAACCAAACACCAAACTAAATCAACCAAGGAAGTAAAGCCAACAAAAAGATAGAGAGCCAAAATTATACCTCCCTCAACCTTTACCTCTATCTTGGGGCCTCATCCCTCTACTTTGATTATGAATGTGATTACCTCAACTGAGACCCAACTACTACTATTAGTTACATTGGTACACTTGCTTTTGAATACACATATCTTCACCGAGTCATCAATAAAAAAAAAACCTACCCTAAAACCTCTCATCTCCAACTTATTAACCTCTACCTTACCAAAACCAAAACCATCAACTAAGAACACTACCTCACCCAAACATCCTATCACTAAGCCCATTGCAAAAAAGACTTCCATCTCACCAACCAAGACCAAAGCCTCTAAACCATCTCCACCTTTAGTTAAATCCTACTTGACTATTTTATAAAGGTTATTATAAGATTATTACTTGAAATTACACTATATTAGTCTATTTAAACCTATTATCCCAAAACCCATTTGGTATAATGACTACCAGGTGTGTTCCTATCATAGAACACTAGGGCATGACATAAAGAACTAAAAATTTATCCATACCATAAGCCACTAGATCTATGATGACGAAAATATATTAATAGGTAAAGCCCCCATGAGCCCAATATCAATCAAATATCCAAAAAACACTTCCCAAAACCTACCTAGTCCCCCACTCTCACCTTAGAGTGACAAGGAACCAAACCAATTTCCTACCCCAACTCTTCCCTTTATCCATACTATCTATATGGTCACATGATCACATGCTCAACAAAAGGATAAGGGGAAGGATAAATTTTCCATCCCATGGACATACCCATCTTCCACATCTAAACTAAGTCAAAATCAAATGCCTTCACCTTTAGCCAGACCCAAAGTACCTAGATTGGGTACGTCCCAATCCAACCCCTCTAAATCAATTAGGAGAGTGGTGCTCAAATAACTTCACCAAACCCTAGTGAAGATGAGCCTATATGAGTTGATCTCTACTTCACCTCATCATCATCAAGAAATGATAGAAGCATTATAATCGATAGAGGTCCAACTTGAAGACCCTTAACCTCTAGCATCCTTTGTTAGAGCTCTCCAAATTTCCAACCTTGTCACCTTCAAAGATTCAGAAATACCTTCTATCCATCCTAATGACCTAGATCCCCCTCTCTTTATTACTATTTACATCAACCAAACCCACATCAAATGGGTTATGATTGATGGGGGAGCTAGTATTAATATCATCTCCTCCCATGCCTATGACCAACTCAACTTGCTAGATAATGTCATGTATAAAACCTTGGTCATCCTCCAGTCTTTTAAAAATACCATGGCCACTACACTGGGAACTATTGTCCTTCATATCCATTTAGAACCCCACAAAATCCATAAACTTTTCTATGTAGTGGAAGGTGAATTCTAATATAATGTTTTGCTAGGATGACTCTCTTAATAAGTGAAGCTCCCACAAGCCCACTACCAATCCAATAGCCAATAAGCACTACCTAACACCTACCTAATGCCCCACTCTCACCTTAGAGTGGTGAGGAACCAAACCAATATCCTACCCTAACTCTTCCATTTATCCATACTATCCATGTGGTCACATGATCACATGCTCAAAAAAAGGATAAGGGGAAGGCCAAAGTATTCATCCCATGGACATATCCATATTCCACTTCCCAACTGAGTTAAAATCAATCATTTTTTATGTTCAACTAAACCCAAGGTATCTATCTTGGATACCTCCCAATCTAACCCCTCTAAATCAATTAAGAGAGTGGTGCTAAAACTTCACCAGACCCTAGTGAAAGTGAGCCTGTATGAGTTGATCTCTACTTCACCTCATCATCACCAAGGAATGATAGAGGCATTGTAATTAGTAGAGGTCTAACCTGAAGACCCTCAAACTCTAGAAAACTTTTTTAGTAGTTTCTAAATTTCTAATCGTATCAATTTCAAAGATTCAAAAATACTTTTTATCCATCCTGATGACCAAATCCCCCTCTCATTATTACTTCTTACATCAACCAATCCCACATCAAAGGGTCATGATTGATGGGGATCTAGTATTAATATCATCTTATCCCATGCCTATGACCAACTCAACCTACCAGACAATGTCATGTCCAAAACCTCAACCATCCTCTGATCTTTTAATGATGCCATGGCCACTACCCTAAAAAATATTGTCCTTCATATCTATTTAGGACCCTGAAAGCTCCCTAAACTCTTTAATGTAGTGGAAGGCAAATTATAATACAATGTTTTTCTAGGATGATTTTGGATCCAATCCATGGGTTGTGTCCCCTCTATCCTTCATCATTACATTAAATTTAAGCATGATGTTTAGATTGTCACTATATAAATTGACTTGAGATCTTTTTAATCATGCAACATGATTTACTGACACAATGATGTCCTCTTACCTCCATTTAGCACACCTTCCTTAGCCAAAGAAAAGAATTTAACCACAAAAGAGGGATTCGTACCTTCTACCAATGAGGCATCAACTAGCTCATACATACGCTCTGATCAGATCCCCACCTCAAACCACTTAGAATCCACATTCCAACATCTTTCACTAGGTGAATATCACCTCTTAGCCCTTAACACTTTCCCTACTCCCCAAGAGTATGGTAAACTTAAACACCAACCCAAGGATGACCCCAATATTAGAGCCATAGTTCCATTTAGACCTTTACACTATCAAACCCATTTCATTTATGCAAGACTCAAAAAGCCACTTAGTGCTTATACCACTTCCTCTTCACCTCAACCATTCACCTCTAGTTTATCCTATCTAGACAATACAAGTTTTTCCAAGACATACCTTTGTAGGTGTGCTTGGAAGGGATTTGGTCTTAGATGATATTAGCATGGCCCACATGAGTTGATTTCTATTGAGACTAGAAAGCCTCATGTGAAACATGACCTTGTTTTCATTCTACCTAAGAAGAAGCAAACCAAACCATCTACTATCATGAGCATTGAGGAAGACATTCCTCCATCACCAACCCCTTCTATAACTAGGTGTGAGGATGATGACATCATCCCACCTAAATTTTTTTATCAACATGATAGCCTTAGACCCCTAACTTATCAAAAGGAGGGGGCAACTGTAACCATCCCTTTGACCCATCATGAGGTGGTAGGAGATGAATCTCCTATCATTAACATATTTTAGTGTTAGGATGATGATTCCATTCTCACCTATCTTGGTGACCCAAATTATTCCATCAAAAAATCCCTTCCTCTTGAGACTTCAACTATGTTGAAATAATCCATTATGAATAACAACTTGGGCACTCTAAATAACCTCTGCATTATCAAAATTGGCCAATCACTTAATTTTGAGGAAATTTAGGACTTCCCCTCCTTCCTCTAAGACTGTAGCATAGAATTTGATTGGTCTTATAGTGACATGCCAAGAATTGACCCCACTATTTCCACCCATAACATAGTCACCAACCATGATACCAAGCCCATCAAATAAAAACATTGATGAATATCCCCTCATATTATTTTTATTATCAAAGAAGAGCTTGAGCATCTCATTTCTTTCAATTTCATTCAACCCATTAATTATCCTTAATGGGTTTTGAATGTCATACCTATCACCAAAGACATAATGGGAGTATGAATTTGTGTGGACTTTCATGACTTTAACCTTCCTTAACCCAAAGATGAGTTTTCTCTACCAAGCATTGACTAGCTAGTTGATCTTATAGCCGACCATGAGATGTTATCTCTCATAAATGAATTCTTGGGTTACAATCAGATTCTAATTGCCCCTAAATATCAATAAAAAAACTAATTTATCACCTCATGGGAGACCTTTTACTATAGAGTCATTCCTTTCAGACTAAATAACATTGGTGCAACATATCAACATGCCATGACTTATATCTTCCATGACCTTATCCACAAGTTTGTAGAAGACTATGTGGATGACCTTCTTAGGAAATCCAAGTATCAAAAGGACCATTTGGGTGTTCTCAAGATTATCTTTAAGAACCTCATCCATTACCACATCCACCTTAACCCTAAAAACTACATTTTTAGGTTCTTGTCAAGAAAGCTCAGATTTATCATTTCCCTTTAGGGGATTGAAGTCAATCCTACCAAGATCAAATCTATCCTTGACATGCTTCCTCCAATCAACCTCAATAAAATTCAAAATTTTCAAGGGAAGCCCCAATCCATTCATCACTTTATCTCCTAGCTCTTAAACTAATTCCAACCCTTCCACCACCTTATGAAGAAGGATGCATCTTTTAAGTGGAATAAAAACTATTAAAAATCCTTTGATTCACTCAAAAATTACCTTTTGTCTCCACCTATTCTTATCCCTCCCAAGGATGACCAACCTTTCTACCTTTATATCTCTACCACTGACCACTCCTTAGGGGAAATACTTGCTCATTAGGATGTGCAACATAAAGAGAAAGCCATATATTACATTAGCCACATGCTTGTAGAGTACAAGACTTAATACACCCATATCAAGAAACTTTGTTTGGCCTTAATTTTCATGGCCATCAAACTTTGTCACTACCTTTTTAACCACAAGACCTATGCCAATACCAATATCAACCCACTCAAGTATATTCACTCTAATCCATACTAGCACTAATGTTTGGCCTAGTGGCTAATGATTTTAGCTAAGTTTGACCTTGAGTTCCTTCAACAAAAGCTAGTTAGAGGGCAAGTCATTGATGAACAATTGAACAAAGCACCACTAGCAGACAACCAATCTCCCCCTCTTGAGTTCTTTGATGATTCCATCATGACCCTCTCTTAGGAAAAATTCACCTATCAAGTCATCATGTTCTTTCATAGATCTGAGTGTCAACATGGTGGGGGAGCTAGCATCATCCTTATTCCCTTTGATGGTAAACCTATTCTTTTGTCTTTCAAACTTGACTTTAAATGTACCAATAATATGGCTGAGTATAAAGTCCTAGCTATAATATTTCAAACCATGTTAGCCCTGGGAGTCAAAATGATAAACATCTTTGGTGACTCCTAACTTGTGTTCAATCAATTCAATAGATCTTAATAGTGTAAGAATGATGTTTTACAATAGTACAAACAACTAGTTGATGAATTCTTCACATAATTTAAATACTACCATATCCAATCAACCCCATGATATACAATTAAATTAGTCAATACCATGACTTCCCTCACCTCTCAGATTCTATCTATACCCTATGACTCTAATATATCTATCATTATCCATAGACTTACCTAACTTTCTTATGTCAAACCATATTCTCCCACCATCTTCAATGTGGAGGAGACCCAACCTGACCTTTGGTGTCATTAGACTTTTGACTACCTAAACCTTTCCAACATTATTTTTGGTCTTTCTAGGAACACTCAAAGAGAATTTATCTAGAGTACCTCATGTTATACCATTATGGGGGGAATTATTTATATACAAGGCTTTGATGGTCTCCTTTCTATTGCCTACATAGTCAAGAAGCTTCTCATGCTATCAAGGAAATACATGATGGGATATTTGGGGGACACTTTAGTGGCCTCACCATAGCTAAACACATCCTTTACATTGGTTATTAATGGCCTACCCTTAACCAAGACTATTTTGATTATGTGAAAAAGTGTGTTAAGTGTTAACAACACATCAATCTACATCACACACCTAGCCATAGTATTCATATTTCTACTAATTTTTGGCCCTTCTCATAATGGGTCTTAGACCTTATTGGTGAAATTAATCCCCATAATTAATAGTGACACCATTCTATAATCACTATGATCAAGTATTTTACCAAATGGGTATAGGATATCCCTCCAGTCTCAACAAAAGTGGAAAAGATTATCAATTTATCAACCATCACATCATCTACTGCTTTAGTGTTCCTCACAATTTTATCATCGACAATGGTAAGTCTTTTAAAAATAGGCAAGTCTAAGGTCTTTGTGATATATTTGGCTTCAATTTAATTTTCTCCTTGTCCTATCTCCCTCAAGTGAATGGACAGGTAGAAGCCTCTAATAAAAATCTTAATAACATGCTCACTAAAATGGTCAATGCATCTAGTTGGGATTAGGATTTCCACATCCCCTACACCTTATGGGCATATCAAACTATCATTTGAACCCCTATGGGTACTACCTCATTCTCTCTTATGTTTTGATTTGAGGCTATCTTTCCTCTAGAGGTCTAAATACCTTCTCTTCACATATCTTTGTAGGATCTCATTACTAAGGATGATTATCATCAACATCATCTAGCCCAAATTGAGCTACTCGATGAGAATCACTTAGATGCCCTTTCCCATATTTATGTCTATAGATATCATGTAAAATGTGCCTAGAAAAAACACCTTAGAGTGCTCAAATTCAACATCAGAGACCTCATCCTAAAGGAAAATCAACATGTCTCCAATATGGAGAAAAAATAGCTGGGAAACTTTGCTTTCAATTAGATTGTACCTTATATCATAACCCATAAGTATGGATCAGGAGATTATCGATTGTCCTCTTTTAAAGGCAACCCAAAACCTTATCCCCTCAATGCTTTCTATCTATGTCCTTTCTTTTTTTAAAAAGGATCAAACTCATCTTTTGTCTAACTTAAGCTCATCGTTTGCTTATAAACCACATTCATCTCTCTATTTTAGTGGAAACTAATTAAAATTGAATCATGTGATTATCCATCAGATTCATAGCCTAATATTGAATAATGGGTACCATGGATCTACCCATGACATGATTTGCATAGTACTTTCTACCCCTTTTTAAAGATAAATTCCCATGATCCTTGTCACCTAAACCCCTTTACACCCAATAAACCTTCTAGTGATTTTAGTTTTACCTTCACAAAAGTGATCCCTTTAAGCTTATATAAGCATGTATATGTCAAGAAAAACCAAATAAATCAATAAATAAAAATTTGAACCAATAACATTCATGGGTCATTCCTATCATTCACAAGCTACCCCTTTGATGGATAGCTATTGAAAACATATTTGAAATTACTCAAAGTAAGGTGGACTGCTCCCTAGAATGACAATTATTAGAAGTATTAAATAAAGCACACAAACTTAGACCATTCCCTTAAAGGATGGATGAGTAAAGCATTTATCAAAATAAGTAATGTATTTGAAGCTTCCCACATTGATCAACTTCCCTAACCTTCCTAAGAAAATAAATAAAAAACCTATTTTCAAGCAATAGAAAAATTAAATTAATTTTTTTAAAGTTGTAATCAACTCTCATAAAAAATTAATTTGAAAATCCACAATCGACTTTCATAAGTAGAATTCTTACATTGATCAGTCTATAATTTTTATGTCATAGACTTATTTATGTAGAATCTTTGGAAACTTATAATAGAGGCATGCTTGTCTCTCAAGAAGGTTCCACTTTTCATCCATCTCCCTTTTATACACTATAAGCATAGTATTTTGAGCTTACTTGTCATTATGTGATCAAGACACCTTTTTCAACCAGCTAATGAATGCTAGTGTGAAGCATTCAAAGGACTTATGTTCCTTAAGCCAATACAAATTTAGGTTCATATTATTCCTTACCAAATAAGCAGCATCATACCCTCTTCCTATCCTATCATGACTAGTTGATATTTTCACTAAGACATTTCTCTCTTGGTTATATCCTTTTTTTCACATCTAGTGTTGTGAATTAACTCACCTAATATATTTTAACTTAAATAAATTAACATCAAGAATACTCACAACATCATGTCTAAATTAATAACATAATTAGCATATCCATCAACATGTCAAAGTCAAGCATCCATGAACAATAAGCAAACAACCATTTTCACTGCATGTCTAAATCTAAATAATGAAGCATATACTCATTAAAATTTTGCATGTTATAAACATATATGTCATAAAGCATAAACATAAATAAAAGACATCGCATGCCTAGCTAAGTGAGTCTCAATCAGTATCTAATATCCATAACATAAGCATAATCAATATAACACGAGTATAATCAATATAAACATCACATCATCTCATAAACATCAAAGCAAAGACCATGAAAAGTAAACAAGGATGATATATTAATCATGAGTCTAACATCATACTGTATACAATAAATATACATGTTTCTCTCTTTCAAAATGTACATCTCACCACATTAGCTCACAATCCAAAATCAAAATGATATATAATAGTATATGATATACCTAAACCATGTCATTTTTATGCCCCTGGGGCACCACTATCTCCTGGTACACTACTATTTCCTAGTGTTTATCCCCTAAAGCACCTATCTATCCACCTATAGATGTATCCCACTAACCTAGTGTCACCACACTAACATCACCTACCAAACTAGATATCTACTTGCCCCATTAGGAATCATCAAGACATCACCTCAAGACTATAGCCTCATAGTACCATAACTCCACTATGGCCAGGTATCATGCCATGGGGATGGTGATTGATGGTACTATATATGTTGTGGACCCTCCTCATCTCTAAATCAAGGAGTATCTCTCTTATGTAACCAGGTCTAATGAAGCTCTAGCCTAGTCCCTATCACCTATGAGTGTCACCACTTGACCCTATAAGGTAGACACTTGACCCTGTAGAGATGTAACCTATTCATATATAGTAGCTAATGCCACTCCTACTTATGCATCTAGGGAACCTCCCTGAACTTGTGCCTCCTAACCTTTAATAAATGGGTCTACATCCATCTACCTCCTACTACCATCATCTCCACTAAAAATATTGTTGCATATAGATCATAGTATCATACAAGTTACCCATCAAGAAAGCTAGCATCATCAATCACTGACCTTGGTGGTATCTCTCCATGATTAAGCCTAAGAGAAGGACCTCTATAT
This sequence comes from Torreya grandis, assembly GCA_037957365.1. Lineage (NCBI taxonomy): Eukaryota > Viridiplantae > Streptophyta > Pinopsida > Cupressales > Taxaceae > Torreya > Torreya grandis. Next base: position 4,292,099 of record JARHVA010000658.1, on the reverse strand, counting down.
CCTCACATCTATATCTTGGGAACAACATAGGATCCCTTAAACCAAGCTAAACTACCTCTACACCCTATCAAATGGGATGTGATAATACCATAAAATGGCACATTGTATCCATAAAATAATATCATTTTTATTTCATTAGAAGTGGATCTAAATTTAGTTTCTAAACTTATAGTTTATTTAGAATGAAATAGTAAGTATATATCATGGTTATGCCTTTAGAATTCCTTATTATCTATTGGTTAGCTATTTCTAAATATTATTGGGAAAGAAATGTCAATAAGTGTATATACAGTTCATACTAAGCTAAGAATGATTGAAACTATGAAGAAGTAACCATTTAAACATAATGTTGAAATAAGATCTCATATTTTGGTCAAGTTATGGACTCTTGTAGCCTTACTATAGCAGCTCCAAATTAAAATATCCTTGTTATAACAACTACGGCTCACAACATGATTGTTAGAATAGGCTTGATATAAACTAGCTATGGATTACATCAGACCAACTATAAATTTCACTACGCTTGCTATGGATTTCACTAGGCTTGCTATGGATTTCATCAGGCTTACTATGGATTTTGATAGGTTGCTATGGATTTCAATAGAATTGCTATAAAATTCAACAAAAATGCTACATACTTATTTTTAAAGTATTTCTAAGAGTGTTAAAATGTTCCAACATCATGAAGAATGCTTTCCATTTATATTCCTTCTATATGTAGATTTTTATATATAGATTTGTATATCTAGATTTTCCATAATATATTGTATTTAAATATATGTTTATGTAATTTTATTCCAATAAATATATCTCTCCATATTTGGTGGGGATTGAGATTATGTTGTAATATATTTTATTATTAGTATAAATATCTCTCTCCATATTTTATGGAGATAGAGATAGGATTGATTATTTAGGTTGTTATGCTTAAATAAGGTGTTAGTTCGAAGCATGAAATTATAAATGCAACCTTCCACACCTGAATGTATATTCATTAATTCATTCAATCAATACATTTATTCTTTCTATTATTTTAAGTAATCCATTATAAAATTATGTTCTAAATAAATCCTCTTCTAAGGAATGAGCTGGCCACTCATTCCAAGGAAGATGGATCAATGTATTTTATGTTTATTTCTTTATTTTGTAATTATTCTCTTTATTGTAAATTATTATTATTTTTTTACTGTAAACATTTCTTTTGCATAGATTTTTGTAAACCTATAGGTGTTTTGTATTTATCATTTATTTTTAATTCAACCATTTACTTTTCTACAAGTGTGCTTTAATTTCATGCAAGAGTGTTTTAATTTTTACAAGTGTGACTTATTTTATGAAAGTGTGAATTTTAATTCTAGCAAGTGTGAATTTTAATTCCAACAAGTGCAATTATCAATTCCTACAAGTGTGTTTTAAATTATTGCACGTGTGGAGTGTAATAAAAGGAACCATTTTACATAGATATCTTTCTCCTTTTGCATATAACCTTCAGACACTAGCCCTGGCTTCACATTATTAATGAAGGGTATTGACGACACCCATTAGGATGAGCTCTACCTTTTCCTCCTTTCGACTAAAGATCCACCTATAAAATTATAAGGATATAGTCTACCTCTTATAGCCAACCCACTCTGAGAACCCAACATATGGTTTTCAAATAACATCACTGATCACCAATGCATCTAGTACACTCTTGAACCAATCTACATCTTGAGCCTTTCCACATGCTCCTAATGTGGCAAATTCAGGTCTCCACCTCATGTAACCCACTATAAAATCTATCTAAGCACATCCCATCCATGGTAACCCCACTGGACATAGCACTCAGATGTGCATGTAATCCCAATAGTGTAGAACTAAACCAATACTAATGTTATATCTCTTGTATGCCCTAAAACCCCATAACTCTATGTATATCTTCACTAAAATCATAAGTACCCATCTGAACACTATTCACCTCAGCAATATCTCAAACGACACACCTAGTAGTAAGTATGGGAACCTCCCACTACTCATGTTGAGAAGGGAAAAGTATGACACTACCATCATCATCATAATCATAAGTATCCTCTCTCTCATTTCCCTCTAATTTAATATATTGTAGCTAAATCACCCAGCATGCCATCTAACACAATCACCATCATCTTTATACATCAACTCCAATGTGATATATCAGATCACCTTGTAGGGGTAACAAAGTGATCTTCTGTCTGTCCTCTATCAAGATAGTCATATCACCAATGGGGACTAAGAAGGTGTGCATGGTTGGATCCCATCTCTCAATGAGGGCCATGATTATAGATGCATCACATGATATGTGATGATAGTGTCACGTCACTCCATACTTGACCTCCTCTATGTGTGCCCAATCAACTGGGATCATCCCATGGTGAACCTATTTGAAGATACATAGCACCCAATCACCCATTTAAATTTTCTCTTATGCTTGCATAGTTTGTTAGAAAACACACTTAATCATCTATACTATTTTACTAATGACCTTTACCTCTTCAACTATCTTATTTAACCTTAATCCTTACATAATGACTTATTTCTCTAACCATCTTACCCATTTAATGAGTACCTACACTACCCTTTTACCTTATCTATCAACCCTAGACTTTGTGTTATTACCTATCACACCTATCTTTTAACTTACAGGGTCAACCCACACTGGATAATTAACATCTGGTATACCTTAGCACTTTAAAAAATTTCATAACCATTTTTTAACTAGGTGATAATCAATGATCATGGTGATCATTGATGGTTAGGCATCTATTTACTCATAGATGTTGACCATCAATGGTCAAACCTGACCATCAATGGTTACTGTGGGTGTTTTATGAGTGAAACACCTAAATCCTCAAACTACCCAAAACCAAAAAAATTACCATTTACTCAAAAATATCCTACCTAATTCTTCCCCTATCCTACCCTAGCTAGCCTAACCTCCCCAATTTATGAATCCACCACCCAATTTCACTAGAAATAAGAAATTCCTACCTTGAGCAAAACCAAACTCTAAGCCCTACCCATCCACCAATCAACCTCAAAACTTAATACAAATATAATTCATAGTTACTCTACCAATTCAATGCAAAACCTACCTCATTTCTTGACAGTCATCAAGGAGGAATCCAGGGACCCTGTACCCATCCTCATTTATATCTATGCACACCCTACATCATCACTAGTCCACTTGGTCTCATCATCCACCTTAGTAATCAATCATCCACCTTAGCAATCACCCTCAACTAAATTTTAACAAAACACCATAAGCCAAATCTCCAAATTCAAAAATTTAAAATAAACAATGACAAGGATATTTCACTTTTTACCTCTATAGTTTTAGGGTTTTCACCCTATCTGTTGATGGTCAAAGTGACCTCCGATGGTCTCCCTTAATCACCCTAGCTATCGATGGTTAGGTTGTTCCATTTTTTTGCTCTTACCTAGAACATAACTTTTAGAGTAGACCCAAATCAAACCACCCACCTCAATCACCTTATCATCTCACCATTGGTCCATTTTGACCCAACTAACATGCATGTTATGACAAATTTTGTCTGGTCCATTGACTATATTGAAAATATTACCATGTTGACCATTTTTTAAAGCAAGCATCACCTCATGCATACCTAAACCACTTGTCTCTTCTTGAGAGAACTTCCTACCATAGATACCCATGACACTTACCCATTTTGTATTTTTACCGAAAGCATTTCCTACCTTAAATACCCATAAAAATATTGACTTCACCTAGGAAAATTACATTTATGAGTGAAACTTACTGCCACACCTAAATGTAGTCATGTGGTCCACTTGTCACTTTTATTTCTAAGTACTGACCTTTATTTATACCAACTATGATAACCTAGTCTTTACATGATCTTAGCTATATAATTTTTGTCATACTTTGTGTGCTTGTGTGTGCCACCTATGCCCAACCTATCATTCACCATTTTTAGCGTCAACCTTCACCACTTATCAAACCCATACTTGAATCTATTTTACTTCATTGACTCTTTGTTTGAGGGGGAAAACCTTATCTCATACTTGGGACACCCTAACCTTTGACCTACAATCCATTTTTATTTTGAATCTTGTTGATAAAAGCTGCATAACAAAAAAGGGCAAAATATAAACACCAAAAATTTTCACATGATGATTCTAAATGTCATAACACCCTTGAACTAACTTAGGACCCCCTTTAATGAATTTTATATTTTTATCCCTAATAGATCCTAACCATGGTCAATTTGACCAACTAACTAAGCTCACCCTTTAACCACCTTTTTACATTGGTCCTTAACTGTCAATAGTTAGGATGACCATCGATGGTCACCTCAACCATCGACAGTCAAGGTTGTACTACCTAACCAAATAAACACCCACATCAACTCTACCTTAATTTTCTAAAAATAACTCATCTAAATCTATATACAATCCATTGAATTCATGAGTTATAACTAGAAAGCTTAGTTAATGTCTTATTGCACCTCTCCTTCCTTGCCTGTAATAAGAGGAATAAAGGGTGAAATGGATCCATATATATCAAGACATTTTACATCTAGAGCTTATTTTATATGTCTTATTTGAAATGGATTGACAACTATCAAATAAAATCTAATTTTCATGATTATGAATTTAGAATTTTAGCTTATAATTTCAACTTATATTTTGAGAAAGGAAGAAGAAAAAACTAAATATGAGTATGGTTAAAAATTTTGTTTGATTGTGCATGCATTGAATTAGATGATTATGTAGAATTTCTCTTTGACTTGGGAGGATGACCTACAAGTAAGACAACACTAAATCAAATGATTTGTTAGATAACTAGCTAGGTATATTGCCTAGCACTAGCTAGATCTTAGAAGTAAGAGCTTCTTTGAGGGATGTCAATTCACACATTTTAAATAATTAAGTTTAGAAAAAATAAGATAAATTACTTGCATCCATAATCAAAATCTACTAAAATTGAACACAATAAATGCTTGATAAAAAAATAGGCTAAAAATGACTAATATAGTAATAAGTAAGTCAATACTAATGGCAAATGGATCAAGTGTGCTTTAGAAAATAGGATAGGAGTTTGTGAATAAGCAAGGACATAGAATGTTGGGTTTGCTTGAGGGTAAGAGGGTAAAAATAACTTTCTATTATTTCCTACTGTAGTGACCATCAATGGTTGAGGTGACCATCGGTAGTTGAGGTGATTGTCGTGGTTGAGGTAAACATCTATGGTTGGATAGACCATCAACAATCAAGCTAATCATAAGTGGTTACTATGGATAATAAAAAGTCTAAATGATGAGATTATAAAAGGGAATTTTGGGATATGGGTTTATGTTGGGCTGATTATGAAATAAAAATAAAGTAATTGAATAATGGAAAAAAAATACTTAGCTTGCAAAAGGTTGGTCAGATGAATGGTTGAGGTGGTTGGCTCATTGATAGAGTCTAGCATGATTCTAGTAGAGTAATAGTACTTGGATATCAACCAAGGGGCAAAAAAAAATTGACTCTTTATCATGATGGTTAGATGACTAGATTGCTAGAAGAATACCTACAAAATAGGCTCTTTAAGAAAAAGATCTTGATAGTTGTGGATCCATTTCACTTATTGCTCCTCTTTTCTTAGAGGCAAGTAAGGAGAGGTGTGATAAGAAATTAACTAGGTTTTATAATTATAGCTCATGCATGTAATAGATTTCATGTAGATTTAGATGAGTTATTTTTAGAAAATCAAGGTAGAGTTTATGTGGGTGTTTAGTTGGTTAGGTAGTACAACCCTGACCATTGGTGCTTGAGGTGATTATTGGTAGTCATCTTAATCATTACTAGTCGAGGGCCAAGGTAAAAAGGTGGTTAAAGGGTGGGCTTAGTCATTTAGTTAAAATAACCATGGTCAAGTTTGATTAGGGGTCAAAGGGTCAAATTGGTCCAAAGTAGGTCTTAAGGTGGTCTAGGGATGTTACGATATTTAGAACTATCATGTGTGGATTTTTAGTATCTATATTTTGCCCTTTTTTATTATGTAGATTTTATTAACAAGTTGCAAAACAAAAATGGATTACTAGTCAAATGTTAGGTTACCTCGAGTGTGGGATAAGGTGTTCCCCCTTAAACTAGGAGTTGATGAGGTAAGATAAAATTGGGTGTGGGTTTGATAAGTGATGAAGGTTGATGATAAAAAGGGTGAATGATAGGTTGGACAATGGTGGTGTAAAAAAGCACACAAAGTATGATAGCCAAGATTGCGTAGGGACTAGGTTTCTATATTTGGTATAAATAAAGGTGAGTGCTTATAAGAACAAGTGATAAGTAGACTACATGATTGCATTTGGGCATGGTGATAGGGTTCACTCATAAATACAAGCCTCTTAGGAAATGTCTATGATCTCATGGGTATCCAAGGTAGGAAGTGTTCCCTATGAAAATACAAACTAAGAAAATGTTACAAGTATTTGAGGTAGAAAGTACTCTTGAGAGGACACAAGTAGTTTGGGTATGCACGAGGTGGCACTAATTTAAAAAATTGGTCAACATGGCAATATTATTGATGTAGTCAAAGGACCAAGCAAAATTCATTGTAAAACACATGCTAGTTGGGCCAAAATGGACCAATGGTGAGATGATGAGGTGGTCAAGATGGGAAAATAAGGTAGTCTTCATGGGTAGGTGGTTTGATTTGGGTCTACTCTAAAAGGGATATTCAAGGTAAGAGAAAAAGGGAGAAACATGACCATCAATAGATAAGGTAATTAAGGGTGACCATCAGTGGTCACCTTGACCATCAACAATCAGGGTGAAAACCTTAAAACCATAGAGGTAAAAAGTGAAATTTCCTTTTCATTATTCATTTGAACTTTTTGACTTTGGAGCTATAGTTTGTGGTGTGTTGGGTGAATTTAGTTGAGGGTGATTACTAAGGTGGATGATTGGACCAAGTAAACCAACAAGTATATAAGGTGTGCATGGATGTGGATGAAGATGTGTAGGGGCCCCTGAATTCCTCCTCAATGATAATTAAGGAATGAGGTAGGTGTTGTATTGAATTGGTAGATTAATTATGAATTTCATTTGTATTGAGTTTTGAGGTTGATTGGTGGGTGGGTAAGGATTAGAGGTCTCATTGTTCCCTAGGTAAGACTTTCTTATTTTAAATGAAATTGGGTATTGGATTCCCAAATTAGGGAAGGTAGGTTGGTTAGGGTAGGATGGAGGTAGGATTGGGTAGGAGATTTTTTAGTAAATCATAGTTTTTTATGGTTTTGGGTAATTTGAGGGTTTGGGTGTTTTACTTGTAGAACACCCAAAATGAACATCAATGGTTGGGTTTGACCATTGATGATTGACATCTATGGGGAAAGGGATACTTGACCATCAATGATCACCATGGAAATTGATAGTTGCCTAGTTAAAAGATAGTTATGAATTTTTTTAAAGTGTTAAGGCATACTGGATGTTAATTGTCTAGTGTAGGTTGACCTTGTAAGTTAAAATTTAGGTATAGTAGGTAATATCACAAAGTCTAGGGTTGATAGATAAGGTAAAATGGTAGTGTGGGTACTAGTTAAATGGGTAACATAGGTAGTTAAAAAGGTCACTGTGTAGGGCTTAATGGTAAACAAGATAGTTGAAGAGGTAAAGGTTACTGACAAAATAGTATAGATGACTAAGTGTCTTTTCTAAAAAACTATGTAGGCAAGAGAGTATATTCAACTTCATGATTAGGTTCCATGTATCTTCATAGAGGTTCACCAAGGGATACCCCTAGTTGATTGGGCACATATGGAGGAGGTTGGGCTGGGAGTGATGTGACACTATTAGCACATGTTGCATGATGTATTTATGATCATGGACCTCATTGAGAGATGAGATTTGGCCACAAACACCTTCCGATTACCCACTAGTGAGATGACTATCTTAACAAATGACATGCATATGATCACTCAGTTGCCCCTATGGGGTGATCTAATATATCACATTGAGAGGGATGAGTGAGATTATTTATTACAACTAATGTATGGATATGATGGTAACCATGTCAGATGGCATGTTGGGAGCTTCAGCTATAGTATACTATATCAGAGGGTGGTAGGTGAGAGGAGACTTATGACTATGATGATGACGGTAGTGTCATGTTTTTCCCTTCCTGACTCAAGTAGTGGGAGGTCCTCATACTTTATATTGGGTGTGTTGGTTGAGATGTTGCTAAGGCAGATAGTGTTTAGATGGGTACCTATGCTTTTGGTGTAAATATGCAAGGATTTATGGGGTTTTAGGGCCCATATGAGATATTACATGAGTGTCAATTTAGTTCTACACTACTAGGCTTATGAGCACATCCTAATGTTGAGGCTAGTGGGGTTTCCATAGATGGTATAAACTTAGATAAATTTATCAATGGGTTACATAAGGTGGAGAGCTAACTTTTCTACTTTGAGAATAGGTGGAGGGGCTCACGATGTAGATTGGTTCAAGGGTGTACTAGGTTCATTGGTGATTGATGATATTATTTGGAGACCATATGTTGGGTTCCCAGAGTGGGTTGGATATAGGAGGTAAAATCTATCCTTACAGAGTTATAGGTGGATCTTTGGCTAGAGGGAAGGAGAGGTAGAGTTCATCCTATTTAGTAGGGTGTAGAGATTATTCTATTTGGTTCAGGGGATTCCAAGCCTATTTTTGAGATATGAACATGAGAATATAGAGATCCTTCTCTTAGACCCATAATCAATGTAGATATTTCTTGATCATGAGGAGTTACAAGTGAGGCTGGTGATTGATGATGTAGGATTTCTTGATGGGTACCCTACATGGTACCAAGATTTATATGTAACAATAGATTTTGGTGGAGATAATGGTGGAAATAGGTAGATGGATGTAGACCCAGTTGTTATAGGTTAGTAGGCATGGGTTTAGGGAGGTAATTGATATGCAAAAATAGTAATGGCACTAGAAATTGCATAGGCATAGGTTATATTGTTACAGGGTCAGGTGCCAACACTCATAGGTGATAGGGACCAAGATAGATATTCACTAGCCTTAGTTACATAGGAGAGAGACTCCTTGATGTAGAGATGAAGAGGGGCTATGAAATATATAGAACCATTAGGTGACATCCCCATATAACTATACCTAGCCATAGTAGAGGAGTTATGGTACTATGAGGCTATAGTCCTAAGGTAGTGTCTTGATGAACCCTGATGGGGTGAGTATAGAGATAGTTTGGTAGGTGATACCAGTGTGGTGAGACTAGTTTAGTGGGATACATCTGTAGGTGGATATATATGTAATCTAGGTGAATAGACACAAGGAGACAACATTGTACTAGGAGACAGTGGTGCCCTAGGGGTATAGACATGACATGATTTACGTATATCATATAGTATTGTATATCATTTTGATTTTGGCGTATGATTTAATGCAGTGAAACATACATTTTGAGAGAGAGAGAGACATGTATATTTTTTGTATACATTATTATGTTAGACTCATGATTGATATATATGATCCTTATTTAATGCTCATGGCCTTTGCTTTGATGTTTAAGGTATGATGTGATGTTTATATTGATTATGCTCATGTTATATTAATTATGCTTATCATATGGATATTGAATATTGATTGAGACTCACCTAAATAGGCATGTGATGGATTTTATTTATGGTTATGCTTTATGACATATATGTTTATGATATGCAAAATTTTAATGAGTATATGCTTTGTTATTTAGATTTAGACATGCGGTAAAAATGGTTGCTTGATTTATTGCTCATGAATGCTTAAATTTGACATGTTGATGGATATGCTAATGATGTTTTTTATTTATAACTGATGTTAAGAGTACACTTTTTATTTTTTTTAAGGTAAAATATATGAGGTGAGTTAATTAACAACACTAGATATGAGAATAAAGGATATAACTAAGAGATAAATGTCTTAGTGAAAATATCAACTAGTCATGACAAGATAAGAAGATGGAATGATGTTTCTTCTTTATTAAGGACTAATATGAACTCAAAGTTGGATTGGTGTAAGTAACATAAGTCCTTCGAATGTTTTGTACTATCATTTGTTAGTTGGTTGAAAAAGGTGTTTTGATTACATAATGTCAAGTAATCTCAAAATATGTTACTTATAGTGTATAAAGGGGAGATGGATGAAAGGTAGAAACTTCTTGTGAGATGAGCATGACTCTTCTATAGGTTTCCAAAGAGTTAGTATAAAAAGGTCTATGTCATAAAAAGTGTAGACTGATCAATGTGGGAAGTCTACTTATGAAATCTGATTATGGCTTTCTAAATTATTTTGCTTATGACAGAGGATTACATATTTAAAAGTTTTTGTTTGATTTTTATATTACTTTAAAATGGGTTTTGTTTCTTATATTCTTAGGAGGGTTGGGGAAGCTAATCAATGTGGGAAGCTTCCAAGAAATTGCTTATTTTAACAAATTCTTTACTCAGCCATCCTTCTAAGGAATGGTCTAAGTTTTTGTAATTTGTTTAATGATTTTGATATTTTTTATTCCAAGGATCACTCCACCTTCCTTTGAGAAATTTGAAATATGTTTTCAACAACTATCCTTCAAGGGAATAGCTTGAAAAGTCTAGTAATGAACCATGATTGCTTTTGGTTTGGATTTTTATTTTTTTATTTTTTTGGTTTTTATTGACATATACATGCTTATATAGGCTTAAAGGTATCACCTTTATGAATTCAAAAATAAAATCACAAGAAGGATAATTAGGTATATATGGGTTTAGGTGATAATGATCATGGGAATCCATCTTAGAAAAGGAGCAAAAAGTACCATGAGAATCATGACATGGGTAGAACCATGGTACCCTTTATTCAATATTAGGCTATAACTGTGATGGATAATCACGTGATTCAGTTTTAATTAGTTTACCCTAAAATAGGGTGATAAATGTGGTTTGTAATCAAGGGATGAGCTTAAGTTAGACATAAGGTGAGTTTGATATTTTTTAACAAAAGAAAGGATGTAGATGAGAAGCATTGAGGGATTGAGTTTCTAGGTTACCTTCAAGAGAGGAAAACTAGTAATATCCTAATCTATACTTGTGGGTTATGATATAAGGTCCAATTCAATTGAAATAAAACTTGCCCCAATTGATTTTCTTGATATTGGTGACATGTTAATTTTACTTTAGGATGAGGTCTACGATGTTGAATTATCACACTCTAAGGTGTTTTTATAGGTACATTTGACATGCTCTTGATAGACATAAAGATGGGTAAGGGTGGGCAAGAAATGATCATCAAGTAGTTCAAGTTGGCCTAGATGGTGCTAATGATAATTATCCTTAGTAATGAGATCCTACAAAGATATGCAAAGAGATGGGATTCAGACCTCCAGAGGCAAGATATCCTTAGATCCAAACACAAGATAAAATGGGGTAGTACCTATGGGGGTTTTGATGCTATTTTGGTATGCCCATAAGGTGAAGGGGATGTGTAAATACCAATCCTGACTAGATACATTGACCATTTTAGTGAGCCTATTGTTAATATTTTTGTTGGAGGCTCATACCTATCCATTCATTTGAGGATGATAGGGTGAGGAGAGACTTAAATTGATGCCAAATGAATCATAAATACCTTAGAATTTCCTAGTTTTAAAAGACTTACCATTGTCAATGATAATCTTTTGAGGAACATTGAAGTAATAGATGACGTGATAGTTGATAAAGTCAACAATATTTTATACTTTGGTTGAGACTAAAGGGATAGCCTCTACCCATTTGGTAAAATACTTGATTGTAGTGATGATAGAATTGTGTTGCTATGAATAATGAGGATTAATTTCACCAATAAGGTCTAAACTCTATTATGAGAAGGGCAAAAAATTAGTATAAATGTGATGACTATGGCTAGGTGTGTGATGCATATTGGCATGTTATTGACACTTAACACACTTTTTCACATAATCACAATAGTCTTGGTTAAGGGTAAGCCAATAATAACCAAGGTACAGGATGTGTTTAGATATGGCAAGACCACTAAACTATTCACCATAGATCCCATCATGTGTTTCCTTGATAGTAAAAGAGCCTTCATAAGTGCATAAGCAATGGAAGAGGAGACCATCAAAGCCTCATTTATAAATAATTACCCCCATAATGGTATAACATGAGGTACTCTAGATAAAATCTCTTTGATCATTTTTGGAATGACCAAAAAGAATGATGGTAAGGTTGAAGTAGTCAAAGGTCTATTGATACCAAAGGTCAGGTTGGGTTTGCTCCACATTGAATATGGTGGGAGAATCTAGTTTGACATAGGAAGGTTGGGTAAGTATGTGGATAATGATAGATAGTTTAGGGTTAGAGGGTGTAGATAAAATCTAAAAGTTAAGGGAAAGCATGGTATTGGTGAACTTATTGGTAGATCTTAGACTTGATTAGATATAATAGTGTTCAAATGATGTTAAGTGTTCATCAATTAGTTGTTTGTAATATTATAAAACATCATTATTACACTATTGGGAAGCATTGACTTGATTGAATACAATTTAGGAGTCACTAAATATGTTGATCATTTTGACTCCCAAGGTGAAGGCCTATGACTAGGGATTTGTACTCAGCCATATTATTGGTATAATCAAATTCAAGTTTGAAAGATAAAGGAAAAGGTTCACTGTCAAATAGAATAGGGATGATTCCAACTCCCCCACCACTTTGAAACTTAGATCCATCAAAGAACATGGTGAATTGATAGGTGATATCTACCTAAGAAAGGGTCATGATAGACTCATCAGGGAACTCAAGAAGGGGTAGTTGGTTATTTGTTAGTGGTGCTTCAGCTAATTAGTTGAAAATAACTTTCCCTTTAACTAACATTTACTGAAGGAACTCAAGGTCAAACTTAGCTAAAAACATGAGTCACTTGGCCATACATTAGTTTTATTATGGCTTGGAGTGCATATAATTGAGTGAGTCAGTATTGGTTATGACATAGGTCTTGTGGTTAAGAAGGTAGTGGCAAAGTTTGGTGGCCATGAAGACTAAATCCAATAAAAGTTTCTTGGTATGGGTGTACTAATTCTCTTACTCTAAAATCATATAACTATTGTAATATATGGCTTATTCTTTTTGTTTCACATCTCGTTGAGAAATCATTTCCCCTAAGGAGTGGTTAGTGGTAAAGATATAAAGGTAGAAAGGTTGGTCATCTTTGGAAGGGGTAAGAAGAAGTAGAGACAAAAGGTACTTTTTGAGTGACTCAAAGGCATTTTGATAGTTTTAATTCCACTTATAAGATACATCCTTATTCAGAAGGTGGTAAAAGGGTTGGCATTAGTCTAAGAGCTAGGAGATAAAATGATGAATAGATTGGATATTCCCATTTAAACTATAGAGTTTCTTAATTTGATTGGAGGAAGAATGTCGAAAATGGCTTTCATTTTTGTAGGATCAACTTTGATCCCATAAATGGAAATGATAAATACAAGAAGTTTTCATAACAAGACCCCAAAGATGTAATTCTTGGGGTTAAGACAAATGTGGTGATGGATGAGGTACTTGAATATAATCATGAGAATAGCCAAATGGTCTTTTTGATACTTATATTTCCAAATATGTTCATCTACATAGCCTTATACAATCTTGTGGATAAGGTCATAGAAGATATAAGTCATGGAACATTGGTAGGTTACACCAGTGTTCTTTAGATTGAAAGGCATGAATCTATAACAAAATGTTCCCCATGGGGTGATAAGGGTAGTTTTGTATTGATCTTCAGGGGCAATTAGGATCTAAATGTAACCTAATATTCCATCTATGAGAGATAACATCTCATGGCCTGCTATAAGATCGACTAGTTGTTCAATGCTTAGTAGAGGAAAGTTTTATTTAGGGAAAGCAAGGTTGAGGTCACAAAATTCCACATAAATATGTATCATGGATTTAGTGATAGGTATGATAATTAAAATCCATTAGGGATAGTCAATGGGTTGAATGAAATTGATAGAAAGGAGACGATAAATCTCTTCTTTGATAAGAAGGGCTATGCAAGGGTGCATTCATCAAAGTTTCTACTTAACAAGCTAGGCATCATGGTTGGTGACAATGTTTTGGGTGGAAATGGCAAGGTCAATTCTTAGCATGTTGCTATAAGACCAAGAAAATGTTATGATATGATCTTAGAGGAAGGAGGGAAAGTCTATAAGTTCCTCAAAATTTAGTGATTGGCAAATTTTGAAAATGTGAGGGTTGTCTAGAGCGCTCAAGTTGATTTCCATGATAGATTCATTTAACACAGTCAAAGTCTCAAGAGGAAGGTATTTATAGATGAAATAATTTAGGGCACTAAGATAAGTGAGAATGGAATCATCATCATCAAACTAAATAATTTTAATGGTAGGACAATCATCTCCTATTACCTCAAGATGGGTCAAAGGGATGGTTATAGTTACCCCCTCCTTTTGATAAGTTAGGGGTCTGAGGCTGATCATGTTGAAAAAAAACAAAATTTATGTGGGATGATTTCATCATCCTCACACCTAGGTAGAAAATGAGTTGGTTAGGAAGGAATGTCTTCCACAATGCTCATGATGGTAGATGGTTTGGTTTGCTTCTTGTTGGGTATAATTAAACCAAGGCCATGTTTCTCATGAGGATTTCTAGTCCCAATGGAAATAAAATTGTGTGAGCCATGCTCATATCATCTAAGACCAAATGCATTCCAAGAACACTTATAGAGGTATGTCTAGGCAAATTTTGGTTGTTTAGATAGGAGAAAATAGAGGTGAATAGTCAATGTGAAGAGGAGGTGGTAAAAGTACCAAGTGGTTTGTTGAGTTCCCTATAGATGTAATGGGTTTGATAGTGTAAAGGTCCAAATAGAACTATGGCTTCAATATTGGTGTCATACCTAGGTTGGTGGTCAAGTTTCCCATACTCTTAGGGAGTAGGGAAAGTGTCAATGACTAGGAGGTGATGATCTCACAGTGAAAGACATTGGAATGTAAATTCTAAGTGGTCTAAGGTGGGGATCTAATCAAAGGAGATGGATGAGCTAGTTGATGCCTCATTGGTAGAATAAGGTATGACTCTTTCTTTCATGGTTGAGTTCTTATGTTTCGATGAGGAGGGTGTGATAGATGGAGGTAGGAGGATGTCATTGGGTTGGTAAGTCATCTTATATGATGAAAAAGGGCTCAGGTCAGCTTGTATAGTGATGAATTGAACTTCATGCTCAAATTTAATGCAATGATGAAGGGTATAGGGAACACAACCCATAGAGTGGATCCAAGGTTATTCTAGAAAAACATTGTATTAGAATTCACCTTCCATTACATATAAGAGTTTAGAGTGCATACGGGGTCATAAATGGGTATGAAAGACAATAGTTCCTTAGGTAGTGGCCATGGTATCATTGACAGATTAGAGGATAGCTGAGGTTTTGAATATGACATTGTCTAGTAGGTTTAGTTGGTCATAGGCACATGAAGAGATGATATTAATACTAGCTCCCCCATTAATCATGACACATTTGATGTAGGTTTGGTTGATGTAAGTAGTAATAAAGAGAGGGGGATCTGGGTCATCAAGATGGATAGAAGGTATTTTTGAATCCTTAGAGGTGTAAGGTTAGAAATTTGGATATTGCCAATAAAGGCTTTTTGAGGTTAAGGGTCTTCAAGTCAGACCTCTACTAAATGCAATGCCTCTATCATTTCTTGGTGATGATGAGGTGAAGTAGAGATCAAATTTTATAGGTTCATCTTTATCAGGGTCTAGTGAAGTTATATGAGCACCACTCTCCTGATTGATTTGGAGGGGTTGGATTGGGAGGTACCCAATATAGATACCTTGGATTTGGATAAAGGTGAAGGCACTTGATTTTGACTCAATTGGGAGGTGGAATATGGGTATGTCCATGGGATGGACACTTTGGCCTTCCCCTTATATTTTTGTTAAGCATGTGATCATGTGAACACATGGATAATATGGATAGAAGGAAGAGTTAGGGTAGGATATTGGTTTGGTTCCTCATCACTTTGAGGTGAGAGTGGGGAATTAATTACGAATTGGGTAGTGGATGTTGGCTATTAGATTGGTAGTGGGATTGTGGGAGATTCACCTTTTAATATATCATCCTCATCATAAAGTTGGTAGATTATGGTTTAGAGAGCTTTTTAGTTCGTAATGGCATGCCCTAGTGTCCTATGATAGGAGTAAACCTAACGATCATTATACCAAATGGGTTTTGGGCTAAGAGGGTCAAATATATTGAGAGGGGGTAAATTTAAGCAAGAATATTGAAATAACCTTTATAAAATAGTCAAGTAGGATTCAACTAAAGGTGGAGAGGGTTTAGAGGCTTTGGTCTTGGTTGGTGAGATGAAAGTCTTTTTGGAAATGGGCTTGGTGATAGGAGGTTTGGGTAAGGTAATGTTATTAGTTTATGTTTTTAGTTTTGGTAAGATAAAGGTTGGTAAGTTTGAGGTGAGAGGTTTTAGGGTAGGTAGTTTGGTGATTGATGGCTTGGTGAAGATAGGTGTGTTTGAAAGCAAGTGTGCTAGTGTAACTAATAGTGGTGGTTGGGTATTGGTTGATGCAATCAAATTCCTAATAAAAGTTGAGGGATGAATCCCCAAGATATAGGGCAAGGGTGAGGGAGGTATAAGTTTTTCCCTTTGGCCTTTTGCTAGCTTTACTTGGATGATTTGGTTTATTGTTTAGCTATTGGGTTTGGTGTGGTTAGGTCTAATTTCAAGGATGGGTGATTAGGGCTCTACATAGGGAAGACACCAAGGTTTTTGGTTGGTTTGGTTTGATTAGTTAGAGAGGGTGATTTGGATTATTAGGGTTTGGGTACATTAGATGGTCAAGATGTGGTTGGTTTGGTGGAGTTTTTTTATCAATTTTGTTGGTAAGATAGGGGTTTGGATAATAGGAGTGGTGGGTTGGTTTTCCAAAGGTGTGGTTGGAGGTTCCTACTTAGTGATGTAAGGTATCCCTAATTTAATCTAAAAGGTGGATCAATCCATGCCAGGTTTGGATTAAATTATAATTTCTCCACTAATCTAGAGAATGGATTATAAACTAGTTTTAAACCCTAGATAGTGGACTTGAAAGATAAGCCCATAAGTTGAGAAAGGGGAATGGTAACCTCATCCTTTTCCTTAATCAAAGGATGAAAGGTTCGGATGGGTGACTCCTCTATGGGAGGAATAGACATGGTGGCTTACTCTTTGGGAATGATATCCAAATGGGTAGTGAGTTGTTCGATGTTTGAGGGAGACAATAAAATGGTTGATTGTTCTGGTATGTCAATTGAAGGAGGGGTGATGGATCCATTACCTCAATAAGTGGTAGAGTGGAAAAGGTCACTTCCTTAGTTTGGGCCTCTAAAAGAGGAGAAGGTGACTCCACTACCTCAATAAGAGAAGAGGGAAAAGAAAAAGTAGATTAGGTAGTAGGTTCTTCAGTAATAATCATGTTAAGAACCATATTGATAGTATGGGCATCATGAGAACACTCAAAAATTTTGATCTCATTTTTGGTAGGTGCATGATTGGGAAAAGGTTGCCTGAAAATGTCAAGATCTTGGTTTTGAGGTATGTTGGGGTTTTCCAACACAAGATCTCCTTTATCATTGAGGGATTGGACAATGCTTTTGAAGGTATTACACCTGCTAACGTCATACCCTACTACTCGATGGAAAGTGCATAGGTATTTATTATTGTACCATCTATGTGCAGGATGAGAAGAATTGAATTATTGAGTAGGTTTGATATGAGGAAGTTTTATGATTTTAGCCTTCAAAAACTTCTCTAGGATCAAATTATAGGATTCCCCAAGTAGGGTTAATTTCTTTTGATTGTTTCTATTTTGGTTCTTTGTGTTTTGATCTAAGGAGCTAAAGGAATTTGGTTGGTTGAGAGATGGTGGAGGAGAAGTTTCAAGGACAAACACATTTATAGTTACCTTGATCTTGGAATTGGTATTGGTTTAGTTACTTGGTTTAGAGGAAGAGGTCTCATTAGTTTTATAAGTAGAGTTCTTATTTTTCAACTTTAGCTTTCCTTCATCGATGGCTCTATTTTCTAGCTTACATGCCATGGTAAAAGCTTCATCAAAACTTCTAAATATTTGGACATGTAGTGTAGAATAGATGTGCTTGGAATATGCCTAAGCAAAAATTATATCAGTTTGGGTTGGGGTGAAGAGAAGGAAAGTTGATTTATTAGGCTTCTCTAATGGCCATAAAATCAGCAATAGATTCAACATAAAATTGTTGAATAGATTAAAGGATAGTGATGGAACCTTTATTGGAGATGTTTTTCAATAATTGATATAAGAAAGTTTAGGCTAGTTAGGTTAAGGAGAACAAAGAGTGTTTGGTTATGGCACTATACCAGTTGAATGCTGGGATAGATAGGGACATAGGGAAAGTATGAATAAAGAGGTAATCATCATAGGAAATCAAATAACATGCATGCCTAAATTACCTAGGGTGTTATTGGGGACCCTCTTTACTCTAAAACTTAGAGAACTTGGGAAGTTCCCCCTGAAGAGGATATGGTCTGATAAGGACAAATGGGTGGATGGACTCATTATAGATCTAATCATATGATAAGATTTTAGATCCAAATATGGATGACTCTAAGGTAGTCATCTTATACATCAGTGTTTTCATTAGATCTACTTGGGGTTGTGCACTCAAGAGGTTGTAAGGTGCATAATATTATGGTGGTTGGGTTACATATTAATAATTGGTGGGGTTTTGAGAAGCTACCACATATTTATATGTGGACACAAGTGGTTGGGTGGATGCTATGTAGGGATAGTGGGATTCAGGTGGTTGGGTAGTAGGTAGAGGTACTTGCCCTTGTGGGTTAGGGATGTAACCCAAGTTTGGTATGATGGGTACCTATTGGGTAGAAGTGGTGGCTAGGTTGGTGATAAAAGGAAGGGTAGTGACCTTTGTACTAATTGGTGGTAAGGTAGAAGGTATAAACACCACAAAATTTTGAAGTGGGGTAGTAATCAGTGGATTGGGGGTAGTTAAAGGAAAGTTGGAAATGCTAGTGGTAGGTATTCCCATGGTGAGGGGAGTATAGGTGTCTAGTGTTTGGGTTGCTCCTAAGGTAGAGGAGTTGTTGGTGGGGGTGGAAGGTATAAGGGTATTTGTAGGTTGGGTAGGTTAGTTTTCCACAGTAGTCTCAATATGATTATTGGTGGAAGAAGAAGCTTGGGTAGTCAATGGTTGGGTGGTGACTATGGTAATGGAAATATTTCCCATAATGTGGGAAGGCATACCATAAGGTGGGTCCATAAGTGGAACCAAAGTAGGTCATGATGAGGCATGGTGTTAAGGTAATGATAAGAGCCATAAAATTGTTATCCAAGAAGGTAGCAAATTCTGTATGTCATTTGTGAACATCACAAGAGAAATAAAGACTTCTTGAAGGATGAGAAGAGTTTTCTAGTTCTGAAATGTACTCCATGGATGAAGGCATAGAAGGGGTTGATTGATTTGGTGATGGGTTTTATTCTGCTACGTTATTTTGCTACTAGTGAGTTAGAGCCATCCAAAGTAAAGGAGAGAGAATACATAAAGAATCTCACCACTCAAATAGAGAGAAGACAATAAATAAGCAAGGAAAGCAATCACATACTATAAAGTATGTTAAGTCTTGAATTTATTTTTAATCTCTCTTTTGGCTTATGCTTTAAGCTTTCAAGAAATTGTGTGACTGAAATTGGCTTGTAGAGTGGGTACTAGAAAATAATTTTACAGTTGGTTTAAGTTTATTCAAGTTCTCGACAATAATCTATATTGGAAATAAATATTGAGACCTACCCTCATACTTCATACACTATAGTGATAAGGGTGTTGGGTGCTTAGCTAGTATATACTAATTTCTAGAGTTTATGCTCAACCAGAAAGTTGATTTGGTTTTCCCCTTGGTAATGACCTCCAAGTAAGAGTTATAGGAAAGAGTAAGGTGATTTCTAAGTGATGAAATCCTAGTTAGGCCTTATCTTAAGTTTTTTTGATGTTTAATTGATTTAGGTGATTTGGTTTAGTGTGTGAAACCAAAGTGATTCTATGATAGGATTATTTTACTTTAATTTAAACTACATGAGATAAAATTGCAAGCAATCAATGTATGCAGTCAATTTTAATCCCAAAAGAAACATTGATATCATTTAAGAGCACAAAATAGATAGAAGAGAATATAGGTGAAAATAAGAGAAACCCAAATAGATACTTAAGGATCCTACCGAGCATGCCAAAATGTTTCAATGAATTTCATCTTATATTTTAAGAAAGGAAGAATAAGAAACTAAATATGGGTGTGGTTGAAAAACCTATTTAATTATGCACACATTGAATCAAGTGATTAAAAAGAACTCATCTTTAGCTTGAGAGGATGACCTGCAAATAAGATAGCACTAAAGCAAATTGTTGGTTAGATAGATCACTGGGTGGATTGCCTAGTGCTAATTAGATCCTAGAAGCAAGAGATTTCTCATAGAATTTCAATACACACATTTTAAATAATTAAGTTTAGAAAACATAAAATAAAGTACTTGCAACAATAATCAAAATCTATTGAAATTAAACATAAGAAATAATTGATAAATAAATAGGATAGAAATGACGAATATAACAATAATCAAGTCAATATTAATGTTAAACAAATTAAGTGTGCTTTAAAAAATAAGATGGGGGTCTATGAAAAAGTAGGGACATAGAAATGTTGGTTTTTGTTGAGGGTAAGAGGGTGAAAATAAATTGTTATTTCCTACCACAATGATCATCAGTGATTGAGGTTATCATTAGTAGTTGAGGCAATCATCAGTGGTTGGAAAGATCATCAGTGGTCAAGTTGACCATTGACAGTTATTATGTGTAGGCTATAGCTAGTAAAAAGTCTTATTGATGAGATTCTGTAAAGAAATTCTAGGAGATGGGTTTATGCTGGGTTGATTGTAAAATACAAACAAAGTAATTAAATAATGAAAAAAAATTACTTATCTTGTAGAAGGTTGGTTGGATGAATGGTTGAGATGGTTAGCACATTGATAGAGTCTAACATGATTCTGGTAGAGTAATGGTACTTGTCTCTCAACTGAGGGGTAGTGGCAAGTTGACTATCATGATGGATGGATCAATGAATTACTAGAAGAAAATCTAGAAAAGAAGCTCTAGATGCAAAATCTCTTGATAGTTATGGATCCATTTCATCTCTTGCTCCTCTCTTCTTATAGGTAAGGAAGGATAGGTGAAAAAAGACATTAAAGAATCTTTTTAATTATAACTTGTATATGTAATGGCTCATACATAGATTTAGATGAGTTATTTTTAGAAAAGAAAGGTGGAGTTGATGTGGGTGTTTAGCTAGCTAGGTGGTGCAACCTTGACTATTAATAGTCAAGGTGACCATCGGTGGTCATCCTAACCATTGGCAGTCAAGGGCCAAGGTAAAATGGTGATTAAAGGGTGGGCTTAGTTAGCTCATCAAACTGACCATGGTCAAGTGTAGTTAGGGGTCAAAGGGTAAAATTAGTCTAAAGGGGGTCCTATGTTAGTCTAGGGGTGTTATGATAATTAGAACCATTATGTGTGGACTTTCATGACCTCAATCTTGATTTCCCCAAAGACAAATTTCCTCTAACAAACATTGACCAACTAGTTGATCTTACAACCAACCAAAAGATGTTATCTCTCATGGATGAATTCTTGAGTTGAAATTAGATCCTAACTACCCCTAAAGATCAACACAAAACTACCTTTATCAGCCTATGGAGGACCTTTTACTATAGATTCATGCCTTTCAGACTAAAGAACGATCGTTTAACCTACCAACGTGACATGAGTTATATCTTCCATGATCTTATCCACAAAATTTTAGAAGACTATGTAGATGACCTTCTTGGGAAATCCATGTATTAGAAGGACCATCTAGCCATTCTCAAGATTATCTTTGAGCACCTCATCCATTACCACATTCACCTTAACCCAAAGAAGTACATTTTTGGGGTCTTATCAGGAAAGATCCTTGGCTATATCATTTCCCTTCAGGGGATATAATTCGATCCTACCAAAATCAAAGCCATTCTCAACATGCTTTCTCCAATCAAACTCAAGAAACTCCATAGTTTACAGGGGAAGCTCCAAACCATTCATAGATTTATATCCCATCTCTTAGATTGATGACAACCCTTCCACCACCTTCTAAATAAGGATGCATATTTTAAGTGGAATAGTGACTATCAAAAGGCTTTTGATTAACTAAAAAATTACCTTTTTTCTCCACCTATTCTTAACCCTCTCAAGGATGACCAACCTTTCAAACTTTATATCTCTACCACTAACTACTCCTTAGAGGCAATGCTTGCTCATTGGGATACACAATGTAAAGATAAATCTATCTATTACATTAGCTACATGCTTGTAGAGTATGAGACATAGTACACCCTTATCGAGAAATGTTTCTTGGCTTTAGTCTTCATGGCCACCAAACTTCACCACTACCTTCTTAACCATAAGACCTATGTCATAACCAATACCAACCCACTCAAGTATATTCACTCCAAGCCATACCAAAACAAATGTATGGCTAAGTGGCTTATGATTTTAGCTGATTTTAACCTTAATTTCCTTTACAAAGAGTTATTTAAAGGTAAGATCATTGCTGACCAATTAGTTGAAGCACCATTAGTAGACAACTAACCTCCTCCTCTTGAGTTCTTCGATGAGTCGATCATGACCCTCTCTTAGGTATAATTCACCTATCAAGTCACCATGTTATATGATGGATATAAGTGTCAACATGGTGGGGGATCTGGTATCATCCTTATTTTCTTTAATGATGAACCTTTTTCTTTGTCATTCAAACTTGAAATTGAATGTACCAACAATATGGCTGATTACAAAGCCCTAGTTATAGGCCTTCAAACCATATTAGCCTTGAGAGTCAAAATGATCAACATATTTGGTTACTACCAACTTATGGTTAATCAAGTTAATGGCTCTTACCAATGTAATAATGATGTTTTACAATAGTACAAAAAACTAGTTGATGAACTCTTAACATCATTTGAATACTATCCTATCTAATCAACCACATTGTGATCTACCAATAAGTTCATTGATACCATTGTTTCTCTCACCTCTAAAATTTTGTCTACACCCTTTGAATCTAAGCTATCTATCATTGTCCATAGACTTACCCAACCTTCCTATATCAAACTAGTTTCTCCCACATTCTTTAATGTGGAGGAGACCTAACATGACCTTTGGTATCAATAGAATTTTGACTACCTCAACATTTCCATCATTTATTTTGGTCTTTCTAAGAATTATCAAGGAGAATTTATCCATAGTACCTCATGTTATACCATTATGAGGGGAATTATTTATAAACAAGGCTTTGATGGTCTCCTCTTTTATTGCCTATGTAGTCATGAAGCCTCTCATGATATTAAGGAAACACATGATGGGATCTATGGGGGACACTTTAGTGGCCTCACCATATCTAGATGCATCATTAATCTTGTATATTACTAGCCTATCCTTAACCAAGACTATTATGATTATGTGAAAAAGTGTGTAAAGTGTCAACAAAATGCCAATCTGCATCATGTACCTAGCCATAGTCTTTGTGTTTTTAATAACTTTTGACCCCTCTCATAATGAGGCTTAGATCTTATTGATGAAATTAATACCTAGTCTTCATAGTGACATCATTATATCATCACTATGATCAAGTATATTACCAAATGGGTAGAATCTATTCCTCTAGTCTCAACTAAAGTAGGAAAGATTGTTGAATTTATCAACCATCACATTATCTTCCACTTTGGTGTTCCTCACAAGATTATCACCGAAAATGGTAAGTCTCATAAAAATAGGAAATTCCAAGGTCTTTGTGATGCATTTATCATAAATTTATGTTTCTCCTCACCCTATCACCCTCAAGTGAATGGATAGGCATAAGCCTCTAACAAAAATATTAAAAAAATGCTCACTAAAATGGTCAATGCATCTAGTCAAGATTGGAATTTGCACATCCCCTTTACCTTATGGGCATACTGAACTAACATTCAAACCCTTATAGGTGATACCCCATTCTCTCTTGTGTTTGGAGTTGAGGTTATCTTACCTCTATTGGTCCAAATCCCATCTCTTCACATATCTTTACAAGATCTCATTATTGAGGATGATTATTATCAACACCATCTATCCCAAATTAAGCTACTAAATGAGCATTGGTTAACCACCCTTACCCATCTTAATGTTTATAAAGAATGTGCCAAACATGCCTATAATAAATACCTTAGATTATGATAATTCAACATCAGAGACCTTGACCTAAAGGAAAATCAACATGTCACTAATATGAAGAAAAACAAGTAGGGAAAGTTTGTTTTCAATTGTCTTGGACCTTATATCATAACCCCCAAGTATGGATTAGGAGATTAATAGTTGTCCTCTCTTGAAGGCAACCTAAAACCTGAGACCTTCAATTCTTTGCATTTGCATCCTTTCTTTTGTTAAAAAGGATCAAACTCACCTTCTGTCTAACTTAAACTCATCCCTTGCTTACAAACCACATTCATCTTCCTATTTTAGGGGAAATTTATTAAAATTAAATCATGTGATTATCTATCATAGTCATAGCCTAATATTGAACATTGGGTACCATGGATCTACGCATGGCATGATTCTCATGGTACTTTCTACCCCTTTTATAGGATAGATTCCCATGATCATTATCACCTAAAGCCATTTGCACCTAATCAAACTTCTTTTGATTTTAGTTTTTGCTTCATAAAGGTGATCCTTTTAAGCCTATATAAGCATGTCTATGTCAAGAAAAACCAAACAAAGAAAAAGATCAAAATCTAAACCAATAACAATAATGGGTCATTCCTAGCATTCATAGACTACTCCTTTGAAGGAAAACTATTGAAAACATATTTGAAATTACTCAAAGTAAGGAGGACCACTCCTTGGAAGGATATATATAAAAATCATTAAATAAAGCATAGAAACTTAGACCATTCCCTAAAAGGATGGCTAAGTAAAGAATTTATCAAAACAAATAATTTCTTGTAAGCTTCCCACATCAATTAACTTCGCTAACCCTCCTAAGTAAATAAGAAGAAAACCCATTTTCAAGCAATAACAAAATCAAACAAATTTTTTTAAAGCTGTAATCAACTCTCATAATAAATATAATTTTGAAAGCTATAATAGACTTTCATAAGTAGACTTCCCACATCAATCAGTCTACACTTTTTATGACATAGACTTGTTTAAAATGACTCTTTGGAAACCTACAATAGAGGCATGCTCATCTCTCAAGAAGGTTCTGCCTTTCATTTATCTCCCCTTTATACACTATAAGTAAGGGATTTTGAGCTTACTTGACATTATGTGATCAAAACACCTTTTTTAACCAACTAATAAATGCTAGTATGAAGCATTCAAAGGGCTTATGTTCCTTAAGTCAATCCAACGTTAGGTTCATATTAGTCCTTACCAAAGAAGAAGCATCATGCCCTCTTCCTATCCTCTCATGACTAGTTGATATTTTCACTAAGACATTTATCTCTTGGTTATATCTTTTATTCTCAAATCCAGTGCTGTTAATTATCTCATCTCATATATTTTACCTTAAACAAAATAATAAAAAGTGTACTCATAACATCATGTCTAAAGTAACAACATCATTGGCATATCCATCAACATGTCAAACTCAATCATCCATGAACAATAAACCAAGCAACCATTTTCACCACATGTCTAAATCTAAATAACGAAGCATATACTCATTAAAATTTTGCATGTCATAAACATACATTTCAGAAAGCATAAACATAAATAAAATCCATCACAAGCCTATCTAGGTGAGTCTCAATCAGTATCCAATATCCATAACATAAGCATAATGAATATAACATGATCATAATCAATATAAACATCATATCATCCCATAAACATCAAATCAAAGACCATGAACAATAAAAAAAGATCATATATATCAATCATGAATCTAACATCATAATGTATACAATAATTATTCATGTCTCTCTCTCTCTCAAAATGTACATCTCATCACATTAACTCACATGCTAAAATCAAAATGATATATAATAGTATATGATATACCTAAGCCATATCATGTCTATGCCCTCGGGGTACCATTGTCTCCTAGTACACTATTGTTTCGTAGGACTTGTCCTCTTGAAGTACCTATCTATCCACTTATAGACACAACCCACTGACTTGGTGTCACCATGCCAACACCACCTACCAAACTAGCTCTGTACTCACCCCATTAGGGCTCATCAAGACACCACCTCAGGAATATATCCAAGTAGTATCTTAAATACTCCACTATGGCCATGTATCATGACATAGGGATGGTGCCTAATGGTTTTATATATGTTACATCCCCTCTTCCTCTTTGCCTCAAGTACTCTCTCTCTTATATAACCAAATCTAGTGAATCTCTAGCCTGGTTCTTATCACCTGTGAGTGTTGCCACCTAACCCTATAAGGCAACCACCTAACCTTGTAAAACTATAACCTATGCCTATGAAATAACTAGTGTCTCTCTTAGCTATGCATCTAGGGAACCTTTCTGAACCTATGCCCATTGACCTCTAACAAATAGGTCTATATCCATCTACCTCCTACCACCACCATCTCCAATAATATCTGTTACTACATATAGATATTGGTACCATGCAGGGTACCCATCAAGAAAGTTTGTATCATCAATCACTAGCCTCACTAGCAGCTCCTCAGAATCAAGAAATATCTACACTAGATATGTGTTCAGGAGAAGGATCTTTGCATCTTCACATTTATATCTTGGGAAAAAGCCCAGGATCCCCTAAAACAAGTTGAACTACCTCTACACTGTATCAAATAAGATGAGCTCTACCTCTCCCTCCTTTTGATGAAAATCCACCTATAACTCTATAAATATAGATTTTTCCTCCTATAGCTATCCCACTATAGGAACCCAACATATGATCTCCAAAAAATATCACTAATCACTAATGTACCTAGTACATGCCTAAACCAATCTACATTGCGAGCCCCTCTACCCACTTTTGAAGTGGAAAAGTTATCTCTCCACCTCATGTAACCCACTAAGAAATTTATCTGAGTGTATCCCATCCATGGCAACCCCATTGACCTCAACACTTAGATGTGCTTGTAATACCAATAGTGTAGAACTAGACCAACACTAATTCCATATCTCTTGTGGGACCTAAAACCCCACAACTCCTTTCATATCTATACCAAAATGACAAGTACCCATTAAAACACTATCTACCCTGGCAACATCTCAACCAACACACCCAATATCAAGTATGAGAACCTCCCACTACTTGAGTTAAGAAGGGAAAAATATGGCACTACCATCATCATCATAGTCATAAGTCTCCTCTCACCTACCACCCTCTAATATAGTGTACTATAACTAAATCCCCCAACATGTCATCTATCATGGTCACCATCATCTCTATACATCAACTTTAATAAATCATCTCGCTTATCCCTCTCAATGTGATATATTAGATCACCCTATAGGGGAAAATAAGTGATCCTATGCATATCCTATATCAAGATAGTCTTCTCACTAGTGGGTAATAAGAAGGTATTCATGGATAGATCTCATCTCTTGATGAGGGCCATGATCATAGATGCATCGCACATGTGCCGATAGTATCATATCACTCCTAACTTGACCTCCCTTAAATGTGCCTAATTAGTTGGGGTCATCCCTTGGTGAACCTTTGTAAAGATACATGGAACTTGATCATGTATCTAAATATACTCTCTTTCTTGCATAGTTTTTTAGTAAACATAGTCATCTATACTATTTTACTAGTAATCTTTGCCTCTTCAACTATCTTGTTTACCCTTAAGCCCCACATAGTGACCTATTTCTCTACCCATCATAGCCATTTAAATAGTACCCATACTATCATTTTACCTTATCTATCAACCTTAAACTTTGTGTTATTACATACCACACCTAAATTTTAACCTATAGGGTCAACCCACACTAGACAATTAACATCTATTATGCCTTAACACTTTAAACAATTTCATAACCATCTTTTAACTAGGTGACCATCAATGGTCATGGTGAATTTTGATGGTCAAGAATCCATTTCCTCATAGATGTTGACCATTGACAATCATAACTAGCCACTAATGGTCACTATGGGTGTTCCATAAGTGAAACATCCAAACTCTCAAACTACCCAAAAACCACCAAAAAACTACTAGTTACTCAAAAATATCCTACCCGATCCTACCCCCAGCCTATCCTAACCAACCTACCCTCCAAAATTTGGGAATCCATTGCCCAATTTCACCAAAAATAAAAAATTCCTACATAGGGCACAACTAGACCTCTAAGCCCTACCCACCAACCAATCAACCTCAAAACTCAATACAAATGTAATTTATAGTTACTCTACCAATTCAATGTAATACCTACCTCATTCCTTAACCATCATTGAGGAGGAATCTAAGGATCCCTTACCCATCCTCATTCATGTCCATGCACACCCTACATCCTTATTGGTCCACTCAGTCTAATCATCCACCTCAATATTCAATTATCCACCTTAGCAATCAACTTCATCTAACTTCACCCAACACACCACAAACTAGAGATCCAAAGTAAAAAATTTCAAATAAATAATGACAAGGACATTTAACTTTTTACCTCTACAATTTTAGGGTTTAAACCCTAACCATCAATGGTCAAGGTGACTGTTTATGATTTCCCTTAAGCACCCTAGCTATCGATAGTTAGGTTACTCCCATTTTTTGCTCTTACCCTGAGCATCCCTTTTAAAGAAAACATAATTCAAACCACTTACCCATGGAGACTACCTTCTTTGTCCACCCTGACTACCTCATCATCTTGCCATTGGTCCATTTTGACCTAACTAGTGCATGTTTTATGATGACTTTTACTTGGTTCTTTGACCACATTGACAACATTTTCATGTTGACCAATTTTCAAAACTAGCACCACCTCATGCATACCCAACCCACTTGTGTCCTTTTGAAAGCACTTCATACCTTAGATACCTATGACACTTGCCTAGTTTGTGTTTTCACTAAGAGCACTTACTACCTTGGATACCCACAAAAATATAGACATTGCCTAGGAGACTTGCATTTATGAGTGAACCTAGCCACCATGGCTAAATGTGGTCACATGATCCACTTATCACTTGTACTTCTAACTACTAACCTTTATTTATACCAACTATGACAACCTAGTCTCTAAATGATCTTGGCTATCACACTTTTGTCACACTTTATGTGCTTGTCTATATTGATAGTGCCCAACCTATCATTCACCCTTTTTAGAATCAACCTTCACCACTTATCAAACCCACACCTGATTCTATTTTACCTCATCGACTCTCAATTTGAGGAGGAACACTTTATCCCATACTTAGGGCAAAATGACATTTGACCCATAATTCATTTTTGTTTTAAATTTTATTGATAAAAGCTACATAATATAAAAGGGCAAAATATAGACACCAAAAATCCACACATAATGGTTCCTAATGTCATAACACTCCTGAACCACCTTAGGACCCCTTTTAGACCAATTTGACCCTTTAACCCCTAATCGAGACTGACCATGGTTAGTTTGACCAACTAACTAAGACCACCCTTTAACCACCTTTTTACCTTGGCCCTCAATCATTGATAGTCAGGATGACCACCAAAAATCACCTCAACCACTAATGGTCAGAGTTGTATTGCCTAACCAGCTAAACACCCAAATCAACTCTACCTTGCTTTTCTAGAAATAACATGTCTAAATTTGCATGCGAGCCATTACATACACAAGTTATAATTATAAATCTTAGTTAACCTCTTATTGCACCTCTCCTTCCTAGCCTATAAGAAGAGAGAAGAAAGAGGTGAAATAGATCTACAACTATCAATAGCTTTTGCATCTAAAGCTTTTTGTGTAAGTTTTTTCTAGCAATCTAGTTATCCAACCATCATAATTGAGAATCAACTTGCCACTACCCCTTGGTTGATATCCAAGTACCATTACTCTACTAGAATTATTCTAGACTCTATCAATGAGCCAACCACGTAAACCATTTATCTGACCAACCTTCTGCAAGCTAAGTATTTGTTTTCCATTATTCAATTACTTTATTTGTATTTTGTTATCAACCTAACATAAACCCATCTCCTAGAATTACCTTTTGGAATCTCATCAATTAGACTTTTTATTACCCATATCCTATAGACAGTAACCACTGATGATCAACTTTATTACTGATAGTCTATCTAACTATCAATACTTGCCTCAACTGCTGATGGTTAGCTCAACCACTAACGGTCACCTCAACAAATAAAAGTCACTATGGTAGGAAATAATAACATGCTATTTTCACCCTCTTACCCTCAACCAAACCTAAATTTCTATGTCCCTACCTATTCACATACCCTCATCCTATTTTTGGAAGCACACTTGAGCCATTTAGCATTAGTATTTACTTACTTATTGCTATATTAGTCATGTTTAGCCTATTTATTTATCAAGTATTTTTGTGTTCAATTTTGGTAGATTTTAATTATTGATTCAAATAATTTATCTTCTATTTTCTAAACTTAATTGTTTAAAATATGTGGAATGACAACCCCCAAGGAAAATCTTACTTCTAAGATCAAGTTAGCACTAAGCAATCCACCCAACTATCTAGCTAACCAACCATTTGCTTTAGTCCTATCTTATTTTCACATTATCCTCCTAAGGTAAATATGATTTTTTCACAATCATCTGATTCAATGGGTACACAATCAAATAAGTTTTTTAACCATACTCATATTTAGTTTCTTCTTCTTCCTTTCTCAAAATATAAGCTAAAATTCACTAAAATAATATCAGTGCATGCAATAATTTTAAATCTAATATTGAGATGGATGTTGAAATATTAAACACATTTTGCATAACATATGCACCTTATCTATGTCTCATGTTGAAACTATGTATTAAATGTTACTATGTATAAAATTCTACCACAATTGTTAATTTAAATCATATAACTATGTGCTTTACCCAATTTGGACAACTTTATAAGTGTGGAATGAATGCTTCCAAAGCATGACCCTACTATATATGGAGGGATCTAAAATTAATATAAGTACCAATGTGGAAGATATGTTTCCAAAACATTCCCATGCTATAAACTAGATATATTAAATACTGAGTGCATGTGGAGAATGTGCTTCTAAAACATACCCCCACTAAACATGGGAATTGATATAAGTAACATATTGAATGAATATGGAGAATATGATTCCAAAACATGGGCTCACTAAATTTGAAAATTATGAATATGTAGAAACCATGTCCATATGATATGCCCCCACTAAATGTGCAAACTAGTATAAGTAGTGAATATTGAATAAATATGGAAAAAAATCTTCCAAAACATGCCCCCACTATAATCTAGTAATTTTGGATGTACAGAATCCATGTCCATATGAGATGTCTCCAATAAATCTAAGCATTGTAAAAATTCTAGAGAGCATGGCTCCAAAGAATGCCCCCACTAATATGCCCCCTAAATTTAAGGTGAGGAAAAAATAATACTTGGAAGCTACTTGACCTCAAAAGGGTAAGACAATTGTAAAATTTGTGAATGTAACTATAGCTCCAAGAATCTGGATCGAACCACTAGTGTTTGGTAGGGTGCTAAAGCAAACCACTAAGAGGCTAGAAGGCTCAGTGGTACTATGGGCTATAGGAGGCCTATAGTGGTTATCAATTTTTCTCACTTGCACCAAGTTATAGATAGTCTTGTAAACTAGGTTGGGGCTATCATGAATAAGCACACAAAATACATAAGTACCTCTAGTAGATCCAACCATAATAATCTAAGTAGCTAAAACTAGACTATTGAATGCATATAAATTATGGAAACAATAATATTAAATAAAGAGATCTAACAAATGAAATGTAAATCTAGATTCTAAGACATATTTAGGCCAAATTAAATATGTTTTAAGCAATAAATATGTTTTCAAGAAGAGGTTCAAGAGCATGTCTAGTCTAGTTTTGAGCTATCTT
Organism: Torreya grandis; assembly: GCA_037957365.1. Lineage (NCBI taxonomy): Eukaryota > Viridiplantae > Streptophyta > Pinopsida > Cupressales > Taxaceae > Torreya > Torreya grandis. Next base: position 4,259,947 of record JARHVA010000658.1, on the reverse strand, counting down.
TTGATTTTATCATTATTATTTTCTAAAAATGCAATTTCATAGTTTAGCAAGAGAGGGAGATTGTTTAAAAAAGTTGTCTAGTTCATTTTAAGCATGTAGAGTCCTAATATGTAATATAAATGTTTCTAATGTAAGAATAATATGTAATGGTAAATAGTTCAAGTAATGAAGATATCTTGTAACAACATATGAATGCATAAACTTCAGAAACTATTCTAAACAATGTACAAAACAACTAAATCACAAAAATAAATCAAACCATAGCATATATACTACACAAAATAATGGATTTTCAATTTACATAAGAAAGTTCCCTTATATCAAGCTCAAATAAGATGTGTAGATGTTTTAACAACTAGGAATCCAAGTTAAAAAGTAATGTAGGAGGAAGACCAAGATATGTGCAAGCTAAAGTCCAAACTAAAATCTAAGAGCAAAGGAGGAGGTGAAGTGAGAAATTGAAATGGTGTAAGAGATCTAACCAAGTGCATAAATTAGGTGCAATTCTAAATGTAAAATATTGAAGCAATCCATAAGGAAGCAAAAATAACTATGAGTAGCAATGGAGTCTCCAAACAAATGTGTAGCAGTATATGGGACCCTCTATCATTAATCAAGCTCAAGAAAGCCAATAATGAATCAAGAGAGATTCAATAAGGCATGAGAGTCAATATAGGGAAGAATAATTAAGAGAGAGTGTAGAGAGAGAAGAGGGAGGCTCAAATGAATGATAATGAGGCATATATCCCAAACCCTGAACTGTTAAAAGGCCTAAAAATATATACTTTTGACTATTTAAATCCAAATAGGCCCTTTTACACATATTATACCTAGTTAGTGGCTTTTGTGAAGGAAAAGTTTAGCCTAGGCCATGGGTTTCCTTTACATAAGCCATGTCTTAGATCAAACAAGGGTGTAGGCTAGTCAACAAGCTCTATAAATGGCCTAGGGGATCCCTAGAGGGCCTGTCTTGCATGAAAAAGAGACAAGATGGACTAAAGGATGTATGGGGGGTAAGAAATTATGTGGGAGATGTCCAAGTAAGTGTTATATGTCTCAAAGTGGGATGATTAGGTTTAGTAGTCTACACATGAGCCAAAATGTAATCATAGGGATGAGTAGGGTCCTAAGAAGTATGATTACATATGCCCCCAAGGTAAAATTAATCATGTTCAAATGAACAAGGAGTGATTTGAATTACCTAGGAGACATCCTAAATAAAACTAAAGAAAGAACAAAAAAGATAAAAGGAAACATTACTTGCACTTACTAGATCAGGACAACAATGGAAAAAGTAACCACCATGATCCATGGGTGCGAGTTAAAATGCTCTGTAGTCCAAAATCCATCTTCATCTCATACAAATAAGGGATAGAAGTGATATCAAATGAAATCATACTATCTAGAATGATATTCACTAGGGCATCAACCTTGGGGTTATCCCTACGAGGGATATGGGTGAAATGGACATCCTTAAATAAAGAAAGCAAATCACACACCACCTTGAAGAGGGTGAAAAACTCAGAGTTAAGGATGGCCTAGACACTAATGATTTTAGACACAGATAAGAGTGAGTCAGAGAATAACTACACATAGCACATGCCTAACTCATGGGCATTAGTTAAGGTGCCAATGATTTCCTGATACGTGATGACATTATTCATCTCACTAATAAAGAAGAAACCAAATACAACAAAATCATGGACCATGGATCATTGATAACCCAAGCCATGGCTACTAATCCTAGGTTTCCCTAATTGCTACCATCTATATGAATCACCATTGAGAGGTACATCATGATGGGGGTCAAGGATGCAAGACTAAAAACTACTAAAAGGTAATATCAAAACAAGGTGGTATAAGTGAGTTTCATGAAGGAAATATATAATGAAACTAATCCATAATCATAGTGGTTAACCAACATTGGTCATGGTGAGAGGTAACAAGGGAAAGTGGGGGGAAGTTCTGAGAAGATGAAGACTACTCAATAAGACTAGAGCAAGTTTCAAACCACCGTAGCGAATTGAGAGTCCTACCTATAACCATGATGAATAAGAGAGAAATAGGGAGTTAGAATAGATTAATTATGGAAAATCATAGAAATGACTAACTAAAATAATCATAGTAAGTAACTTATATCCTTAGGTGCCCATGAAATGGGGCACGGTCCTAAGAGGTCAACGTAGACCTAGAAAGGGTCCCAAGGACCACAATGATGTCAAAATAGGCCAAATAAAGCCTCAAATTAAAAAATAGAGTCCACTAGTGTGATTAGAACATTTCAAAACCCCTAATATATAGGTTTCATAGTCTAGAATGTAAAAATAGGTAAAACATCCAAAAAGGGCCCATAGGGTACATCCAACAAAGAGTGCATAGGACTAATAGGCTAGAGGACCAAGGGGAAAAAAAATTAAATGGTCACAAAACATGATTAGTGAGGCCTCTAAGAGAAAAAAACCCCTCCATTATGTCCAGAATAAGACAAAACCTCTAAGATGAAGGTTTTCGGGTTCCACGAGCACTAACAAAGTGAAACAGAAGCCTAAAAAGGGAAAAAACCAAGATTCTAGTCCAGGTCACAACCCTCCTAGGAGAAACCCATGACTTGGATCACTATTAGGCCATGGATTAGCCTATAATCCCATGCCTTAGACCATAAGAGGCCAAAAAGAGGCATAAGGACACCAAACAAGGCCCACAACTTGCCTAGAATGAAAGGGAAAGGGGGAAACAAGAAAAGACTATTTGTAAGCTTGTTAAAACATGTTTTTATGGTTCCAAAACATGAAAAACTTATCCAAGGTCATGTTTCTCTGTTGAGAAGACATGTAGAGGAGTCAAAGTTCTAGAGGCAAGAAATACATCTTAGTCAATAGATCTACCACCATTGTAAGGGGGTTAACCATGATAGAGTGTCTAAATACCAACCACAATGAGATGCAAAGAGGGGTGGTAGGAGGCCCATGATAGATGAAGACCATCCAATGAAGACTGGAGTAAGTTAAAAGAAACCAAAACCACTAGCCCATATCACTTACAAGTACTTAAAAAAAGCATAGAGGGAGTCAGTAGAGGGATAACTAATAGCAAGCAATAGCCCAACTAATGAAAAAAAGCCAAAGACTTTGCTTATATCCCAAGGTGTATCCAAGGAGGAGTGAATAAGACAAATGGATAAGGAGACCTATGAGGTTTGAAAATGGATGCCATTAGAGGGATAATCTACTAAATAAGGACTTGGGAGGGTGTTGTAGTAAGCTTTGAGGCTCACCAAAGTACCACAAGCATAGGCCTAAGTCTTTCCCCGAGGGAAAGTCATCACTTCTCCCTAAATAGAGGCCTACCCTTGAGGTAGGTAAATACTTAGCCTACAAAGAGGATAAACAATACGGAAAAGGTGGGAGGAAGGAGATGAAAAATACATATCCTTAGGTTCACTAGTCATGACCCAAAACATAAGAGTGTTAAAGGTGGGGTTATTATTAGTGAACAAAACCTTTGAACCCAAACAAATAAGAGGATGGTGATGCATAAAATACATAGGTAAGATAGTCTTGTAATTTTTCCTCTCATTAATTGGGTTGGGTGTTATACCATATATGAAATAACACTTAAGATCAAAATCAACTACTCTAGCAGCCTCAATAAGAGATACATTGAGAGAGCTAATACTCTGATGGGAAAAGTGAAATGTAAGGGGAAGCTCAAAATTTTTAGGGACATCTCAAAAGAGGTCACTTAGAAGGGAAGATCCACCCAAAAGACATAAGGCATGAGAGGGAGTTGGAAAATGTATGTTAGACTCTAAACGAGTGAATGTTACTAGATACTCAGCTAGATCACAACACTCATCCTTGAGAAAATGAGATTCAATAATAGGGGGTGTGCGAGAATCCATATATCCCCATGAGGATATATCCAAGGCCTCAACTAAGGGATTTATATTTACATATAACAATTCCCAAGGATATGGGTCAACCTACATGGTGTGAACCTCACCTTCATGCATGAAATGCACCATGACAAATGTGGTTGATGTGATGTCCTACATGATAGTGGTATAACAATAGCCAAGAATCATGTTGTATGAAAGATCAAGGTCTAACACACAAAACTCAATCTTAACTACCTTGGGGCCAAACTTAATCTAGAGCTTCATGTTACCCATTAACATAGCCATGTTATTGTTGAAACCAACATGGTTATGGTAAAAATAAGAGAGCTTCTTCCCAATAATCCCAATCTCATTAAACACACATAGGGGCATGATATTCAACACAACTTCTTAATCGATTATGAACCACTTAACACAATAATCATCAATAAAAGTCTAAATATAAAGAGGGAATTGAGCCCTCTTTTTAATAATTGAATCATCTAGAAAATAGGTTGGGTTGAAAGATAATATGGGAGGATGAGGGTGATCATATACATCAAAGTTGAACAACAGTTTGACATCATCATGCATCAATCCCTCATAAGAGAGACCAATATTATCAAATATGAGACCCCTTTATTTAGGGTAAAGGTGAAGAAGGTCCCAAATGGATATCCCAGCTGAGAGGCCCTGAAATTCCTCAATGATGGAATAAGGATGTTGTCTATCCTAGGGAAGTATGTTATGCCTAAATTCAAATATGACCTTAGGGTTCCCTACCCCAGTAGGCTGGATAGGGGGTACAACACTACTAGTCTCTCTAACAGGGTCGATGGCCTGATCGAAGCACATGTTGATAAAGCACTCATACCTATTAGAGGCTATGCCAATAGTAGCAACAACCTTATTACTCTCACACTTGGATTTCCATCTCAAGCCATCCTAGATGGATTTAGATAAGGTAAAAGAGAAATAAGGAGAATGTGGGGCCTTAGCTTTTGATTTCTTCTTTTTATTCTTCTTCTTCTCCTTGTCATGGTTAGGTAGAGGTTCCTTGAACACATTCA